>OX422211.1:644463363-645063363 GCA_949130495.1 Sambucus nigra | reverse complement strand
GAGAAAGTCACCGTCGAGAATCGAGATCGATAGAGAGAGAGAAAAACGACCGGAGCAGACTCGCGTCGCTGGAATCTCACCAGATCCGAGGCTGTCACAGCGCGTCACTGGATCTGCGTAAACCGAGAGCACATCTCATCGGAAAGAGAGTAGACGCCGTCGACATCTCAGCCGAGCGAAAACAGAGAGAGAAACCCCAAAACCTTAATTCCTTACTATACACGTTTTTTCTGCAACATCAAATCTCCATTACCCAAAATAGTAAACTAAACTAAGATTTTAGAGTTAAATACTTTGGGGTTCATTTGTGTTGGGATATTGCTGATTGGATTTATTTGTAGACCTTCTTCAAACAATATATTTTCTCTAAGAACCATTTAGTTCACTCTAATATTTTTAGGGTTCTTTTACTTTTGATTTCTTGGATATTGTTGTTGTAATTTTTAATCCAAGATTGTGATATCAAATACATGGTGAGAAATTATACTTGTTGTATATATTTTCAGATTTGGAAATAAAGATTGTCTCATATTGTGATTTCACATTTGATTGAAATAACGAATATAAATAATTTGTTGGGATAATATTTTTGATAAAAAAATTATTGTGTGGCAAATTTGAAAATTAGTAAAGTTTATTACTCAAGTTGGATTTGAAATCAAATTGCATATCATATAAAAGTTGCTCGTAATTCATAGGATATTGCTTGTATTTGATTGAGAGGCGTGAGATACATTTGTTGCATCTAGTTCAAAACACAATCACTATCACTCTCACACGAACACTTAGGATATGTGGTTCTTGGTGAAATATTTTTTTTGTGGGGTTGCTGGTATCCAGGATTCAAGGACAAAACAAGGAAACTGCGTGGAGAAGAAAAAATCAAGATAGAATGCCTTTGAGAGTGGAGTAACTTGGGTAGGTACGTTTTCTGATCTTGTATTTTGGTTCTTAATTGCATGCTTAGGTGTTGTAACTTGATTGTGATTCTAGTGAATTTTGTTTTGCTCCGTAGAGGGGGCCGTGGATGCTTTCCCTAGTTTGGGTTTTTACCACGTTAAAAATTGCGTGTCAAATTTGCTTTAATTTTCATACATCTTATATGCTCAATTTCATACAAAAGGACAGTTTTTGGTTTTACCTTAAAACCTAGAATTCATTGACTATTGAATTTAACATCCATAAGTCCAGATTATTGAAAAGAGTTTTGCTCAACAAGTTAATTCGGAGTTTACCCAACTTATAACTTTTTGTTATTAACCTTGTAAACAAATTTTTTCACTAACGTGTCCTACTAAACCCACCTAGTTATGATACCGAGCCTAACTAGTCATAATAATAATCTTCCTAATCACTAATACTCTTTGCCCACCAGTATTGCCTAAACGATACGCTACCGTAAAACTATAATCATTAGCCGAATACTATTGCTGAACAATTATTTAAGTTTCTCTTACTTAGGTTACTTTAGATATACACTATCTATATATTCTACTACCACACAAGAGTAGAACAAATCACATGTATATATTTATATATGAACGACTACAACATCCCTGGGATGAGTATCGCAATGCATGCATACTCTACTATCGAGTCCATGTACGTCACATACCAAATCATGGACTACCGATTTGGAATCACCCTCGAACCATAATTCAAATAAACACATAATAGAGGCGGATATAGTCCTAAGCCTTTGGACTACGCACATACCTAATGTACTCAAATGACTGATCACACTATCGTAAACTCAAATAGTGGTCAACCCTAAGTTCTATGTTCTATCACTAAGGTGGGATCGCCCACTGCGCATGATCTTTCGTGATAAAAGGCAGCGCATGTATGCTTATATACATAAAAATCATACATAATAAGGATTCACACAATCCATGTATATTCATATAGTATGTCCCATATATATATATATATATATATATATATATATATATATATATCAATTATTCAACGTACAACTATTTCACACTTTTATTCCCTTTATTACGAATATCTCTTGCTATTCGCAGAGTTTTAATCATTTCTTATATAATTTCATTCGTTAATATCATATAATTATACTAGTACAAATCTCGGGTTCATCTCAATTCTCTATCTATCCCCGTTTGATTCTCGTACGCTAATATGTTTAATAATTTTTAATATGTTCTAGACTATAAATTCAACTCCTCGACTACCCCTATGTCTCAATTATATACGATTGGTATTCCATTAATTTTTCCATAATCCCAAACTACTCAAGTTATGGTTCCAATAATTGTTTTAAAAGTTTTACACCTAAACTAACAAAATTGTCATTTTCTGAGCAATCGAATCGGGTCATAAATTTTCTAGGAAGATTAAACACCGTTTAGTAAAATTGCGATTCTCCCGCTACAAAAGTCCAAATGACCTCATTAAAAACTCATTGGAAATATAAGACCTAGACCTTTCCATGCCAATATGGTTCACAATCTAATTCTAAGTACAATTAAAATGACATATGTTTAAAGTAACGTTGAAAATTCTGGCAAATTCATATGCTGATAAATTAGACACCCTATAGTAAAAAGTCGATTATGCCATCTACAGAACTCCAAATGACCTCATTTAAAGCTCATAGGAAAGATAAGACCTATACCTTTTCAGAAATCTATGGCTCACAATCTAATTCTAAGTACAATTAAAATGGCATTCATTTAAAGTAACATAAAAAATTCTAGTAGATTGTCATCTTATGTTCATCAATTAAACCCTAAGTTTTTCAAGATTCATGTTCTTCAACCAAGAACCCAATAAGATTCCATCTTTACATCTCTTAAAAATCAAAATTTGAAATATAATACCTGGAGGTTAAATTCAAATATAATTCCAAATCAAAACCATAATTAAATCCCATGAAATCACCCAACATAAGATGTTTTCATTATAGAGATAATTCTAGACTAGAATGGACATCATAACTACTAAATTTATGCAAGTTTAAACACTTGCCTTGGATTATAAAGGTCTGATTTCAGTAGTTCGGTGATGGAGGTTTCTCCTCCTTGCGCCCCTCTCAATTTCGGCGACAACAGTGGTGCTAGGTGGTGGTGGTGAATGGCCTAGAAACTGTTTCCTCTTCCTCTCCTATGGCCTCTCTTATTTCTCACTTGTTCTAACCCTAACCTCTACAATACATCAGCGGATATAGTCTTCCCAAATTCGTTGGTCTTCTAACCCTAGAATACCAAATGACCAAGATACCCTTATGGGGTGCCGGGTTGATCTAAAAATGCCCCGGGATCCAAACATAACCCATAAGTATATTTTTATGTCTATCTCGACCTGTCTGGACACATAGGTGCACTCAAAATGACTACTTCGATGGTCCATATATCACTTACAAGTTATTTCATATTTTAAGTCTCGACGCGGTTCACATGTGCGTCCCGACTAAATTATCATAAACTGTCATATTTCTCACTCACGACTAAATGTAGTGCATTCTCAATATTTTATTACTTGATCAGTAAGTAGTATGAAATTTAATTCACATCCATAAATATTAACTCTAATCACTCTAATTGATAATTATTTTTACCCAAATTAGTTTTCAAATTTAATCTAATTAATTCCAATACAAATTACTCAAAATTACGGGGATTACATACTGCCCCCTTACAAAGGAATTTCGTCCTCGAAATTTGGATAAGTCTGGTACTAATAGCTTTGGGTACTTCCTCGCACAACATCCACATCTTCTCAAAGTTGTAAACATTATGTTGTTACTGCTACACCTCCACTAACGGTACTCTTCACCTATATTCTATCAGCTATACCCTTTTCTTTACTGGGGAAAGATCCCAACATTCATAGGTACCAATTCCCCCATTTCTAAATCCATCGCTCCCTTCGTGGGAGTCATCCGCAATCATATTTGACCACTCATGCCAGACTTCAAAATCTTCGGTTAGTTACGACGTAACTCTTGTGATATTTCTGATTAACCCCCAAAAATCCACAATGTACATTCCTCGCATTCTCTAGCATCTTAGTCACCATTTTCGTTTACTTATCGGGCTCTAGGTAATATGCCTTGCTCAAAATGCAACTTCGTTCCCATTGTGTCATCCTAATCTATAACAACGTTGTGCTACACTATGTGCCGGCTCATCCCATTTCTTCCATCAAATAGTGGGCACAATGCCCAATGAGTAACTCACCACAACTTTGCCATAGTTTCCATCTTGGTCAACCAATTCCACCATTCAAAGGAAATTTTGACCCTCCTGTGATATTGGTAACCCATCACTGATTTCGTCAGTTTTCCTACTCATCTCATCATTAGAATTATAAAATCTTGCAAAATTTCTGGTCAATCGTCTTGGACCAACCCTTTCTCATACAAATTACTCCCCTATACCTGGGTATGCCAAAAAGAAAACCGTGATGCATGCGTCCACTCCATAATTTCGCCTTTTGCGGGTCTTCCTCATTTAGTAAAATCATCCTCCCCTTTATGTGTAATGCATCTGTAAAAATTTCCTGAGAACGACTCCGCTCAAAATCTCAAAACTTTTGGATCCTCCCTTTGTCAGAGAAATCACTCATTTGTATCTTCACAGTCTTCCAACCCTTCTCGATTGTGATAGCTCTCCCTGTTGTATATAACCGGACTATCTCCTTCCACAAATAAAGTTCAGTCCATATTACTTTCATAACTCTACTTCTAACTTCCTCTTTGGCATATGGTTAAACATATTCATTATTTGGTCCTCTTATCACGAGCGGTTCAAAAAATCGAAATACCCAGGGTACCCATACACCCTATATCCCGTGCATATCTGTACAATTATACCAAAGATAACATATTTATGCCAAATTAGGACTTACATACTTGGAGTGATTATACAATAAGGGTATGATCAATTACCCTACTAATCGTAACTTAATTATCCTTGAGATTGCCCCATCGATCCACTGGTGATGTCAATATTCCACAATGCTTCCTACACGACACTACCTGTCTCCACTGGCCTTAAATCATAAAATAACTCTCAACTCATAGTTTTATCCACATACATGTCCAATAACTAAAGAACTAAGTCCACGCCCTAATGAAAACACATCTCTCAACTCTCGACACTCACTAAGGTTCATGCGTGGGATGTCTCACAATAGAAATCCAAACAAGGAACACCCCGATACACTATTACTTAGCGTTATCGGTCATCGAGATTCGTAGGCCCAAAGCACATAACCGAGAAATCGAAAATCCTATCCCCAGATGTATAAGTCGAATCCGCAACTCCTACATCACTAAAGGAGTAACACAACAATGCTATCGCACTATCACTAAGTCCTCAACGCTAAATCAATAATGAGCTAATGATTAGGCATAAATTCTTCATATTTATCCCCGTAATTTAGGGTCTTTTATTGGTCCGCGAAGTGTAATTCGAGTTGATTTATCTCATATCATTGCTAATGACTCCTTCTAACAAGTACTCTGAGTTTTGTATTGTTCTCATCAATTGTTCAGGTATTTAACTCATACGAAGAAAGAAAGAAAGAAACTGAAGGAAAGAAAGAGAAGAATGAAAAAGTACCACTTAAGTAGTTTAATTCAAGATTAAACAGTCGAAATGACTCCGAACAGGTTTTTGAAGAAACTTTTTTTCTCAAAACAAAGTATAAACACAAGATGTGTATGAAAAAGTTTATGAACGAGTTATTTAAGGTATATGTGACTTAGTTTTGAAAGACAAAACTAATGAAGATCTAAATCAGCAAACGAACAGAGGGGGATGAGAGGAAGATGAAACATGCAAGGAACATAACAATTTTAACGTGGTAAAACCCCACCCAATTGGGTAAACATCTACGGAGGTCTCTACACCTCAAAACAAAGATCCACTAAAATAGAGTTAAC
Organism: Sambucus nigra; assembly: GCA_949130495.1. Classification (NCBI taxonomy): domain Eukaryota; kingdom Viridiplantae; phylum Streptophyta; class Magnoliopsida; order Dipsacales; family Adoxaceae; genus Sambucus; species Sambucus nigra. The sequence continues at coordinate 645,057,452 of OX422211.1, read as the reverse complement.
ATGTTACAAACTCTTTAACAATCTAAACACACAATCAAACCTATTCTAAGTTCAGAAAATATACCAACTCCTCTGGATTATTCTGACTTCTCCCAAGGCTTCTGATGTTGTAGATGTTCTCTCAGCTTTGCACCTTCTTCTTTTTTTTTAGCTTTCAGTCGACTCTTGAAGTCAATGATCTCTCTACCAACACTTCTTTTGTGTTGTAGTGTGAAAGTGTTGTGATGTGAAGTGCCTAACACATGCATGCAACTCACACACACACTTATTACAAACAATATTCCAAACAAATAACACTTTTCGATCTAAAATGATTTATGAGTTATGAATCTTAGTTTTTTGAAAACCACAGACTTCTGATCTTTATCTATATCCACAGATCTCAAGGTTACCTTGCTATCTAAAATAACCAAGGTCCTAAACACTTTCTTTTTATTTTATTTACACAACTATGTCACAAATTGTGAAATATAGATTTGAAAGTGTAAAACACCAATCAAGATCTTAACTAGATCTAAGCCTGGTTTTCTCAAAACTGAGAAACAAAACAAGATTTGTTGGTACTGGTTTTTAAATGAACATTTAATGATAAGGCAACCAACAAATGAAGATTTCTTGAAAAAGAAATCAACCTAAGTAAATAAACGTGTTTGTATCACACAAAGTTTAAATCTACACTTTCTATGAAAAGAAAATGAAATCAAAACTTCGTGAATGTTGGACAAGAGATTAAAGAAGAGAGAGGATGAATCTTTACACACAAACACACATACTCAAATTCACAAGGTTTTTCTGAAGAAAACTTGGTAGAGTTTAGTTAGGGTTTATTGTTTCTCTCTAGTATTCTCTCTCTCTCTCTTCTCTCTTTTTTCTCTCAAAGGTTAAATTGTCCAAAGATTGTAAAAATGAGGACGATGGTCTCCTTTTATATTAATGGTGGAAGGATTTGTAAGGGTTGTTCGAAAACAACGGTTGAGATTTAGTCTACCAACTCGATGTAAATCCAATGATTTGCAAGCCACCACACTTAAACGCTCTCTAATTGGTTTATACAAGCAACACAAGGATTGTTCTAAGTTGACATGCAGACCATCGATTAAACATGATCCAGGGGTTCTAAATCAACCTCAGGTATGAGAGAGTAAACAAGCACATATCCAACCAATATAACTACAACACTTGTGTGTCTCAGATTAACTCACAAACGCATGTTTTAGAAGTTTTATAAATTCCAATTGCTACCATATAAGTCTCTACCACTTTCGGTTCCTACCCAACAAGGTTTTTAGGATGAATATGTTAATTACACATAAGCCAATAACATTATAAAACCAAATTTTAAATGTTTAAAAAATCCTAAAAATTATTTACAAATCCCAAAAATGATTTAAAAATCATTTTAATGGTTATTATCACTCAGACACCTATAATGATATGAATGCACTATAGAATATATATTCCTAGGTGTAGTGTTGGTATGGGACAATTGAGACTAGTAGAGGATCTCTTTGATGTAGTGTTTAAGTTGTTTGGTTGGACAAGGATGACTCTTAATTTTGTCACTATTTCCAAACTATAGACTCAAGTGAGTCAAGGATATAGGGTGCTTCAATCTCCCACTTTGAAAATATGGGACAAAATCTCCTTTGAGTCATCTAGGACTCGCAGGGATTAAAAAAGATAAGAAAATCCATTCCTACAAAATTCTATCTACCATATATCCTAAAAAAGGAAAATTACATAACTCAACTAAATACATACCTATACCCTATCAATATTCTGATGCAAGTGAAGGTAATGATTCTTAAAATAAAGATAAATTAGTTCAAGCTTATTAGTTGAGAATAAAATAAGATGTCCAAGTGGATTCAAATTTCTCCCCCATTTTGTCTCAAATGGAAAAATGGTACATATAAGAAATAATATCAAATTCAGATGTGAAGAACAGATGTAAATAGATCAACAAAAATATATACAACGGGCAATCACATGAATCCCCTACATTAAACATATATAAGAGGTGTTCTTTGCCATTTATCTAACAACCATGCCTTATATCCTCAGAGATTATTTGTAAGCATGTGAATAACTGGAAGATATATATAATGAACTGAATTATTATTTCGCCATAACCATACCGATAGATTTACGTAAAGATTCAAACTGAACGTTATCTAATGGCTTTGTGAATAAATCATCTAACTGTAATTCAGTCGGAAGGTAGTTAATATCCAATTCCTTAGTTTTGACTAACTCACGTATAAAGTGATGGCATATTTTAATATGTTTAGTACGAGAGTGTTAAATAATATTTTTACAGATATTAATCGTGCTTTGATTGTCGCAATAAAAATGTAATTGTTCTTCATTAATACCATAATCACGTAACATTTGTTTTAGCCAAAGCAATTGAGCACAACAGCTTCCTATGGCTATGTATTCGGATTCGGATGTGGATAAGGAAGTGCAATTCTGTTTCTTACTATTACACCCTACCAAGTTATTACCAATGTAATAGCAAGATCCTGAAGTGCTCTTGCTATCATCGAAAAAATGTGTCCAATCTGCATCGGTGTAACCTATTATAGTATTAGAGGTGTCATTAGTGTACCAAAGTCCTAGATTGAGAGTAACTTTTACATATTTAATGATTCTTTTAACGCATAGTAAATGACTCTCCTTATGGGCATTCTGATATCGGGCGCAGACACAGACATCGTACATAATGTCAGGTCTTGAGGCAGTAAGTTATCATAAGCTTCCTATCATGCTACGATATAGTGTGGAATCAATGGATTTCCTATGTTCATCTTTGGATAATTTTACGGAGGTGCTTATGGGTTTCCTAGCATCTTTAGCATTTTCTAAACCGAACTTTTTAATAATATCTAGAGCGTATTTGGATTGCGATACAAATAAACCTTCTGAATTTTGCTTAACTTGGAGACCTAAGAAGAATTGTAACTCCCCCATAAGTGACATTTGGAATTATTTATGCATAATGTCTTAAAAAAACTTAACTTCTGATGGGGAAGTTGATCCAAAAATAATATCGTCGACATACACTTGGGCGATAATAATATTATTGTCAAAGTGTTTGACAAATAAGGTTTGGTCATTCCCTCCTCTTTTAAAACCTTTGTTCAAAAGAAAAGTGGATAAACATTCATACCAAGCTTTTTGAGCTTGTTTTAACCCATAAACCGCCTTTTTTATGCGGTAGACGTGATTTGGCTGATGAGGGTCAATGAACCCTTTAGCTTGTTCTACATAGGTCTCTTTGGTTAAGATTCCATTAAGGAAAGCAGACTTAACATCTATTTGATATAACGTGAAATGCAAATGACAAGAATTTATGAAAAGTAGACGAACATACTTGAGGCGAGTGACTGGAGTAAAGGTCTCCTCAAAATCTATTCCATCAATCTGGGAGTAGCCCTGGGAAACTAATCTAGCCTTATTTCGAATGACCATTCCTGTTTCATCAGTTTTATTTTTAAATAGCCAACGTGTGCCAATAATCCTTTTATTTTCTGGTCTGGGTATAAGATACCAAACATCATGAATGAAAAATTGAAGAAGTTCCTCCTACATAACACTTATCCACAAAGAGTCATTCAGGGTTTCATTAACATTCTTTGGTTCTAAGAGATAAACAAAGCATGCATAATGAGCATAATTGCGTAGTTGGGATCTTGTACGAACATGCTTAATAGGGTTACCAACCACACTATCTAAGGGATGATCTTTGGAAACCCAGTTAGGCACCTCAGGGGTCTCAGTTGGTAAAGAATCATCTATTTTTGGAGAGTCATAATTTAAAGAATTTTCGTACTCTTCCAAAATAGTAGGTTATTTGGTCTTACTCTCTACATTAGTGTCGCTTACAATCATATTAATGGATTTCATTAGAGTCTTATTACGAAGATTATAGACACGGTATGCTATACTATTTGGAGAATATCCTAAAAAGACAACTTTATCTCTTCTAGTCTCAAATTTAGACAAGCGTTCTCTATCCTTACAGACGTAACAAGTGATACCAAAAGTCCTAAAGTATTTTAGGTTAGGTTTTTTATTGTACCAAAGTTCATAAGGAGTTTGTTTAGTATTCTTCCTAAGATATACTCTACTAATTATGTGACAGGCTTTTCTAACAGATTCTACCCAAAAATATTTAGGTAAGTCTTTAGCATGAATCAAGACACGTGCCATCTCTTGAATCGTGAATTTTTTGCGCTTAGCTATCCCATTTTGTTAGGGCATCTCAGGGGCACTAAATTCATGTTTATAGCCATTATAGTCACAATATTCTATCACTCTAGAATCTATAAACTCACCTCCTCTGTCACTACGAATTTTATTTACTTGGGAATCCTTTTCGTTTCAATACGAAGTAAAATTTTCAAAAACTTTCGAAAAGTTTCAGATTTTGTTTCAAAAAAGCAACCCAAGTAAATCAAGTGAAGTCATCAACCATAACTAGGATATAACTGTTACCACAAAGGCTAACTGTGCGAGAAGGACCCATAAGGTCCATATGGATGAGTTCTAGAGGTTTAGTGGATAGAACTTCCTTAACTTTTGTTATGGGGAGCCTTTACAATCTTTCCTACTTGAAATGGACCACAAGTTAATTAAAAATGGGCTTGATCTTAGGAAGACCTCTAACTATTTCCTACGAAGATAACTTACTAAGGCTGTCGTAGTTTATATGACCCAACCTATTATGCCATATCTCATTGTCATCCATTATGGAAATGTTCCATACTTTAGTACTTGGATTAACTGTATAACAATTATCTGGAGTACGAAGTCCTGTAATAATGCAGTCACCATTTTCATTTAAAATCTTGTAATTGTTCTTTGAAAATGTGACAGTATGGTTGGAGTCACAAAATTGCGATATACTTAGTAGATTTGCCTTAACACCTTTTACCAAAATAACATCATCAATAGTAGGTAATCCTTTTTCATAGAGTGTTCCTTTACCAATGATTTGGGCAGATACACCATCTCCAAACAATACTTTACCTCCTGAGAAGTTAGTTTTATTTGAAAGTTTGGTATCATCCCCGGTCATATGTTTAGAATATCCTGAGTCTATATACCATCCAAATGCTATGTGTTCAGCTTTCAAGGCACTGATCATAATGTTTCACTTCATACGAGGTAATATCTCATCCTTTCTAACCCTAGTTGCTCGAGTTTTTAAAATTTTGTGATTATTTTCTCGCATTAGACTTTTATTTAAAAATATTTTGCGCATGCCCTTGATTTTTATTGAAGTTGTGAGCATTTGGTCTAGTAAAGGTTATAGGATTCCTTCTTGTTGATGATCCTTTAGTATTAGGTCTTATCTTCCTATTACGATAGTTAGAATTCCTATCTGGCTGTCTAGGTAGAACATAATTGTTTCGACTTCTCCTGGAGTAGTTAAAGTTCTGGTAAACAAGTGAGGGATAGACCGGTTGATATAGACGTTTCGAAAAACATCCATCAAGTGAATGTTCATAGACATCACAATATGAGCAATAGAGATAACTCGTAGGTCGTTTATCCCTAGGAAAATTATCAAACATAGGTTTCCCAAAATTTGGATCTCTAGTCTTATTTATAGGAGGCACATATTGGAATGAGGATTCAAATTGTCTAATGGGAGGACAAACGTATTTGGCCTTATGTTCAATATTCAACTGAGATGTACTTGACTCACCAATGTCCAGTATTTATTTTTTTATCAAAATTATTTTTCATGGAATGAAAGTTTGGACAAGTTTCAATAGGTCTTTTGCCTCTAGACACAAACTTCACTGTTTTAAAATTTTGAGTTTGTGTTTTAACATTGGGACAAAATCCTATTCCAGTTCTATCATCAGAATTGGTTTCACTTTCAGCAAAAAAGCCTTCAAAATGTAATACCCCGCATTTTTATCGATATTTATTTATGGGGTTAATTAAATTAAATGTGAATTGATTGAGAATTAATCCGGATAAAATACTAACGAGATGTGAGTTGGTATTTGATTATAATGTGTATATATGACTATATATGAATATTGAAAATATTGAAATTGTCGCGAGGCTGAAATACGACAATTTGGAAAATTTAGTTGGGACGCACGTGACAGTCGCGTCAAGAATGTAATTATTTGAATTAAAAAGTGAATTTTATTTTTATCAACCGTATGGTCATTTTGAGTGCGTCAACGAGTCCGGAAGGGTCGAAATAGTCAGAAAACACTAGCCGGGGGTTTAGTTTGGGTCCCGGGGAATTTTTAGGCCATACTGGCAACCCAAAAGGGTAGTTTGGTAATTTCGGAATTTTGGGAATTAAAACCCACGAAAATTAAAAGTTAAAATCTGATTTAGTCTTTACCCACTAAACCCACTAACAACACTAAATGACTTAATGAGCTACGGGAGTTATTGGAAGAAATTTTAAGAGGTTCCTAAGGCAACCTCTAAACCACCATTGTCATCTTGGAGAAGAACTTGTAGAGAGAGAAAGAGAGAGGAGAATTCTGCAGAGAGAGAGAAAGCAATTCAACCTTTTTCAACCAACAACAAAAATCTGGAACATAAGGCAAGTGATTTAATTACAATTGATTCAATGATATGTTCTTCCATGTTTAGGGTAATTATCGAATTTGTCTTGGAAGATTGATACAAACCCATGAATTTGAGGATTAAAACTATAAACCATGTTAGGATTTGCATGTAGACATATTCTGGACGAATTATGAATTCAAAATATAACCCTTGATGATCTAAAAACGGATTTAAGAAGATAATTATTAGTGTTCTTGAAAGAAATAGAAAACTAGGGTTCTTGATGAAGTTTTGATCCAAATAAAGCCCTTGGTTGATGATTTATTGGTTTTAGAACGTTAACAATGTTGTAGGATGGTTGTATGATGATATTATAACGTTAGATTAAAGTTTCATGCATTATAATGGAGTTTTGGGACGATTTGAGGACTGCAAAACGAAGCAGTCCGTAGCCTATCTGGTGCAATCGATCGATCGACATTCATCAGTCGATCGATCGACCACCATCGATCGATCGATGTTCAAGGTCGATCGATCGACCTTCCCAGGATGAGTAAAATTTTCCCTAGTTAAATTTTAATGATGTTAACCCTTAGAAAATTATTGTTGGAGACTTTATGAATATCCTTAGACTTAAGGAAGACCAGTAGGTATGGTTATAAAATTTGGACCTTAATTAGAATTCAATTTGAGGAATTATTCTAAAATCTAATGAAATTCGATGAGTGAGATAATATTAGGGTTAAAAGAGTAAATTTGAATGATGTGATGAAATGAGGTTTGGGGCAGAAGTAAGGACCTTAAGAATAATGATGTTATATGTGGGAATAATAGGAAACTTAATAATCCCTTTGAGATAGGTCTTAAGTACAAGAAACTATGACGTGAGATGTGTCGACAGTCTACATTATGTATTATCGAAAGACTTAAAATGTATAAAATTGGAATAACGGTATAAGGATGTAGAATATACCTTTATTAATATTGAGACATCTAAGATGTGTGAATGCTTAGTATATAGCTTATGTGTATGACATACCTACCATACTTGCTATCACGGGAGGTTTTCGTTCGCTTAGGGCCATCTAATCTTTGTGTGCCCAGATTTAGATTGGTACCTCGAGAACATAGGTCAGAGAAGGACTTATTGGGAAGTTAATAAGACTGCTGATCGTGGGAGCGTAGGTATGTGCGTGACCCATGTGATGTGATTGTGTTCGCCTCCATTGATTGTGATTGTTGTTATCTGAGAACGATTCCTGAGAGATTCGGAATGCGTGATCCTTATGTACGTGATGTACCGGGATGGATAGCAGAGTATGTGTGCACCGTAGCTTAGTCTCAGGGTGCTTGTATTGTATATTTATGATGTGAATGATATACGGTTAAATGAACAGACTTGTCATGTTTAATTATGAGAATAATTTATAGTAACTCCTTGAGAAGATAAATAAGGGGATAACCTCCAGTAAATTGTATTGCTAATAAGTGAGAATCCGAGTTTAAGTAAATCCCTCTATTTAATTGATAACGTTAGAATGTATAATGGGAATCGAGTAGAAAGGTTAGAACTTATGTCGGTTTAGTTAGATATGAGAATCACTTGAATGGGTACGGTACGTTAGGAGTGCACAATTAGTCGAGAGGTGAGTATTTCATGTGAGAGCACGTCCTAACATGTATTTTGCATTCATTGTTTTAATGTTATTAAAACACTTGCTGTTTTTAAAATACTCTCCACTTTCGGACTCTGACCCGTTTGCTTTCAAATCTATTTTTGTAAAAATCTTTTGGGTGCCCAGCCACAAGGACACCATGCATAGGATTTCCATTCAGGTGACGAGCTGTAGCTGTTGTGGAAGTTACAGGGCCTTGCTAGTAGACGCTTCTTTTGTCTTGACTCCATATTCAGTTTTAATATTTGTAGGGCATGTCGCCCATTTCCTTTAGAGACATTTTATATTTCAGTTATTCAGACTTGGGTTTGTAATTAATTCAGGATGCAAACTTGTTTTATTTATTTCCATATTGGGATTGTTGTGAGGAGTATTTCCTCTAGACTCATTATTACTTGTTGATTTCACTATTGGGACTTTATTGTGTATGGTTATGTTATTCTTTTATTCTTCACTTACTTCATGTTAATCAGATTTAATTTGAAATTGGCAACTCGCTTTTTAAATACTAGGTGGTTAGTAATCATTAAAATGTTTTCGACAGTGATGCTATTAACTGAACCAACTTGGCATTTTGTATTAATTTTAATAAAGGAGTAGCTACCTGGTATTTAATTAGTCGGGGTGTCACACAAAACAGTTAGAATTATTTTCAAATTTAGCAAATTTTTTGAAGACTGTTGTTGTCTTTTCTTTAGTTTGTTCCAATTATAACAATGCCCCTTTGTATTTATTTTCCAGAATTTCATTTGAATCAGACAAGTCTTTATTTTTTTCAACAAATGACTTTGTCTCACTTTCATGAACTAGACATTGTGAAGTATGCTCCTCAACATTTTGTTTGACCATTAGGCTTAAAGATTCTAACTTCATGGTGAGCTCTTTGACTATTTTTTCTAGTTTACTATTTTTCTTAAGAGTTTTGAGTAAAGTACGTGAATGTTTGGGAGATCGTTATTATTGGAATCACTATGTGTACAGTGTGGAGTGTCCTCTAGTGATTGAATATTAGGACTCACACACATTTGCATCGTCATTAACGCGTCCCATTTAACTCACACAGGGGGTCTAGAACTACTAGTAGCATTCTCAAGTAATAAAGCAGATAAACCAGTAGGAATAACATCATTCAACATAGCATGATTAGAACTATTATCAAATTCAGTACTAGTCAAAGGCTTATCATCAGTGTTGATGATTTTGGTAAAAAATGACATACATGGGTAATTTTTTTTAAATGATTCAGGCTCCTCATTTTCAGATTCACTTGATTCATCCCAAGTCTTGGATATATGTGCCCTATAATGTTTGTTATTTTTGTCCAAATTAACTCTATAATAACTAGCCATATGTCCTAACTTCCCACATCTATAACATTCCACATTCTTTAGGTCTCTTTCAGGTCTTTTGTGGTTATCAGTCTGGTGTTTGTCTTGTCTTTTCTCACGAGGCCTATTATTAGGGTAGTTTGGATAAGTAGGTTTTCCTTGTCTATTTGCAATCTTATTTCGAAATTTCACAATTTTCTTGAACTGTTTAGACATTAAGGCAATGTGATTATCCAAACTATCTAAATTACAGTCCTCATCAGAGTCTAAGTCAATGTCAGGTATACTGAACTCATGTTTATTCACTTTGGAGGTGAAGACAAGATTAGAGGTGGACTGTTTCTTTTGGGACTGGGTTAATTTATTTTTTAAACTCCAATTCCATTTCCACTGGCCTTAGCTTGATACTAAGGATTTCAGTTATTAGATTTTGATCATCCATCTCCTCAATGGCATAACACTTATTGTCAAATTTTTGTGGAAGTGACCTTAGAATTTTAGACACAATTTCCCTCCTATAATAAATTATGCCATTTGCATGAAGTTTAGTCACTATGTCTATTAGTCTAATGTAGAAATCATCAAAGGACTCAGAGTCAGTCATGATTAGGGAATTGTATTGTTGAATAAGAATTTGTGTTTTAGCATCTTTGACTCTTGTGTCACCCTCATGTGGAGTCATTAAAGTGTACCAAGCTTCCTTAGAGGTAGAGCAGGAAGAAATGCTTTTAAACTCATGCACATTAATGGACATGAATATGGCATTTTTGCCTTTATTATTACTAAAGGAGGCATATTTCTCTTCTTTAGTGTATTCACTTAATAGTTTCCTAATCCTTTCAGTACTTCCATCAGTTGCTGGTTTAGTAGGATAAGTATAACCATTTTCAATAGCATCCCAAGCGTCATCTCCCAACGTACCTTGAACGAAAACAACCATCCTCACTTTCCAGTAAGGGAAGTTGGTTCCATTAAAGAGAGGGGGCCTGGACAAGTTACCTAATCTCTAAAAGATTTCGCTCTAATACCAATTGAAAAAGTACCACTTAAGTAGTTTAATTCAAGATTAAACAGTCTAAATGGCTCCGAACAATTTTTTTGAAGAAACTCATTTCTCAAAACAAACTATAAGAACAAGATGTGTATGAAAAAGTTTAAGAACAAGTTATTTAAGGTATAGGTGACTTAGTTTTGAAAGACAAAACTAATGAAGATCTAAATCAGCAAACCAACAGAGGGGGATGAGAGGAAGATGAAACATGCAAGGAACACAACAATTTTAACGTGGTAAAACCCCACCCAATTGGGGAAACATCCACGGAGGTCTCTACACCTCAAAACAAAAATCCACTAAAATAGAGTTAAGAGGTTACAAACTATTTAACAATCTAAACACACAATCAGACCTATTCTAAGTTCAGAAAATACACCAACTCCTCTAGATTATTCTGACTTCTCCAAAGCTTTTGATGTTGTAGATGTTCTCTCAGCTTTGCACCTTCTTCTTTTTTATATCTTTCAGTCAACTCTTGAAGTCAATGATCTCTCTACCAACACTTTTTAGTGTTGTAGTGTTGTGATGTGAAGTGCCTAACACATGCATGCAACTCACACACACTTATTACAAACAATATTCCAAACAAATAACACTTTTTGATCTACAATGATTTATGAGTTATGAATCTTAGTTTGTTGAAAACCTCAGACTTCTGATCTTCATTTATATCCACAGATCTCGAGGTTACCTTGCTATCTAAAATAACCAAGGTCCTAAACATTTTCTTTTTATTTTATTTACACAACTATTTCACAAATTATGAAATATAGATATGAAAGTGTAAAACACCAATCAAGATTTTAACTAGATATAAGTCTGGTTTTCTCTAAACTGAGAAACAAAACAAGATTTGTTGATACTGGTTTTAAAATGATCATTTAAGGATAAGGCAGCCAACGAATGAAGATTTCTTGAAAAAAGAAATCAACCTAAGTAAATAAACGTGTTTGTATCACACATAGTTTTGATCTACACTTTCTATGAAAAGAAAATGAAATTAAAACTTTGTGAATGTTGGACAAGAGATTAAAGAAGAGAGAGGATGAATCTTTACACACATTCACACATACTCAAATTCACAAGGTTTTTCTGAAGAAAAATTGGTAGAGTTTAGTTAGGGTTTATTATTTCTCTCTAATATTCTCTCTCTCTCTCTCTTCTCTCTTTTTTCTCTCAAAGGTTAAATTATCCAAAGATTGTAAAAGTGAGGACGATGGTCTCCTTTTATATTAACGATGGAAGGATCTGGAAGGGTTGTTCGAAAATAACGGTTGAGAGTGAGTCTACCAACTCGTTGTAAATCCAATGGTTTACAAGCCACCGCACTTAAAAGCTTTCTAATTGGTTTATACATGAAACACAAGGATTGTTTCAAGTTGACATGCAAACCATCGATTAAACATGATCCAAGGGTTCTAAATCAACCTCATGTATGAGAGAGTAAACAAGCACAAATCCAACCGATATAACAACAACACGTGTGTGTCTTAGATTAACTCACAAACACGTGTTTTAAAAGTTTTATAAATTCCAATTGCTACCACATAAGTCTCTGTCGCTTTCGGTTACTACCCAACGAGGTTTTTAGGATGAATATGTTAATTACACATAAGCCCAAAACATTATAAAACTAAATTTTAAATGTTTTAAAAATGTTTGAAAAATCCTAAAAATTATTTAAAAATCCCAAAAATTATTTAAAAATCATTTTAATGGGAATTTTTACTCACACACCTACTATGATATGAATACACTATAAAATATATATTCCTAGGTGTAGTGTTGGTATGGGACAATTGAGACTAGTTGAGGATCTCTTTGTTGTAGTGTCTGAAGTTCTTTGGTAGGACAAGGATGACTCTTAATTTTGTCACTATTTCCAAACTAGATGAGCCCCTATATTATATAGACTCAAATGAGTAAAAGATATAGGGTGATTCAAAGAAAAGGAGAAAAGTCAAAGGGAAAAAGTGCAATTTTGCATTTGGCATCCAAACTAGGACCGAAAATGAAAGTTGAAGACCTCGAGTTTACAAGCACATCAGAAGAAACGACGTCCAAATACGATTCCAGATCAGAAGTTATGGTGTTATAAAGATGAGAGAAAATGAAAAGAAATTAAAAAGAAAATTATTTAAGGAACCGTACCGGACCGATCAACACCATTACCGAACCGATCCGGAGGAGACCCAAGTTCTGCATAAAATTCAATACCGGACTGATCCAAATTAAGACAAAAATGAACCGGTTCGATGATTTGAAGATCTCTTAATAAAATTTAATACCAGACCGATCCGATAAAATGAAAAACGGACTAGTCCGGATGATAAATTTTTGATTTTTTTTCTTCTAATTAAGAGTTTTGCATGGTTGAAACTCTTGTAATTTCGTAGAGTATTTATTCTAAAGTCTTCCAAGACTTTGGAGAGCTTCTTTTTAGATAGTTTTAGAGAGAGAAAGTGTGGAAGAACCCTAGGAGCTCCAAAATACAAGGTGTTGATTCTCAATTAAGGTTTCTAAGTGAAGTTTATTGCTTTCTCTTCTCTATTCTTCTAATTTTAGTAGTTCTTATCTGTTTTGCATGTTTCCAATAATTCTTATTTTCTTTTTATCATTTAGAAGTAGTTTCACAATGATTTCAGTTGCATGCACCGTAGAAAATCTTGTTTTTGTTAATTGCACCATGATAGGCTAGATTTGTAGAGGTTGGAATAAATGAACCCAACCCGATGTGGTTTGCATGTGTGTAAAGTCAGTTCCTTGAATTAAATAAATGATCGAATCATATTGTGTAACTATCACAACCGTCGTAGGACTTTTGATCTCGTTTGCCCTAGGTAACAGGATGCTTAAGAGTGCGACGCGCGTGTAGCTATAACGACACTGCTTTATTCTTACTTTTGATTATGTATGACACGGGCTTGTACCCTCATATATGTAATGCTTGAGATTAATAAAGACTGAATTTAATCAAATATTTAATTCATAACTAGTTTTATACCCGGTAAACGTACTAAGGTTCGGGGGATTGTATTCCAACCTATTTTTCCCATTCATACTTAGTAAATCACAATTAGCTTACTCTTGCATATTTAGTTTCATTATTAGTCTAATTAATTTACATTTAGTTAGTAGATATAATCCCACTTCAATCATATTTTCGTTTTCTTTTTCTAGAGTCAGTTTAGGGTTGATCGTTTTACCTATCATCGTCACATTCTACGTCCTATTTCCCTGAGGATTCGACCCCGTCTTACCGGGCTTATTACTTACGTGATAGGCTTGCACTTGAGCGTATAGAGGCTCGCACTTTAAACACTTTTTAAGACGCGTTAAGTTTTTGGCGCCGTTGCCGGGGAATTAGGTAGACTTTAGGTTAAGTCAATTAATCTAAAAATTGATTCTAATTCTCAAAAAGCCAAAAAAATCATAAAACCGAAAATTCAAAAAAAATTCAGAAACATAAAATGTAAAAATAAAACTCTCTCTCAAGCCCTTATATGAAAAATCTTCCACAAGATCCACAATCTACTCCTACCCGAATCCACGAAAATCCTATAGTAGAGTACGATCCTGATAGCCCACACACTCCTAACGTTCCTCAGTTTTGGGTTCCATCTCCTACACCTCCAAATTCTCTAGTAATTACCACGTTAAGTTGCATTTATAGCACATTCGGTGAGGATTTCGATTCAATAAGTGAGAGAACGATGTCGGACCAGGCTAGTTATGGCGCGAGTGAGGATGAGGCACCTTATCACCCTTTGAGATAATTCTTATATCCCGAGCGATCAGTCACTCCGGGATGCATTCTACTCCCTTACAATGGAGGGAAATTCCACTTTTGGAATGGGATGATCCAAATACTTCCCACCTACCATGGAATGGAGTCGGATAAAACATATCTCCACATTCGTGAGTTCAAGGAGGCGTGCGAAACTTTCAGCGGTCGAACCTGCAAAAAATATGTGATCTGCCTCAAGATTTTTCCGTTCTCTCTAAAGGATAAAGCTAAGACCTGGCTATGGTCTTTATCGACAAACTAGATTACGTCGTGGAATGAGTTGCAATCCAAATTTCTCAAAAAGTTCTTCCCTCCGCATTGAACGAACGCCATTAAGGCTCAAATTCAAACTTTTTGACAACTAGAATATGAGCCGTTTGATCGATGTCATGAGCGTTTTAACGAGTTAGTCACTTCATGCCCTCACCATGGTCTTGATAAAAGGCAACTTATCTCTTTCTTCCGTAATGGGATGAACATCAAATCCAAACAACTCGTTGAAACTATGTGTGATGGACCCTTTTTCGAGATACATGAAAATGATGATGAGATCCACCTTAAGTATGTCGCCGAGACTACTCAAGCATGGGACACATCTGATCCTAATGCCCAAAATCAATCTCGATAAGTGTCCACCACCCCTTCGGCATCCGGTCTGTACCAAGTTGACAAAGATACCTTGTTAGACCGTAGATTTGACCAATTTGAAAAGAGCATGAGATAAATAATCGAGGCATGGGCAAGAGAACTATCCGGATCCACTCGAGAAAAGAAAGAAAAGGTGTATGCAATTTGTGAGGCAGACCATTCAACGAATGAATGCCCAACGATACCCGCTTACAAAGTAATGCTGCATGAGCAAGTGGAAGAGGTAGGAGAATTTAAGGGTAATTTAAAAGACCCTCAGGGGAATTCTTACAACCCCTCATAGAGGAACCATCCCGGTTTCAATTATGGACAACCACACGTTGCATTGAATCCTAATTCACATCTTATCCCTCCACCACCTACATCTTTCCATCATGATCCACTCATTCAAGTACCACATCCCGTGCCGTATATCACCCCATCGAGGAAAAATCTCGAGGATACTATAAACCAATTCATCCAAGCCCAAGATGCAACTAATGCTAATAATGACCACATGTTTACCGAAATTAATGCTAGTATCTTTAGTTTGAAATCTTCTTTAAGTATCCAAGAGAAGGGTAAGTTTCTGTCCCAAGGCCAAAGACCTACCCAAGGTCAACCTAGTGTTAGTTCTACTTCAAATGACCATCACGAGCAATGCAACGCAATTACCACTCTACGTAGTGGGAGGGTCGTTGATTTATCACCTTCCCCACACTATGAGCCAAAAGACAAGGAGGTTTCTCTTGGAACGAAATAGGCCGAAGAGGTCCCCTTACATGAGAGTGATAATGAAGACACTAATGAGCCCAAAGTCGTAGTGAAACCACCCACCACCACTCCTTTCCCTCAACGATTGGTGCCTTCCTAAAAGGGGACCTCCTGGGATGATGTTCTAGAAGTCTTTAAGCAAGTAAAGTTGAATTTACCTTTTCTCGATGCCATAAAGCAAATTCCTGCTTATGCAAAGGTCCTGAAGGACATGCTAACGGGAAAAGAAAGATAAAGGTTAAAAAGAACGCTTTCTTAGCACAGAACGTCAGCTAAATACTGTCAAGCGACCTCCCACCCAAATTCAAAGATTCGGGTTCACCCACCATTTCGTGCATCATGGGGCAGAATCGAATCGAGAAAGCGCTAATAGATTTAGGGGCGAGTGTTAACATCCTCCCCTAATCTATCTATAAGCAACTAGGTTTGGGGAACCTTAAGCCCACAAATATGACTTTCCAACTCGCGGATCGTTTCGTGAAGATACCTCGGGGGGTCATGGAGGACGTGATCGTCCACGTAGACACTTTCTGATTTCCGATGGATTTTGTCATTTGGGACGAGGATCCCTCCATTGTACCGAGTAATCATGTTCCCGTTATCCTTGGCTGCCCATTTTTAGCCACGGCTAATGCACTGGTTAATACATGCAATGGGAGAATGCAGCTCACGTTCGGGAACATGACTCTCGAAACTAATATATTCAACATCACCAAGCCCGAGGGTGATGAGGGTGAATCGCGAGAGACGTATCTTATGGAAGAGACAGTACGCGAGCACGAGAGGAATCACATAAGAGAGCCGTGAAGGGTATGTCTTGTTACATCAAGTGAGAGCGATAACCCCAACATTGATCGTGAAGTGGGGGAGGCGAGTTTAGTAACCGCGACTGAGAGAGAGAGTGAGCACATAGGGAGAATTTTGAGAAGAGTGAGAGAGGATATTTGGAAATTAAGCCTAAGAGAGAGTTATGAGATAGGAGATTAGAGGGCTTTGGTAAAGAATTCAAGCCGGTGGAGGAGAGTCGTATTGTCGAAATCTGACCTCTTTTGGACTCATTTTATCAATTAGAAGAGAGCGAATGGCAATAAACGATAGATGAATTCCTTCTCTACGACCATCCACCTATGCCACATGAGTCCTCGGAGGCGATTGAGGAGAAAACTAGTGTTTCATCTGACATAGAACACGTCACATGCATTCTAAAAATTGAAAGAAATATAGATGTTCCCTCTGAGTTGGTGCAATTAGGCCGTGAGTTATTTAGGCACCAAGAAGATCACCTCCCAGATAGTCATCATGAGTCTCAAGGTGTCTCCCTTATTTATGGGACTGACCCCAATTTGTTTCGACTATTTGTTTATGACAGGAAGACGGGGGAGACTAGGAGAGAAACAAATCCCATATAAGGGGTCGAGTGAGTTTGTAGAGGTTGATGAGAGGTCGTCGCACCTCCGACGCGTATGGGGTGATTTTTATTGTATTTTTGAGTCATGTGTCAGAGTCATATAATGTCTTCTTGCATTTTAAATCTTTGCTTGTTTTATTTTTGCACTTATTCTTTTTCTTCTTTAGATTCGAGTCCTTTTGATTGAGGACAATGCAAAAGTCTAAGTTAGGGGGGGGGGGGGTTGACAAGTGCGTCTTTCTAAAACCTCACAAAATTTTAAAATGTCCAAAATCCATAAAAAAATGAAAATTTTGAAAATAAAAACAAAAATATTTTTCCTCAAAATAAGTAAGAATTGGAATTTAAAATTTTCAAAAATGTCACATTTTCTGTCTCAAGTTGTAAAGATTCAAATGCACAAAACCAAAATTGACCAAAGATGGAAATTGAAAGAAAATCGACGACTTAACGAATAAGTTTGGAGATTAATCAAACCCGGTGAGATTTCGAGCCTATCAATTGTTTTGAGAGTTTTTAAATCAATCCGAGTTAATGGTTAACTCAATGTTCATTTCAACGTTCTAATAAGTCGTTGAGGATCTCAAATTTATTATTTTGATCGGTTACGAGATATGTGTGAAATGTTGTCTTGAAAAACGCTCTAAATATCTCTAAACTAAGTAAATCTCGAGCAGAATAAATTTTAACAATGAAGTTGGCCTTCGTTTGTCACCCATAAATTTTGGCCATAAAAAGTGGTGAAAAATGATCCCTTTTGCAACCCAATTTGAGAAAAATAAATTTTTCCCTTTTGTTTGGTAACCCGAAAAACCCAATTAGCTCGGAATTGTGAAAAGTGAAAATTTAGTCCAAATGGTGCGATAAGAAGGAGCAAGAAAAAATAGTATAAAAGCTCAACAAAAATAGCAAGAAAAGAAAGACGGGGAAAATAGAAAAAGAAAAGAAAATGAATAAAAGCCTGAAAAAATCACTAATGTACATCGTAAGCAAAATTTTCCAATTCCAAAATTCAAAACCATTTTCCATATTACCTAGTACAGCCCAAGCTCAAAAAAGTCCTAACCGAGTCTGGATTGCGAAATTAATTACCGCGTGAAGAGCTAAGGCACAAAAGATAATAAAATATATTAAATGGTGTAAATTAGAGATGATGTTCCTGTTTCCCAATGACCGTAATCTGATGAAGAGATCTTTTCACCTCAAATAGTTCATCTTTCAAAATTTATGTTCGTTAACTTGCATCCATTATATTTACTCTGTATATCATGCACACTGAGATAGAATAGCCACATTCCGAGTGACTCCTTTATGAGTGCATCCGTGATAATTTGAAATCAAAATGAATTTTCGAAAAGTAATGTAATGATCAATCGGTGGAAGTTAGCGGTTTGATTTTTGGCTTCGCATACACACTATGGTTTGAGACTATTGAATATGAATTTATGGTGATTATTTTGTGGGGAGTTTAAATTGTATTATTTTTAGATGTTTTGATGTTTCTTGAGTCAAAATGAACTTTGTGGGTATATTCGCTGCAAACGCTCACGAGACACAACTCGTCCTACTAGGGTAACCTAGAGGTTTAAAGGTTTGTTGCATACGCTAAATGTAATCGCTTGCCCGCGAAAGAGGTATTCTATCATGTCTAGTGTTTGATTAGAGTTTTACCATGTTTTGATTCTTTTACATTTCTCGGGATGATTAAAGTTCTAAGTTAGGGGTGTTTGATTAGGCATAAATTCTTCGTATTTATCCCCGTAATTTAGAGTCTTTTATTTCTCCGCGAAGTGTAATTCGATTTGATTTATCTCATATCATTTCTAATGACTCCTTCTAACAAGTACTCCGATTTTTATATATTTTTCTTCAATTTTTTAGGTATTTAATGCATATGAAGAAAGAAGGAAATCGGAAGAAAGAAAGAGAAGAAAAGGAGAAAAGTCAAAGAGTAAAAGCATAATTTTTCATCTGGAATCCGGACTAGGACCCAAAATGAAAGTTGAAGATCTTAAGTCTACAAGCACGCAGGAAGAAACAACGTCCAAATCCGAGTTCTGGATCATAAGTTATGGGGTTCTAAAGATGAGAGAAAATCAAGGGAAATTAAAGAGAAAATGATTTAAGGAACCGGATCGGACCGATCAGCACTACTACCTAACCGATCTGGAGGAGACCCAAGTTTTACATAAAATTCAATACCGGACCGATCCAGATTAAGACAAAAATGAACCGATTCGATGCTTTGAAGATCTCTGCATAAAATTTAATACCGGACCGATCCGATAAAATGAAAAACGGTTCGGTCCGGATGACGAATTTCTAATTTTTTCTTTTTCTAATTAAGAGTCTTGCATGGTTGAAACTCTTGTAATTTCATAGGGTATTTATTCCAAAGTCTTCTAAGACTTTGGAGAGCTTCTTTTTATATATTTTTAGAGAGAAAGTGTGGAGGAACCCTAGGAGCTCCAAAATACAAGTTGTTAATTCTCAATTAAGGTTTCTAAGTAAAGTTTATTTCTTTACCTTATCTATTGTTCTAATTTCAGTAGTTCTTATCTGTTTTGCATGTTTCCAATAATTCCTATTTTCATTTTATCATTTAGAAGTACTTTCACAATGATTTGAGTTGCATGCATCGTAGAAAACCTTGTTTTGGTTAATTGCACCATGCTAGGCTAGATTTTTAGGGGTTGGGATGCATGAACCCAACCCGATGTGGTTTGCATGTGTGTAAAGTCAGTTCCCTGAATTAAATAAATGATCGAATCGTGTTGTGTAACTATCATAACCGTCGTAGGACCTTTGATCTCGTTTGACCCAGGTAATCAGGATGCTTAAGAGTGCGACGTGCGTGTAGCTTTAAGGACACCACTTTATTCTTACTTTTGATCATGTATGATGAGGGCTTATACCCTCATATATGTAATGCTTGAGATTAATAAAGACTGGATTTAATCAATTATTTAATTCATAACTAGTTTTATACTCGGTAAATGTTCTAAGGTTCGGGGGGATTGTATTCCAACCTATTTTTTCCATTCGTACTTAGTAAATCACAATTAGCTTACTCTTTCATGTTTAGTTTCATTATTAGTCTAATTAATTTGCATTTAGTTTGTAGATATATTCGCACATCAAACATCTTTTTGATTTCTTTTTCTATAGTCAAGTTAAGGTTGACCGTCTTACCTATCATCATCACGATCTACGTCCTATTTCCCTGAGGATTCGACCCCATCTTACCGGGTTTATTACTTACGTGATAGGCTTGCACTTGAGCCTATATAAGCACACACTTTAAACACTTTTTAAATCGCATCAGCTAAGTCTCACCGCTCGACGTTAAACCCGATATACCCTGAATCACATCAGTAAAAGTCCCTACGAATCGGGATCAAATATAAAAAGAAAAATATACTCTCCATATTATCTTTTACAATATGATATATGTGCGGGATCTACCCTCTTTTAGGTGAAACCTCACAAAAACAACACATCGTTCCGTGGAACTGCGAACATGATAATCTTACTGTAACCGCCCACTATCACTTAACTATCCCTAACCATCCATACCCAGGATAAAAATATGCTCTATCCTCATAACTCTCAAAAGGAGAAAAACTATCACACAATATAAACATCCTCTAAGTGCCCCTACCCTCTCCCCTGCAGGGGGCACCAAAGAGCCCCGCTACCCAGCGATAACTATATGCATAATAATAAGGATGATACTGCCAACGCCCACACCCACTAAACATGACTCAGCCATGAATTTTAGTGTTAATAAACATATATTGTGATGTACCCACGTCACCCTAAACTTACCCATACTCTTAAGGATAAAAATAAAAAATTTACCTTTAATTGCTATCTGCCTTGCCTGATCAACGGGTTCTTGAGCGTGATTCTCGCATCGAAACTGACCCAAGAATTGCTGTAATGGTTGTATCTCTAGGATAACATCCTACAGTTTCTCGCTGCCTCTTTTGGGGCCATCCCCCCTCCTTTGTCCTGTCTCCTCATAAGTGAAACAACGGCCAGAAAAATCTCCCTGCCTCTGGCCCTGGCCCTACTGGCCTCCCCCATTATTCCCTTGGCCCTAGAGGCCCTGAGGAATGGGATGTTACTGCTGCTACTAAGAATGAGAGCCCTTTTGGACCTGTTTAAACCCACCACTCTCAGGTCTGAAACCTCCTGATTTGAATCTCTTAGCCGGATCCCCCTGTTGGAAATCCCGCTCATGCTGCCTTCTCACATGCTACTGTTGTGCCCCATTAGCACCATTCCCACCTGCCTTCCCACTTTGAATGTTTTCTCCCACTCTCTTTCTTCCCTTCATATGGAACAGATGATCCTGGCAATGCAGTAGTGCGATATTGACGACCTCATTATAAGTCTTCAACGCCGGATTACCCAACAAGTGCTGTCGAATTTTTGAGGTAAGTCCATCTATGAACTTCATCATCTTTTTATCTTTAGTGTTCATCTCATCATTCATAAAATTATCTAAATGAGCGAACTCCTCCTCGTACTCTGCCACGGTCCGGTCTCCCTAAGAAACATCAAGGAACTTCCACCGCATCTCTATCTGTATAGAGAACGGAAAATACTTGCGGCCAAATTGCACCTAGAACTCATCGAAGGTAATAACATCCCTCTCATCTGCTGTGGTTAGAGACTCCCACCACTGTAAAGCTACCCCCACAAGCTTAAAATTAGCTATTATCTTCTTCTGCATCTCACTGTACTCCACAAGGTGAAGATGACGAGCAATATCCTTCTTTCACTTGGCGGCTACCACTACATTCGATCTGTCCTGAAACTCTAGTGGATGACCCTTATGAAAGGCCTCCACCACTCGCTCCCAAGCTGAAGAGCCTGGATTAGTCTGAATGGATGCTTCCACCTGCGACTGAGGTTGGGCCTAGGGAAAGTGATGTGCCATTATGGCCATTGTAGCATTAATTGCCCGTGACACAATGTCGGCCACCTCTGTCGCCTTAATATTCCCCTATGGGTTTCCTCCCCAGCATTCTCTCTCGTCTGACGGGTTCTCTTTGACGACATCTGAAACGAGATTGAAATTTATGTAAGCTCACCGTCAGATACAAAAAAATCAGCAGAAGAGCGTAGATGTGTGTATGTAAGGATGAATGCAATAGTCCTATAATAAGGCTCTATATCAAAGAACGCTATGCTGAAACATAAAAAGTTGCACATATCCTAAGGACATTAGATATTGATGCTCTGATACCATCTGTGACACTCCGCCTGTTAAAATAACGGGTGGCCATCCCCCCACCAACATAAAACAAGAGTCTCATATGACTCATTCTTAGCATCACTATCGAAATTTAATTAATTGCTAACCACCTATTAATTTAACAAGCAGTGTCAAATTTTAATCTTTCATTAACATGGAACAATATGAACCAATCAATAATAAACCCACACACAGTGATTGATATACATGAAACCACAATTTAAAGTTTGAAGCTGAGATAAAAATAAAGTCCTCGAATAAACCATCGGGTAAAAATCTAATACATCTAATCCAACATCTTAAATAGTCTGAAATGCATAAGTCTACATAAAAAGGGCAACACATCCAGCCAATACTGGAATAGAGAAACTATTCTAGAATATCAATAATATAATCGGCTACTTGAAAATCTTGTACGCCTCCACATCAGATGCAACTACATGTCGCTAGAAAGAACAATCATCCTTGACGTCCCTGTGGCTGGACATCTAAAAGTTTTGAAAATAGATTTGATACGGGACAGGTCCCAAAACATTTAAAAAATATTTGTAAGTATTTAAAATGCAGTAAGAATAGTTATTATATACACGTTAGCTTCATGTGCACTCCATTGAGTTCCTCACCTCTCATCAATAATGCACACCTAACGTGTTCTACTATACCCACCTAGTTATTCTACCGAGCCTAACTAGTCACAATAAAAATCTATATAACCACTAATACTCTTAGCCCACCCATATCGCCCAAACGATATGCTACCGTAAAACCATAATCATTAGCCGAATATTATTGCTGAATAATTTAAGTTTCTCTTACTTAGGTTACTTTAGATATACACTATCTATATCTTCTATTACCACACAAGAGTAGAACAAATCACGCGTATATATATATATATATATATATATATATATATATATATATATATATATATATATATACACACACACACACACACATGACTACAACATCCTTGGGATAAGCACCGCGATGCATACATACTCTGTTATCGAGTCCGTGTACCTCACGTACCAAATCAAGAACTACCAGCTCAGAATCACCCTCGAACCATAATTCAAATAAACACATAATGGATGCGAAGATAGTCCTAAGCCTTTGGGCTATGCACTTACCTAACGTACCCAAATGACCGATCACACTATCGTACACTCAAATAGTGGTTAGCCCTAAGTTCTATGTTGTGGGTTACACATTCAGACCTTGCTTGCATCGCCAAGGTGGAATCGCCCGCTGCGCGTGACCTCCCGTGATAGCGGGCAACATAGGTATGCTTATATACATAAAAATCATACATAAAGGGCATTCACACAACCCATGTATATTCATATAGTACATCCCATATATATCTCAATTATTCAATGTACTACTATTTCACACTTTAATTTTATTCCCTTTATTACGAATATCAGTCGCTATTCGAAGAGTTCTAATCATCTCTGTTATAATTTCAGTAGTTAATATAACATTATTCTACTAATCCAAATCTCGGTTGCAATTCAATTCTCTACGTATCCTTATTTGATTCCCTTACTCTAATACGTTTAATAATTTACGATATGTTCTAGTCTATAAATTCAACTCCTCGACTAGGCTTATGTCTTAATTATATACAATTGATATTCCATTAATTTTTTCATAATCTGAAACTACTCAAGTTATAGTTCCAATAATTTTTTTAAAGTTTTACACCTAATCTAACAAAATTGTCATTTTTTGAGCAACCGAATCAGGTCGTAAAGTTTCTGATAGATTAAACACCCTTTAGTAAAATCGTGATTTCTCCCTCTACAGAAGTCCAAATGACCTCATTAAAATCTCATTGGAAAGACCTTTCTAGGCATCTATAGATCCTCTAAGTACAATTAAAATGACACACGTTTAAAGTAACGTAAAAATTTTTGGCAAATTTATATGTTGACAGATTAGACACCCTATAGTAAAAAGTCGATTAATCCATCTACAATATTCCAAAGGACCTCATTAAAAGCTCATTGAAAAGCTAATACCTAGACCTTTCCAGACATTTATGGATCACAATCTAATTCTAATTACAATTAAAATGACATATGTACATTGTAACGTAAAAAATTCTAGCAGATTGTCATGCTATGTTCATTAATTAAACCCTAACTTATTCAAGATTCATGTTCTTAAATCAATAACCCAACAAGATTCCATCGTTATGTATCTTAAAAATCAAAATCTGAAATATAATCCTGGGAGGTTAAATTTTAATATGATCCCCAATCAAAACCATAATTAAATCCCATGAAATCACCCAACATAACAAGTTTTCAATGTAGAGATAATTCTAGACTAGCATGGACATTTTAACTACTCAATTTATGCAAGTTTAAAGGCTTAACTTGGATGATGAAGGTATGATTTTAGTAGTTTATGTAACACCCCGCCTAATTAAATACGGGGTGATTAGTCCGTTATTAAATTAAATCAGGATTTCCAAATTGGTTCATTCTTAGTATCATTGTCAAAAACCAAATTAATTACTAATCACCTATTAGTTAATTAAACTGGTGCCAATTTTATCTTTCATTAAATAGATAACAACATGAGGAAATTAATATAAATCATACACCAATACAAAGTCTAATCCATCACAAGATATAGATAAATAAAATCTTGCCGAATAAACCATCATCTAAAACCAAACCAAATAAATCCAACAAGTCTGAATTGAATAAAATTTGAATGGGCAACATGCCCAAATAAAACTGTAATACTGAGAATAGATTCCTACACTAGGAAGGAAGAATAGATGCGTCTAAGAAAAACTCTGTAAACATCCACCTGTGCTACAGGAACGTTCCCCTAGAATAAAATCTCAAGTCTGGCGTCCCTGTGGCTGAACACCTAAAAGGTTTTGAAAATATTTATAGCAAGGGTTAGTACTCAACACATTTTGAAAATCTTTAGCAATAGTTTATCACAGTTTAAAATTGATTATTGATTACACATGTTACGTACACTCTCTTGAGTATCCTCACCTCTCAACTATAGTGCACGCCTAACGTTCTCTACTTAGCCCACCTAGCTGTACTACCCAAGCTAACTAGACATAAGTAACTATCGGGACTATTCACACCTCTAAGTACCCACACCGCCCCTACAGTACGCTAATCGAATTAATATTTCTCGTATGCTAAGGATTGAAATTAATATATCATCTATCTTCTCATTTATCCAATTAATTAAGTGTCACTACTTAATTCCTTCTTTAGATATACACTACCTATTAGTCTACTGTCACACATAAGTAAAAAAATTACAAACGTAGATACATATTTTTATATCTCAAATATATATATATATATATAGATATCATAACGGTGTCTCAAAAGGACCATCGTGAAACAATAGGCATACTCTGCTCTCAGTCCAAGTACCTCTCGTACTAAATGGGGGCTATTGGTTCAGTATGTCTCATCTAACCCAAAATCAAATAACAATGGTGGAGGCAAACATAGTTCTATGTATGTGGGTTACGTACATACCTAACGTACCCAAATGAAATACCGATCTCACTAATACACGTCACAGAGCAAGCCGCTCTAAGTTCAATGTACAAATTATTTCCATTAATGGCACAAACACTAGATTTTTTCAAGTCCTCCAACTCATTCTCTAAAAAGGGGACTCTATTATCATTCCCCTTTTTGCCTAATTTTAAAATACTATAATCATTAAACAAGGCACTAAATTTCTCACGACATATATCTCTTTGAATTTGATTTTTTTTCAAATATTCAATCTTATTTTTAAAACGAGAATTTTCTTCCTCTAAAACATCAATCCATTTTACAAATTTTAAATTCAAATGATGTAAGTCGTCAAATCTTAGAGAATCCATAGAGAGGCAAACAAACCAAGAGTGAGAAACAAATCAGGATTAAAAACAAAAAGATACCAAACAAACACTCACAAGGATCTACACAATAAAATAGTGTTTTTAGCTCTGATACTAGTTTGTAGGTCCCAAAAAATAACCAAGTGCGAAAAAAGTGTGTTTCAAACTAAACCAAATTTTACTTAGCCAATTTTATCTTGTTTAAGTCCTAAACATTCATCTAGGTGATAGGCAAGTAAAATAAAGTAAAGATACTCATAACGCTGGATGTACGAGGAAAAACCCAAACGGGAAAAAACCTCGGACGACCCAAGCCAGATTATCACTATGAACAAAGGTTTTACAAAGACAAATTAGCCTTACTCACAGACTCGATCCACCCACGGTTCTTGACGCTCCTTCTGATCTTCTATCGTTCTTCAATAGTGCCTACACAGAAATTCCATCTTCCACGATGCTCGTCCACAACACCCGACTCCACGAATGTCTCGGTGATATGGCTTTGATGTCGTCTACGATGTTGAAACAGGTGTCCTCCTTTTTTTCACCACAAAACCCAACTAAACAAGTTGTCCAATGAGTTTTCAACAAACTAAACTTGGTGCACACAAGATCACATAAACATATAGTAATGAAAAGCTCGGATCTTGTAAACTCTAAGGATGTGTTAAAGCCTTTAAAACCTTAGAAAACGTGTGCAGAAAAATGTACTGTTTTATTTATGATTTCGTTCCGCACACACTTTGAGAAAACATACTACACCTCTTGTTTAAAAGAATTTTGAGGCGGTGGCAGGATCTCATTCGAGCGAAACTCACTGTCGTTCAAACGACATGAGTTTTCGTTCAAACAACATCTACAATCGTTTGAACGACGTCGTCAGATAGAGTTAAAAAAAGTTTTGATTAAAACCAACTCTTATCCAATTATCATCCGTCCTTATCTAACATAAACGAAGTGTAAACAATTAAACCTCTTTTAAAAACATTTTCTTCTAAAAATAACATCCTTATTTTTGATAAAATGAAATTCCGAGCTTCATTAACATTATGCATTCATACCCGAGTGATCTCGGAATGCAAATTAACCTTGAAGACGAGAAATTGCACCAATTAAACTTTGACATGATTAATTATTTGTAGCTTTGCCACAGCGTCTTCAATCAATCTTCGATACGTCATAGACTCGTGGGATCGGACAATAAAAAAACTATCTATGACTCAAACATGTTTTGTTCCGAGAATAAGTCAAAACTACATTAAGACTCAATTGGAAATTTAGTCCTTACAAACATCCTTCTCAACAAGTTTTTGGGTGAGAATTTTGAGGGGGAAGGGGACACGGGTGCGATCGAAATATGCTTCAGAAATGAAACTTTCAGTACGTACAAGGGTCCCATAAAAAGAGCGCACCTCCGCTGCCCACACCTGTGTGTGGGCTTCATTAAGGAAACGACACCACCCCCTTAGAAGGAATAGGGTGGTGATGCTCTGGGGTAGTTCATCCCACCTTACCTGGCACTCTATGTTAATTTTTCTTGAGTGGCTGAAAAAATGACGACACCAAAGTTGCTTTTGATAGGACCGGTAATGGAGACCCGTATCTTGTGCAAGAATCTCGGTGGAGTTGAATTTTTCAGTGACATCTAGGTTTGACATGACTGACAGAGGTTGGTGGAGTTTAGTGTGGGGATAAATTGAAAAGGAGAGAGTTAGTTTGTTTGGAGTGGTAGTGAAATGGGGGAAGATGGGTATGTATATATAGGTGTGAGATAAGAGGAGGGTTTGGGAGGGAAAAGGTGGTTTGGGGAAGAGGGAAATCGATTAGGAGGGAAAGAATGGGATTGGTAGATGGGGGTCGCATCTTGGGAAAGCTCGCAGAAACCAGAAGCCGATTCGGACCGGGTGTCTAGGGACGGTCTGGACAGGGTGGATTTTTATTTTTGATTTTCTTAAAAATAGATCGATCTGGGTCTTTCCATGATCGGACCGGACCGATGTCAAAATTTTCCAGATTCCCCTTTTCTGCATAATTCATACTTCTCTCTCATTTTTTTTGAATTCCCACAACTGTACCTCCACAAGAACCCCTAAACTTTGCTCGGTCCTTGCTCCGAAAACCTAGGGTCACTTTTCAATGATAACCAAATTATGTCGGCTTCCTCCACATACCCCTCTAAATATGGTTTGAGGCGCTGTCAATTAACCTTGAATGTATCGCCCCCTTTTGGATCGTTCAATTCCACAGCTCCGTGGGGGGATACATTCTTCACAATGAACGGGCCAGTCCATCGCGATCGCAGTTTACTCAAAAATAAGTGAAGCCATGAGTTCTAAAGAAGTAATTTTTGCCCGAATTGAAACTCCTTGCGTTAAATGATATTATCATGTGCAAGTTTCATCCGTTATTTGGATATTTTAGCATTTTCATAGGCATCATTGCGTATCTCTTCCAACTTATTCAGTTGAAGCTTGCGACCTTCACCGACTTTATCCATATTATTGTTCAATATCTTGATGGCCCAATATGCCCTGTGTTCTAGCTCCACGGGGAGATGGCAAGGCTTTCCATACACAAAGCGAAACGGGGACATCCCGAGGGGGTTCTTATAAGCGATGCGATAATCCCATAATAAATCGTTCAATCGAAGGGACCAATCTTTTCGGTTAGGATCGGCGATCTTTTCAAGGATGTTCTTGATTTCATGATTCTCCAATTCGGCTTGCACATTCTATTGGGGGTGATAAGTCATTCCAACCTTGTGGATGACCCCATACTTTCTCATACGCTTTTGAAATGGACTATTGCAACAATGCTTGCCGTTGTCACTAATTATCTCTTTCGGGGCATCGAAGCGAGTGTTCTTGCAAGAACTTTATCACCACTGAATCATCATTCGTCCATGTATCTATTGCCTCTACCCATTTGGAGACATAGTCTACCGTGACTTGGATGTATAGGAAGCCAAAGGACGGGGGAAATGGGCCCTTGAAATCGATACCCCAGTAGTTAAAAATCTCAATGATGAGAATAGGGGTTAATGGCATCATGTCTCGTCGGGTAATCGCTCCCATCCGTTGACACCTAGCGCAAGATTTACAATAATTATTAACATCCCGAAAAATTATGGGCCAATAGAGGCCGCTTTGGAGAATATTAGCGTCCGTCTTCTTTGTCGAAAAATGGCCTCCACAAGCTTTCGAATGACATAATTTGATGACTTTAGGAATCTCATCATCCGGTACACATCGTCGGATGATTTGATCTGCACAATATTTAAAGTGGAATGGATCATCATAGAAAAACATGTGTGACCAAGTAAGGAACCTCTTGTTCTCTTGCGTTGTCCAATCGAGAGGGACGACTCCTGTGAAAAAATAATTAATGATGTCCACAAACCAGGGGAGAGACGAAGTAGAAAAAAGTTGCTCATCCGAAAAGTACTCGTCTATGGGTATGGGATCGCTAGGTACGTCGAACGAAAGTCGAGATAAGTGATCGGCAATGAAATTTTCTACTCCTTTCTTATCTTTAATGGAGAGATTAAACTCTTGTAGGAGTAGTATCTACCTTATAAGGCGCGACTTTGCATCTTTTTTTGTAAGGAGGTATTTTAACGTCGCGTGGTCGGTGAAGCATATTACGGGCAAACCAACGAGGGAGGAGCGAAACTTATCAATGGAAAATACTACCGCTAGAAATTATTTCTTCGTGGTGGAGTAATTGAGTTATGGTCCGACTAGCGTAGTAGATGACATGAGATTTCTTTTCTTTCCTTTGGCCCAAAACAACCCCTATCGCGAAATCACTCGCATCACACATAAGCTCAAATGGTGAGGACCAATCAGGAGCTTGCATGATGGGAGCGGAAACAAGCATGCTTTTCAATTTATCAAAAGGACATTGGCATGCATCGTTCCACTCAAACGGGATATACTTCATAAGAAGATTACTCAAGGGTCTAGAGATGGTTCTAAATTCCTTGATGAACCTTTTATAAAACCCCGCATGGCCCAATAAAGAGCGCATATCTTTTAGTGATTTCGGTGGGGGTAGCTAAGATATGACATCAATTTTATCCCCATCTACTTCAATTACCTTGGATGATACGATGTGGCCAAGAACTATTCCTTCGGTGACTATGAAATGGCACTTTTCCCAATTCAACACCAAGTTCTTTTCCACACATCGGGCGAGAACTTTTACAGATTCGCTAGACAAAGATCGAAAGAGGTGCCAAAAATGTTGAAGTCATCCATAAATACTTCAATTACTCTATCAACCATGTCGTTAAAGAGACTTAACATACACCTTTGAAAAGTCACGGGTGCATTGCATAATCCAAATGGCATACATTTGTAGGCAAACGTACCAAAAGGACATGTGAAAGTCTTCTTCTCTTGGTCAAGTACATCTACCTCAATTCGGTTATATCCTAAATAACCATCAAGGAAGAAATAGTATGTGTGTCCCTCTACTCTCTCTAGCATTTGGTCGATAAATGGTAAGGGGAAATGGTCTTTCCTTGTGCACACGTTGGGGTTTTCGGTAATAAATGCATACGTGCCACCCGGTGGTGGTAATGTAGAGAATGAACTCACCCTTTGCATTCTCAACCACAGTCATTCCTAACTTTTTCGGGACAACTTATATAGGACTAACCCATTTTCTATTCGAGATTGGGTAGATGATCAAGGCATACAACAACTTAATAATTTCATCTCTCACTACCTCTTTCATGATAGGGTTCAATCTTCTTTGCATTTCCCTCGAGGGCTTGACGTTCTCTTAAAGGTGGATTTTTTGGGTACAAATCAGGGGACTTATACCCTTTAAATCTGCTACGCACCAACCAAAAGCACTTTGGTGCTTCCTCAATATTGCTAAAAGCTTACCTCTTGCTCTTTATCTAGGCTAGAGGAGACAACAACAAGAAATGTCTAATCCTCTCCTAAATAAGCGTATTTAACATTGGAGGGTAGTTTCTTTAATTCGAGGGTATGGAATTTTTCATCGGAGGGAACCGTGCGCGACTCCCTCGGTGGTAGTTCCTCAACTCTAGAAACATAACTAATATCTCTCAACTCCTCAACCAATTATCTATCGTCTAGTATGGCTTTCAAATCCTCCACCTCGCGCTCAAATGCAGTGTATGGGCTCTCACTCTCAATTTCTCCCACTAAGCAAGCTTCTAACGCGTCCCCTCCCATATTTCTCTCAATGTGCTCGTCTATTACCTCCTCAATGAGGTCGACCTCATGGATATCATCTTCGTTACCCACTTGGTTAGCAATGTTGAAGATGTTTGTTCGAGGGTCATGTTCCCAAAAGTGAGTTGCATTTGCCCATTTCTAGTATTAATCAAAGCATTGGTCATGGCTAAGAATGGATGACCTAGAATGATTGGAGCATGATTGCTAGAGTGGGTGGAGGGGTTCGTGTTCCAAATGACAAAGTCTATCGGGAAGTAGAAAGTATCTACTTGGACTATCACGTCCTTTACTATCCCTCGAGGCACCTTCACCGTGCGATTCGCTAATTGAAGAGTAATGCGTGTGGGCTTAAGATCACCTAATTCCAGCTTTCTATAAATGGAGTATGGAAGTATATTCACACTTGCACCTAAATCCAGTAGGTATTTCTCTATGCGACGCTCTCCAATAACACAAAATATCGTGGGTGAGCCTGGATCTTTAAATTTAGGCAGAATGTTGTTAAGTAGGACGAAACTCACATTTTATGCTAAGAAGACATTGTTCATCACCATTAGCCGTATTTTAATAGTTAAAAGATCTTTAATGACCTTGATGTAGGCGAGAATTTGTTGGATGGCATCCAGGAATGGAAAATTAAGCTTCACTTGCTTCAGAACGTCTAGCACTTCGGTGCGGGAGGCCCCCTTTTATGGCGGGGTCAACCGTTGAGGGAAAGGGGCGGCGATGGGAGGCTTAACTTCAAAATCAGGCTTGCAAGATATGTCACTCTCATTCTTGGCCAAGGGGCATCTTCGACCTCTTTCGTGCGGGGCGAAACCTCCTTGTATTTTGGTTCCTCGTGTGGGGGAGGTTATAAATCCATGACTCACCCATTACGAAGAGTGGTGATGGCTTGAAATTGCTATTTCAGATCAGAAGTTGCATAACTAACGTTGGCTGAACCTTGAGGAGGTCTTTGGCCTTGAGCTATAAATTTTCCCTTTTCTTGGACACTCAACGAGGTTTGCAACTTAGATAAGTTTGTATTCATCTCGGTGAACATATGCTCAAACCGAGCATTGGTTGCACTTTGAGATTGCATGAACTGGTTAAAATTATCCTCCTGGGTCCTTTGCGATGGTGTTACGTATGGGCCTGGAGGAGGTATTTGCTGAAATTGAGGAGGCGGTAGAGGTAGGGCAACTTGTGAATTTGGATTCAATGCATCTTGTTGTTGTCCATAGCTAAAACCAGGATGGTTTCTCCACGAAGGGTTGTACGTATTCCCAGGAGGGGCATTAAAGTTTCCCTTGAACCCTCCTATAGCCTCCACCTGCTCAGTAAGCATTGCCTTGTAGGCAAGAATCACCGGGCATTCCTTTGTGGAATGGCCCACCTCACAAGTAGCGCACACCTTTTCTTTTACAGCACGGGTGGATCGAAGAATATCTCTCAATCAAACTTCAAGTAGATCTCTCACACCTCTCTCAAACTGATCAAATTGACGATCTAGTAAAGTATTACTATCTAGTTCGTATAGACAGGATGCAGTTGGAGTGGTAAATACTTGTCAAGGATGGGTTTGGGAACTAGGATCAGATACATCCCATGCTTATGTAGTCTCGGTGACATACTTAAGATGGGCCTCAATATCACTTGCATCTAGTTACTATAATGGTCTTTCGCACATGGTTTGCACAAGTTGTTTACATGCTATGGTAAGCCCATGATGGAAGAAAGAGATTGGGTGATGTTTTTCAAATCCATGATGGGGGCAAGCGCTAACCAATTATTGAAAGCGTTCCTAACACTTATCAAAAGACTCATTATCTTGTTGTCGAAAAACTTGAATTTGAGTCTTGACAGAATTAGTTTTGTGATGTGGATAGAACTTTGGAAGAAATTTCGATTGCATATCCTTCCAAGAGATAATGGAGTTCGGGGGTAGAGACCACAACCAGGTCTTAGCTTTCTCCTTAAAGGAAAATGGGAAAAATTTCAGGTGAACGACATCTTGCGTACAAGCTTGGTCACTAAATGTCTCGCACGTCGCTTTGAACTCTCGTATGTGAAGGTGTGGTTTCTCCGAATCCATGTCGTGGAAATTAGGGAGAATCTGTATCATCCCATTGTGAAAGTGGGACTGATCGACATTATACGGGAGTAAAATGCAACCAGGGGTGACAGTTCAATCGGGGAAAAAGGAGTTCTTTCATGGGACCATATGGTGATTTTCCCTCCCCAGTACCGAAACTAGCGATGTCTGACATTTCTCTCTCTCCAATTGACTCAGAATCCTCACTCAGTGTCGTAGAAGTGTGATTAAAGGAGTGACTCAAAGTGTGATTGGCAATGGAGTGTGCGAGTGTAGGAGGTGGAACCCAAAATTGTGGCACGCGAGAGGTGTGGGGGCTATCGGGATTGTACTCAATGATTGAATTTTTGTGGATTTTAGTTGCAGTATTTTGAAGATTCTGTTTGGGATTTTGCATGTAAGGGCCCTTGAGAGATAAATTATTTTTAATTTTTATTTTTCTGAATTTTTATGGATGTTTTTTAAATTTTTTTTTGGATTTTTTTTAAAAATTTAAGAATCAGATTTTTGAACTTAATCAACTATCCTAAGTCTAACTAAGTCCCCGACAATGGCACCAAAAACTTGACGTGACCAAAAATGCGTATCTAGTGTGCGTGCTATCTAGTCTTAAGTGCAAGTTTGTCGCGTAAGTAATAAACTTGGTAAAACGGGGTATCGATCCTCAGGGAAATAGGACGTAGAGATGTAACGACGTAGGAAAGATGGTCAACCCTAAATTGATCCCAGAAAAAGAAAATAGAAGATGATGGATATGGTGTTATAGCTATCAACTACGTGCAAGTAAATTAAATGAATTTCTGAACTAAACATGCAAGATTGGATTAACTAGGATTGTCTAAATATGAATAGAAAATTAGGTTGGAATACAATCCCCCACCCCTAGTATGTTTACCGGTAATAACCTTAATTATGAATTAAATAATTAATCAAATCCAGTCATTATTCACCCTAAGCATTATGTATATGAGGTCCAAGCCCGCACCATACATAATCAAAAGATAGAATAAAGCAGCGTTATAGTAGCTACATGCGCATTGCACACTTAAGCATCCCGGTTACCTAGGGCAAACGAGATCAAAAAGTCTTACAACGGCTGTGATCACCTCACAACACGATTTAATCATTTATTTTACTCAGAGAATTAAGATTACACACCTACAAACCACATCGAGTTGGGTTCATGCATCCCAACCCTTAAGAATCTAGCCTATCATAGTGCAATTGATGAAAACTAGGGTTCCTATTGTGTATGTGATAAAAATCATGGTGTAACTATCTCTAAATAAGAACTACTATGTATTATCTACTGCAAATCAATTAATTATGCAAGAATTATCAAAACAAACCAGTAGAGGAGAGAAAAGAATCAACTTTATTGAAACAATCAACCTTAAAAATTATCAAAACTAGGGTTTTTACACTTTCTCTCTCTAAAACTAAAGTAAAAGGATGCTCCCCTATGTCTTGAAAGACAATCGGATAATTAACCTACGAAATTACAAGAGTTTCAATCATGCAGGACTCTGATTTGAAAATAGGATAATCACAAAAATTTGACATCCGGTCCGGACCGGTGTAAACTTTCGGTCTGTTCGGTTAAATTTTGGATCGGTCCTTTTTCTTTCTAAAATGGTTTGGTCTGGTGCTTAAATTTTGCCAGTGCATTTTGGGGTCCCAGTCCAGACCTTTTTTTGGAAATAAACGGTTTGGGCCAATTTCTTAATTCAATTTCTCTTGATTTTCTCCTCATTTTCTCTTTATTATCTCTCATCTTCAGAGCTTCATAACTTATGTTCCGAAACTAGGGTTCAGACGCTGTTTCTTCCTACGTACTTCTTGACTCGAGGTCTTCGACTTTCATTTTGGGTTCTAGTCAGGAATCCCGGTGTAAATTACGCTTTTTCCCTTTTGAATTTTCTTCTTTTCTTTCGATTTCTTTCTTTCGCTCATGCAATAAATATTTGCAAAATTTGATAAGAAATACACAAAACTCAAGGTACTTATGAGAAGAAGTCATTAGCAATGTTATGATATAAATCCATGCATTTTACATCATCCAAGGTGATAAAAGCCTCTAAATTAAGGGCTTAAATAGAAAGAATTTATGACTAATCATTGTTCTCTGCGTGCATTACATCCAATACATGGCGCACCGAGTTATTCTTCCAATAAGGCAAGTCAAATAAAATTAACATCCTAGACCATGCCTTTCTTATCTTAGTTTCATTCCCAGTTGGGGTCTTATTATGTTTGACATTCTTAAATTTAGGATTCTTACTTGGCATATTAGGGCCACAATTAGATGATTTACTTTCAATTTTTGAATTTGAAAGTTTTCTCGGCGGTAGCCTATGTTAAACCCCGCCCGATAAAAAATTAGAACCTTTCTCAAATATGAAATTATGAGCGGGGGGTAAAAATGTCCTATGGCAATGGTATACATTTTTGGAGCTAGCGAGGAGATGAAGAGATTTAATTTCCTCTCCAAAAATAGGACACCCCAAATAACCATGTACTACAAAATCGTATAATGTCCCATAAGCTAGAAAATCATGAATTGCACACATCAACATAGCTTTTAGCTTAAACTCTTCTTTTCTAAAAGAGTAAAATGCTTGCACACCTTCTTCCCACAACTCATGTAATTCTTCTACCAAAGGATCCAGGTAGACATCGATATCTTCACTTGGTGCCTTTGGCCCAGTTATCAACAAAGACAACATCAAAAATTCAGGTCTCATACACTGTGAAGGAGGGAGGTTGATTGGGGCTAAGATCACTGGCCATACACTCTGATTGGTGCTTAGATTTCCAAATGGATTGAAATCATCTGTTGATATTGCCAAACGAATATTACGCTATTCTCGAGAAAATTAGGATACTCATAAAGCCTCCTCCTCTAAGCTGTAGAATCAATAGGATGATGCATGAGATTATCCCCTACTTCTGCCCTAGCATGCCATGTCATTGCCTTCGCTATCCATGGTACTGTGAAAAACCGATTTAATCTAGGCCCGACGGGAAAATATTTCAACACTTTTGAGGCAGTTTTGAGCTTGTGCCTTCCTTGCCAGTAGATTGGACATATCTAGGTTCATCGCATACCGTACACCGATTGATATTTTCATACCACTTTCAGTATAGTATGCAGCCATACACACAAGCATGAATATATTTATAATTTATTCCCAGACCTTTGAAACTATTCTTCATAACATGATAGCTATTTGGAAGTGTATTATGCTTGGGTAGCAATCCCTTCACCCAATTCAGAATTCCTATCACGTTATTGCTAGACAAACCGTATTGGGTCTTCAAACTATGCAAACTAACCATGGCATGTAAAGTTGTTTGATCTTTCTCACAGCCAGAGTATAAGGGTTGGGTCGCCTTAAATTTTAAACTTTGGTAGTCATTGTCAAGGTTTATCCTGATATATTCATGAGCACCTAAACCTTGTACATCATTAGTGACCTCCTTATCTTCCACTTCATTAACTCCATACTTGTCATCAACTAAATCCTCTAACATATTATGATCTATGTTTTCCTCTTCCCCTTGTACATCTATCCTACTTATTGAAGGTTGTTGTGAAGGTTGCTCGAGGACAAAGGGAACTTTCGATTCCCTGTGAAAACTCCAAAATTGATAACTATCTTGCATACCCCATCTTAACAAATGTAGTTCAACTATTTTCCACTCAAACACTTTACCATTCTTACACCTATCACATGGATAAGGAAACTCTTCATCATTATGACATCTCTTTGCGTATTTCACAAATTCATTAGCACCTATGTGAAACACATCCCCTAATCTATTTGACTCACCCATCCACTCTTTGTATTTAGGATATCCCATCAGAGGTACTACAAACAATCACCAATTATAGGTAAGAAGCCTATATTCGTTGATTAGTCTAAACAAAAGTGTGAACATTTAGTTCCCATTAGTATAAACAATCACCTATTGAATTCGTACACATAAGAACTAGAAGGCTAGTTTCTATGTGCACTCTATGTAAATTTACACATGGGCTATCTATTGCGGTTCCCATTATTACCTATTACTTATTGTATAAAATTTATAGTATGTTTCATTTAATTATGTCTTATTTATATTCAATTTTTGAATTCCATATTCAAATTCAAATTCAATTTATAATATTGATTCCTATTTCCTCCATTACCTCTAAAGGGTGAGTGGTCCTATCCCATTCAAGACTGCGTATTTCTGTAATATACTTAACAGCTCATGCACATCGTTCCAATTTGAGGAAAATTCGGCAGCATATCCCCATAGTTCTCCAAGTACACGACATAGATTTTCAAGTGTGAGTGATATTTCAATTTATCCATTGAAATAACACTTAACATCGCATCATCTAGATAGTACCTAGAAAACATTAAGATACGACTGTAGAACTTCCTCCAAAAGTAACAAGTTTAATTCACTAAGAATATTATTATACAGAAACTATGCAGTTCCAAACTGTCCAAACGGGACAATTCAAGATATATTATTACAGGGGTAATGACTCTCGAACGGGTCTACGGGCTATTGAATGTTTCATTTCATTTAATTTATAAGGCTTGTATCTATGCGCATTATATGTAATTTCAAGTATGTTTCATTTAATTATTATAAATCCATGGTCGTGCCACTCTCGAACGGGTCGTGCACAAAGTAATTTTAGAAAAAAATTGAAAACTCCCCCCCATTTGGACAATAATTCAGTGGTCGCGCCACTTCCAAAATTAACCAACCCAACAAATTAAGACAATATAATTATTTAAGTATTTATTAGTGTGAATTAAATTAAGGATTTTAAAAAAATTAAACAACCAACTTTCATATCCAACCACATCCGTCCAATATAATCCAACATCAACAACAAACCAACAAATGTGTATCCCATACTCCTTCTAATTCATCTACTCAATTAATTTATTTCCAACAAGATAAGAAATTAAATACATATGACTAATTAGCTTCAATCCCTAAATAATAACACTTAATCAACATTAATAATTTCTAACCAATTTCAAACCTCTATAATGTCAAATTAATTTCATTATCTAAACTATAAGATTCAATCAATATTAACAATACCTATTAATTTCAATCCCAACTAACACCACCCAATCAACATTAATAAATAACAATACCAATCAATTGCAAGCCTTAAACTAAAAATACCCAATTAATATTTGTAATGTCCAATTAATTTCAAGTCCTAAAATACCCAACTAACACCCTCCCACACCTATACACACACACAAACCGGCCTCCCCCCTCCCCCACCCCTGCCACCCCAAAACCCCTGCCCCTCAATCCCACCTTCCCCCTGCCCCGCCCACACCTACACACACACACATGCACACACACACTGTGGCCCCCTACCCCTAACACCACCACCCCTTCCCTTTTCCCCCACACACCTACACACACACGCGCGCATACCCACTTAGACATATACACACACACGCACACACTCCCCGCACCTCCACTGCCCCCCCCACACCTACACACACCCAACCATACACATACACATCAATACAAACACACACATGCAACAATACACACACACACAATAAACACACACACATATGGAAAAGGGAGAGAGAGAACTGCCGCGCGAGAAAGAGAGAAAATGGAGGGAAGAGAAAACGGTGGGGAAGAAAAGAGGGTGGATGGTTTTTTGTTAAAAGAGTTGCCACGAACTTGTCAAGGTCGTTGACTATGAAAACTGTACTTGTCACGACCTTGTCACGGTCAATGACTATGACAACAAACACGTGTCCTTTTGTCACGGTCAGTGACCGTGGCAAAAATACCCGGCTCAAAGGTGAAAATTAATCCTTTTTGGTGTAGTTCCTACCGAATTGATTCGGTACTAAGCCGAATCGATTCGGTTTGTAGCAGGTCGTCTTCGTCGTTGGGACAATCATCGTTAAAATGCCCATAACTCCCTTGATACTCCACCAAACACCAAACCAATTATCCCAAATATTTCCCACATGTATTAGGACCAATTATAATGTAATTTTTTCATCAAAACATTACAAATCATATTCAAGAATGGATTTAGACATCTACTCTTCAAGAACCCTAGATTTTCATGTTCTTCCTATCTTTTTCATCAAAACCTAGATTTAATTCGTGGGTAATAATACATAATCTCTAATTTATTATCCTCTACATATATCAAATGTTTCTATATGCAATTCCTACCCAAACATGCATTTAAATCAATCTTTTCTTCCAAGAATTATCAAAATAATCAATATAATTGAAACCCAAGTCACATGGGTATTATAACTTCAAATTGATTGTAATAAACACTTGCCTCTTTATTTGTAGGGTCTGATTTTGTGGATTAGATGTTAGGTTGATTGTTTTCTCCTCCAATATCCCTTCTCAAGTTGTTTGTGGTGCTAGAATCCCTTTGAATCTCTCAAGAATCCTTCCTTAAGCTTTAAGATTGGTCTCTCTATGTATCTAATGGATTCTATGAGTTTTCTAACCTTTAAACCCTAGCCTCAAACTCCTATAAGCTTATTTAAAGTTTACAAATTCGTAGGTCTCTTAACCCCTTAATACAAAATGACCAAAATACCCTCGTATGGTCCTGATTTACACTAAAATTGCCCTGTGACTCAATCGACATCCTCGGGTATACTATTTTGACTAATTCGACCATTTCGGACTCATTCGTGACCTCGAAATCATCATCCGTGTCACTAAAAATAAATATTCCATCTTGACCCCAAGTTAGTATACACACGACTCCCGGTTGAGATAAATTCCAATTACACCCATATCTCTCACTATGATATAATTTCAAATCATTAATCATTTACTATTCGCTCAGTAAATATAATTCATAATATTAATCATTATTTCACTCTTGATTATTATTTAATAAAATCACATTATTATTCAATTCAATTAAATTACTTCTCTCGCGTAATTTAAAATAAAACCATTTAATTACTGAATTAATTAAATATCAAATATATAGAAATACGGGGTATTAGATACTTCCCCCCTTACAAAGGAGTTTCATCCCCGAAATTAGGTTATACCTGCGGTAAACAACTCTAGATACTGCTCTCGTATGTCATCCTCTCGCTCCCAAGTAGACTCATCAACACTGTGGTTCCCCCACTGAACTCTGACTAGAGGTACCATCTCAGATCGTAGCTTTCGTTCACTGCGATCTAGAATAGCCATGAGTGTCTCCCTGTATGAGGCGTCTGGCTATAAATCGATTTCCTCGAGTGGAACATGCCAGAAAGCTCTCTCACTCCTCCTATACTTCTTCAGCAATGCCACGTGGAATACGTCGTGTATCTCCTGAAGAGGCTCCGATAAACCCAATCCATATGCTACCAACCCCACTCTACGTACCTCGGTGCTAACTTACCCTTTTTACTGAATCTCATGACTCCTTTTATGGAGGCACCCGTACCAACTCCTGGTCGCCAACCTCTAAATCAACATGTCTGCGATTGACATCAACATAACTCTTTTTCCTATCTTGAGCTATTTGAATGCGTCCCAGAATAAGCTCAATCTTGGAAGTCATCTCCTGTATCATCTCTGGCCCCAATAACTTGTTGTCCTCCACCTCTAACCAGCAAGCGAGCGAATGATAAGGCCTCCCATGGAGAGCCTCAAATGGTGCCATACAAATGGTAAATTGGTAAGAGTTTTTATACGCAAAATCTACCAATGGAAGATATCGCTCCCAACCTCCTATAAAATCTAGGATGCACATCCTTAACATGTCCTCCAGCATCTAATTAACCTTCTCAGTCTTCCCGTCTGTCTTTGGATGGTAAGCAGCACTCAACCGCAAGTCGGTGCCCATAGCCTCCTGAAAACTCTGCCAGAAGTTAAAAACAAAGATCTTATCTCTATCAGATATAATGTTAATCAACACCCTATGCAGCTTCACTATCTTCGTGATGAACAGCTGCGCATACTGGATCATCTCATAATCGGTGCGAATTAGAAAGAAATGGTCTACGTTGGTCAACCGATCCACTATCACCCAAATGGAATTGTGAACCCTCTGCGATGTCGGTAACCCAGTGATAAAATCCATCGAAATGCTTACCCATTTCCATACGAGAATCTCAAGTGGATGTAGCATCCCTGAAGGTCACTGATGGTAAACTTTCACAAGCAGACAAGTAACACACTTTGAGACGAACTCTGCTAAGTCTCACTTTATACTCGACCACTAGTATCCTCTCCTTATATCCTGGTACATCTTATCCCTGCAGGGATATACCTCAAACCTCAAACCATGAGACTGTATCAGAATTGAATGCCACAAATCCTCATCCTCTGGCATTACAAGTCTCCTATTAAACTATAGGCTTCTCTATATGCTGATCGAGTAGGACTCTATGCCCTCGGCTAACAACTGTCATACCATGTCCAGAAAGAACTGATCCTCTATCAGTGCTTTCACTACCCGTATCATAATTTCGAGAGTGATAGATAAAACTTCCATGCACGCTCTAACGACCTCATCATCGTTGATATACCAAATATGTCCTCGTCCAAGAGTTGGGCCCCTCGGCCAAGGCCGACCAGTTGAAGACCATCCATTTGGGACAAATATGACTCGATCGTACACCCGTCTTGGAGGTCTCGACCTCGGCTTTTCACTCATCCTCATAGGACCTCATCCTCATCTTAGAGGACAATAAAGGATCTTTGTGTTGGTAAACTGATATAATAAACCCCATCGGCCTCGGCCAAGTGGTCAACATAGAAGACGTCTGCCTCGACCTATATGTTAGCTCATAACTCTAAAGTCTCTTCATACAGTGACCGCATCAGTGACCTCAGGTTTCCTCGGCCTCGTCCGTGATAATGAAGTCGAGAATCCTTAACAGACTCAATTCAACATGTGATGACTTGGCCTCAGCCAGAAGTCTATTATAAGAGGCCTCGTCCTCATCTCAGAATATGACCATAGTCAGCTACATCGGCCTTCTCCAGCATTAAGGTCATCTCGGATTCAACCGAGGCTAGGATGACAGACTCATCAACTCAGCCTCGGCCCTCTAAAGCATCAAGGTCATCTCGTCTTCAACTAAGGTCAGGATGATAGACTCATCAACTCGTCCTCGTCCCTCTCTAGTATTAAGGTCATCTCGGCTTCAGCCGGGACCAAGATGATCAACTCGAACTCGTCCCTCCTCATTATTAAGATCATTTTAGCTTTAACCGGGACTAGGATGATAGACTCCAGGCCAGCGTTCCTCCAATAACGACATGTCTCATCTATCATATAGCCGAGACTTTGCACGACTAATTCTTCTCATCTGGGCTGAACATACCCAACCGAGACCACACTCCCACCAGAACATCAAGTAGAGCTACATGGGGGTCTCATACTCATCCAGGCCAAGACCCCTCAGATAACATCTACCGTATGAGCATTACAAGATCACAACATGGCATATCCCATGTGGGCGAAACCGTTGCAACAAGATCATCCCCTCACGTGAGGGAATATTACATCATTATTACATACATGTGCTGGGGACAAGTGCCCTCATCTTAATGGAAGCCTCCTCATGCACATGTCTATTGAATGCTTGGGGGTACACTACACCCCCTAGGAACTATATATATTTGTCTTCTCCTACCTTGTAAAGGGTCCTCAATTACAAACCCTAGCTAAGCTCTGTCAAAATACACAAAAGATGGATAAATCTTAGTAAGTGTTGTATCCATGGCCATTAGTGCCTTTGTTTAGTGGAT
Source organism: Sambucus nigra (assembly GCA_949130495.1). Classification (NCBI taxonomy): domain Eukaryota; kingdom Viridiplantae; phylum Streptophyta; class Magnoliopsida; order Dipsacales; family Adoxaceae; genus Sambucus; species Sambucus nigra. The sequence goes on along the minus strand of OX422211.1, from coordinate 645,014,012 downwards.
TTCTTGCACACTCACACAGTGGATGTAGGCCTGATTGGATGAACCACTTTATATCATTGTGTTCATACTCTTATCCTCATCTATTCTCTTCATTTATGTTGCTATTACTCCATTGTTGCACTAGTTTAGAGCTCATACTCTTATATTGACTTGGTGGTGCTGTTTATAACATCATAAATCTGGCACCATCTGTGGGAATATAGATACCTATCTTCTTCCTATCTTAGCTTACTCTTAACCGGATTCTCTGGTGGTGGTCCAACCCCACCATTGCTTGGTTTGAACCTCCATTGAAATAGCTCTAGTTGAGGTTGTTCAAGCTCTTCTTCACATCTCCAGCTCTACTAGTTCATCGATGATATGGCAACTGATCCACACCCACCGCCTCAAATTATTAGACCTAATTCCAGTCAAGTACCCCCTCAGTATGATCTAGATGAGGTAGCGATGGTGCTGCGCTCTCTTATAGCTAGCCATTGCCAAATGGAAGACCAGTTTACTGCACTTAGCCAAAATATGATGGCAAGACCTGCCAGCACCAGAGCTGAGTTTGTGACTCTGACTTTCAGGGAAGACGTTCTGGACCAGTGAGCTAGGGGACCACCCCATGCTCTAGAAAAAGACCTCCCTTCTCATCAGAGATGGAGAGACATTACTGACCCTAGGCATTTATGCCTGGGAAGGCAAGGTCATGAACTCTATAAAGAACATTATGAGGATAGCCTATCTGAAGACGAGGAAGAGAGGGAGTGATGGGATCCCTACCATATATTTAGAGGCGTTATCCATCCCTTGCAATAAAGCAGGGACTGAGAATATAGGTCAAGCCAAGAGGATAAGCCTAGTCGAGATTGTAGGCCAAGGGTATCATCTTTAGATAGATTGGGCAGATGGTCGGCCTTTGAGAGGCTCGGCCCATAGGAGGACTTGAGAAATCATCCCTCCCGATCCATAAGTATTGCTGGGTTAAGAAGAAATGATAGATGCGATGACCACATGCGTTCTAGAGGCCGAGATAAGGAGTAAAGAGAGGTCAACAACCGATAGAGGATGGCTGGACGAGACCCCTTAGTTCATCTAGTCAACAGAAAAGGGGTTGGGGATAATGGGATCCCATCCAAAAGAGAGATAGTTACTGTGGCCGAGAGGCCTTGGAATGATTCCATTCAATGATTGGAAGAAAAAATAGGGGACATCATGAAGATATAAGACCCTCTACAGAGGGGATATACTGAAGGCTCCCCCTTTGTGGTGAAGATAGTGAGTTACCCTACTTCGACAAAATTCAAGTCCCCGGTAGTCTCTCCAAGGTATGACGGGAGAACCAATCCTATCCATCACATGGGAATGTACCAATCAGTTGTCGACATTTACTCGGTCTCAGACGAGATGAGATGCCAATCATTCTCCAGTTCTCTGATGGGAGCTGCGCATGTATGGTACACCTCTCTTCCTAAAAAATATATTGAGAGCTTCAAGCAATTGGCAGAGAGATTTATGCATACCTTTTGCTTTCGAGTGAAGCCAAGGAAAAAGATGACCCACTTACTGTATGTCAAGCAGGGAAGATGAGACTTTGAGGGAGTATATTGCTCGTTTTAACACAGAGAAGCTAGAAGTGGAAGACTACGATGAGAATATTATCATGATCGTTCTAATGGGTGGATTGCAAAAAGGCAAGCTCCAATGGAGGCTGGCCGAGGATCCTCCAAAGAACATGGCCGAACTCCTAGATACGGCTGAAAAAGTCATGAATGCAGAGGAGGCCATGGAGGCCAAGGGAGAGGATGAAAAGGGATCAAGTGGGAATGGAGCAAGTCCCAGAAATATAAAGAAAAAGATGATAAAAAGAGGTCGACGGATAACAAGTTTGCTAATTATACTCCATTGACGGTCAACCTGGATATGACACTGAATGAGATTAAAGAAGATAGAGCCCTGATATGGCTCGAGAAACTCAAGGCCCCTCCACACATGAGGGACAAAAGAAAATGGCGTGACTTCCACAAAGATCACGGCCATACCACTGATAAATGCTATGCATTGAAAGATGAGATTGGGAATATGATGAAACAAGAGAAGATTCATAAGTACGTTGACCGAAGTGGCACTAAGGAGGATGGCCGAAAGAGGCAAGCTGGCCCAAGAGATGAGAAGTTGAGATGATAGTCCGATAAAGAAGATGATTAATCTGATGATGATGAAGCCGACCCTGACCTCCCACCAAAGGATGTTACTCCCAGAGGTTGGTGTCTTGGCCGGTAGGAGGAACAAAGCCAGCCGAGACGATTCTTAATAAATATTCGACTGATCTTCCTATTGAAAGAAGTTTTATTAGAGGTTGACCACTTACAATCTCAGTAAAAAAATGTAAGTGTAACCTCTTTTAAATGAATTTCTATGTATCAGCTATTTTTATGAAAGATGCGTATGTGTTCTCTCATATTTTTCTCATACGAAATGTTTAAGTGCATGGTTTAAGTTGTCTTAAACTATAAAAAATCATTAATTTAGTAAAAACTCTCTCGACGATAAGACAGTGTAGGACGAGATGACTCTCATTCATACACTCTCAAAACGACGAGAGTGGACTTGATATAAAACACCATAATTTGGTGACTTCAAATTGAAAAATCATTTAATTATGGTTATACTCATCTCGGCTAAGGATGAGAAGAACTTAAAACATCATTAACTTGGTGATATGAGACAAACATCATTTAATTGGTAATCTCATACTTAAAACATCATTAACTTGGTGATATGAGACAAACATCATTAACTTGGTGATCTCATACTAAAACATCATTAACTTGGTGATCTCATACTTAAAACATCATTAACTTGGTGATATAAGACAAATAAGTTGATCTCATACTTGAAACATCATTAAATTGGTGATATGAGACAAACATCATTAACTTGGTGATCTCATACTTGAAACATCATCTCGGCCTCGTTCCAGCCTGGGACCCACTCGACCAAGGCCGACCTTGATAATTATAAAAAAAAGAGATATTATGACTTGGCCTGGGAGTCGGCTCAGGAGGCCTCGACCTCAGCTTTAATGCTGGCCTATAACCCCCAAGTATTATTATACAGTTCCAACATCAATGACTTCAGGTCTACTGGACCTCCTCCATGACAGTACGTCCGATGATCTTAGCACCAATAACCATCCTACAAGAGGACTAGCTCATCATCTCGGCCTCGTCCTAGACATGACCCCCTCGGCCAAGGCTAACTAATAATAGACCATCAGTTTGTTCAAGTAATGATTCAGTCATGCACTCACACTCATAGGGCCTTATCCTCAGTCGTGTACCCTTCCTCATAGAGCCTCATCCTCATCTTAGAGTACAGTTAATGATTCTCGCATCAGAGGTCTTATGACTCAAGTACTCTCAGCCTCCTAAAAGACGAAGGCCGACTGAAGATAGCTCAGCATGATAGTTACACCAGTGGACTCATGCCCCCTTGCCCTCATCCACGATAGTGGGCAACACACAACTCCATAAAATGATAGTCGAATAACTCAGGGTCATCATGCAACATTTCAGGCTTGACATATAAAAGAATGTCTCATCAACTTTTTGGCCAAAAGACACTTTATCCCTCATCCTTCTATCCATATTGAAGACTAAGGGATAGGGGTGATTAATATACTAAATATGTCTTCGTCCGAGAGTTAGGCCCCTCGGCCAAGGCCAACCAGTTGTAGACCATCCATTTTAGATGAATATGACTCAGTCGTACACCCGTCTTGGAGGCCTTATCCTCGGCCTTGCACTCATCCTCATAGGACCTCGTCCTTATCTCAGAGGATAATAAATGATCTCAATATTGGTGAACTCATACAACAAATCCCCTCGGCCTTAGCCAAGGGGTTGGCGCAGAAGACGTCGGCCTCGGCCTATATGTTAGTTCATTACTCCAAAGTCTCATCATACAGAGACCGCATCAGAGACCTTAGGTCTCCTCGGCCTCGTTCATGACAGTGAAGCCGAGGATCCTTAACAGACTCAACTCAACATGTGATGACTCAGCCTTAGCCAGAAGTTTATTATAGTAGGCCTCATCCTCGTCTCAGAATATGACCATAGTCAGCTACATCGGCCTTCTCCAATATCAAGGTTGTCTCGGCCTCAATCGTGGCCAGGATGACAGACTCATCAACTCAGACTCATCCCTCTTAAGTATCAAGGTCATCTCGACTTCAACCGAGACCAGGATGACAGACTCATCAACTTGGCCTTAACCCTCTCAGTATCAAGGCCATCTCGGCTTCAGTTAGGACCAGGATGACAGACTCATCAACTTGGCCTCGGCCCTTTTTAGCATTAAGATCGTCCTGGCTTCAGCTGGGACCATGATGATAGATTCCAGGCCAGCATCCCTCCAACGAAGATATGTCTCATCTATCATATAGTTGAGACCTTGCATGACAAATTCTTCTCGTCTTGGTCGAACATACCCATCCGAGACCACACTCCCACCAGAACGTCATGCAGAGCTACATGGGTGTCTCATTCTCGACTAGGCCGAGACCCGTTAGACGACATTTACCGTACAAGCAATACAATATCCCAATATGGCATATCCCATATGGGCGAAACCATTGTAACAAGATCATCCCCTCACGTGAGGGAATATTACATCATTATTACATACATGTGCTAGGGACAAGTGTCCTCATCTTAGTAGAAGCCTCCTCATGCACATGTTTATTGCATCCCCGGGGGCCTCCTAGGCACTATATATATTTTTCTTCTCCTATCTTGTAAAGGGTCAATTACAAACCCCAGCTAAGCTTTGTCAAAATACACAAAAGAGAGATAAAGCTTATTGAGTGTTGTATCCATGGCCATTAGTGCCTTTATTTAGTGGATTTCTCGTACACTCACACAGTGGATGTAGGCCTGATTGGTTGAACCACTTTATATCATTGTGCTCATCCTCTTATCCTTATCTCTTCTCTTTATTTATGTTGCTATTACTCCACTGTTGCACTGGTTTAGATCTCATACTCTTATATTGACTTGGTGGTGCTATTTATAGCATCATCAATCGTGCCGAAGCTCAATCCACTTCGCCTTCCAGACATCCGTTATCTCTCCTGTAGGTCATCAGCTCAACGCGTCTGCCACCACGTTAGCCTTACCAGGATGATACTATATATCGAACTGGTAATCCTTTATGAACTCTAGCGACCACCTCTGCCTCATGTTCAGATCTTTCTGTGTGAAGAGATACTATAGTGACTTGTGATCCATGAATAAAGTAAACTTCTCCTCCAGAAGATAGTGTCTCCATATCCTCAAATAAAAAATAATTGTTGCTAACTCAAGGTCGTCGGTGGGGTAATTCTTCTCATGGGGCCTAAGCTTTCCGAACGCATAAGCTATAGCCCTCTCCTCCTGTTGCAACACACCCCTAAGTCCTTATAAGGATTCATCGGTATAGAACCGATACTCCAATCCACTCCTCTATAATGCAAGTAGAGGTTCTGATGTCAACTTGTCCTTCAGCTCATCGAAGTCCAACTGGCAGTAGTCACTCCATAGAAATGGAACTCCCTTGCGAGTCAAATTCGTTTGCGGACCTGCAATCGTCGAAAACCCTTTTATGAATTAGCGATAATACCTTGTCAACCCTAAAAAGATTTGAATATCCATCGGTGTTATGGGATTTCCCCACTCCCTCACTGCTAATACCTTACTCGGGACCACGTCAATACCCCCATCCGATATGATGTGGCCAACTGGAAAGAAATGGGAAACCTTGGTCAGTCGATCCACTAGAACCCAAATGGAATCATGACCCCTCTGCGTTGCCGGCAACCCGGTAATAAAATCCATCAAATGCTTTCCCACTTCCACACGGGAATCTCAAGTGGCTGTAGCATCCCTGAAGGTCGTTGATGGTCAAATTTCACAAGATGACAAGTAACACACTTAGAGACAAACTCTGCTATGTATCGCTTTATACCCGACCACAAGTACTGTCTCTTCATATCCTATTACATCTTATCCCTATCGGGATGTACCTCAAACCTCAAACCATGAGACTGTGTCATAATTGGATGTCTCAAATCCTCATCCTCTGGCACTACAAGTCTCCCATTAAATCATAGGCCTCGCTCTCAGCTGATCGAGTAGGACTCTATGCCCTCGACTAATAACTATTGTACCATGTCCTGACATAACTGATCCTTTGACTGTGTTTTCACTACCCGTATCACAATTTTGGGATTGATAGATAAAACTGCCATGCACACTCTGGCGACCTCATCATCCTGCTTAAGCTCACTCCATTTCGCCTTTCAGACCTCCGCTATCTCTTTCGTAAATCCACGTCTCAATGCATCTGCCACCACGTTAGCCTTACCAAGATGATACCGTATATCGAACTGGTAATCCTTTATGAACTCTAGCCATCGCCTTTGCCTCATGTTTAGATCTTTCCGTGTGAAGAGATACTGAAGTGACTTGTGATCCGTGAACAAAATAAACTACTTCCCCGTAAGATAGTGTCTCCATATACTCAAAGAAAAAATAATCGCTACTAACTCAAGGTCGTGGGTGGGGTAATTCTTCTCATAGGGCTTAACTTTCGAGACGAGGTAACAAAGGATGTCTAAAACATAATATCCTTTGTGCTACACCCCCAAACTAGTCTGAAGGACAAAACCTTCTAGTTAGTGATCAACCAATAAAATCTTCTGGTTAGTGATCAACCAATAATCATTATATAATATGCCTTTATCGTCACATTCGGGTCAACTTCCATTCTGATCCTCCATACAACTGACCTCCTCCTCCTCTTTAAGCTAAGTCCTACACTTGTACACGCATCATGTTGGAACGCGCGTATAAACCGAATTACGCAGGCTTTGATATCATGGCTAGATGAGTACATACGGAAATACTGAGTCCTTCTCATGATCTCAAGTCTTGATAATATGTCTTTGGACATATTATCCCCAATCGAAATGTACCCATCTTTTAACTCTGATCCATTACACTTAAATAACTCAAAATTGGATATCACAAACACATTGCTACATAAGAGGGTGTTAACACCTATACATCAATTAATCAACCGAACTAAGTTGTCTTTGATATCATGGCTATATAAATACTATTACTAAGTCCTTATCATAAGCTTGAGCCTCGATAATATATCTCATGATATATTGTTCCCCACAGAGATACATCCATCTTTTAAACTTTAATACATTATATCTTCATAACACACAATGAGATATCAAAGTATCTCAAGGAGGAATAATATTTAATATATACATGCAATCGCTCAAATGCATATCTACCCACTAAACACCATACATACGAGATATCAAACTATCTCCAGGCGTTATCTACCAAACATCACTACTAATGTTCAAATGCTTACACACATGCCAATACGTACCGACTAATCATGACATGGATATACCCATCTGTTAATTTTCTATCTCTCCTCAAACCCCAACTAAGATATCAAACTATTTCAAAGATGAGCTCTCTCACACTTCTATATTTACATCGATGACCACCCATTATACAAATATAAGCACAGATTCATGCATAAATCCATATTGCGTACATGCTCCGATTGAAGTGACATTTTTACCTCTCATTTATATCAATTTCTAAACCCGAGAACCTATACACATTTTAAGGGACCCTCATGCTAAGGTCTTTAAGAGAATTCTAAAATAACAAAAAAGTAATCAATTAAGGTAAATAGTGATAATAAGAATATAATCAAAGAAGCAATCAAAGCAAGTGAGGTGCCTAACATCTTCCCCTCTCATACCTCGATTCCCGAATTAATACAACAAGAATCTCTGGACCAATCGTAGACTTAAATATTAGTATTAGACCGAAAGGGGTAACAAAATCTTTTGTTTGTTTTTGTATAAAATAAACCGGAAACTCTGAACAAACTATTCAAACAACTTATCGCACGAAAACACACGCTCGGGTATAGGCCTCAGAACCAAGGCTTTGCGACTCAACCTAGACATGGAGTCAAACTACATATAAGGGTAAGTCACCAACCCAAAGCCTTAGACCGATAACTCGGCCTCGGGGGGACGTAGCAAAATGGGGGATAAGCACTATCATGCATCCCCCATTACACAAGAGCTCCCTCAGGGCTGGCCCCGTAATACCACAGAGGCAACTGGGCTTCAAAGAGTGGTTCAAGAATGGGCTTCCTTATTATCTAGAGTTACCCCCACATAATTAAAGACTTGCCTTTGACTGGGGATGAATTTCTTAGGATCAAGAAGGTGGAAAGGTGGAAAAAACTTTTGTTTGCCATTATTTTGACATCATCCAAGATCTTTAAGTCCAAGTTAGGACTAACTCCAGTCTTAAGAAGATAGTTATATCATGGGGACCTCAAAGGATGAGGTATATGCCCCAATTAGGGTCATCCAAGGACCTGATGGCTCTATCATTTATAAAATAATTTCTTTGAAAGTTGAAGTCTCATAAGCTAGCGAAAAGGACCCTTATCTTATTAGTCATGTGGATTTTGATCTCGTGATCATTACACTTTTGACCAAGGATTACTATTTGGAAATTTTGTTTTTAATATAAACTTAGTTGTCCCTCTTCATGGGTTTGACGGTGGATGAAATAATTTATAAAAAGGAGGCCAGGAACTTTCTTAAGTATGAGTATATTTCCCCTTCCAAAAAGGCGAAGAGGAATCACACATCCAAGTGGGACAAGCTGTTGCACCCTATCAAAGATCATCTTAAGGGTGAAAAAATGGAGGGGTAATTACTAGTGCTATTGACCTAAATTCCAAGGTAGATGGTGTTAGTATAACAACTACCTTGATTAAAGTGCATAACATCGATCAAACACAAATCTAACCTCCTCTATGAGCGGGAAAGGAGCTTGTGGGTTCCTTAAGTCTGATCAATGTGCATCCTCTATTCTATGGTGCTCACAACCTCTCAAAGTAATAAGAAAGTGAGGAAGTCAACCATCCTATAGGATCTTAAAAAGATAATGCCATGATAATCGATTCCTCTATCAAGACCTCTAAAACCCCCAAAAGGGATCTTCCTACCTCTTCCACTGAAGAGATGGAGGTCATGATTCTAGAAGAAACCCTATTACCATTTAAAAGGGTAAGACTATATACTTATGATGGAAACTCTCAAGGATAGGCTCAAAGTCAAATGCTAAGTAGTTGGTTCATGTCATGGGACATGTAAATGTTCCTCCCTTTTAGTACCTTTTATGGATTTTTTTAATTTCAGTTTGTTGACTTAGTTATTTTTTAGTTGTACTTCATTCTCAATACTTGGGGGAGGTCTCGTATGGAGTAGGAGACCATTTTACCATTATAGGATGATTGTGGACGTGGTAAGTGATGAGATATATCATTTTAAGGCATAACTAGAGTTGACAGAGAATGTTCTACTTCTCAAGAATCAAGTTATGGTTGTATGTCAGTCTCGGTTATCTGTAATGGAGAAGTATTTATGGGACCTTTTGGGGTCCTCCTCTTAACTTTCTAAGAAACAAAATAAGGAACACACAGATATTTTGGTTGATCATAAGGATTTGAAGTAGGGTTATGAGACTTTGGCCATTAGTTATGAGGTTGCGAGGTATGATTTCCTCAAGTTTGGTCATAAGAATTATAAGTTGGCCGACTAAGTGGAAGTCAAGGTTCTCTTGGGAGATGATGGTCTCAGTCGGGATCAACATTATCTTCAAATTTTGAGCCTCAATAAGGAATTTGATGAAGTTGGCCCTAAATATGCCAAGTTATAGGGGTCTATGAATAAGACAACCAAAGCCTAATTATATGATTATTTCTTGACTGCCCAATATCAAAGATAAATAAGTGGTCCATACATAACTTTCTTTGTTGATTATAAATCTAAGGTGGCCTCTTTGTGGTTAGAGTTGGAACTCACTAGAGTTCTTCCTGATTCTTCTTTGAGAGAGGAAGAAAAAGAAGACGAAGACAGGATGATGAAGATTCTTCTGACCAGGGTACCTTTAGGACAAAAGATGACTACCTCCCTCATCCTTCCTAGACCTTGGAGTAAGTCAATGATGAAAATATCAAGACATCCTAAGATTTTATTGGTTTTTTTCTTCTTTTTGTTATTCTTTATTTATAATTCATCTTTTGATTAATGAAAAAGCCTTTTCTCCTAACTTATCATTGTACCTGTATATTTGAATGGTCGTCTTTGGTTTATTTGTATGCTATGTCTAGAAGAAATTATTAGTTTATGTTAAAATTGAAGGATTTTTTAAGTTTGGTAATTGGCATAGCCCCGACCACCATTTCATTTTGTCAAAGCATTGAATATTTTTCCAAAGTTTTTTTACAAACTAAATAATAATAGGTTAATCATTACATGACCTCAAAAAGTAGTAGTAGGACTAAGGATGAAGTCCTTGGTGTTCAAGATTTTTCAAAATTCGAAGTCATTAGACATTAGTTTTTATAAAATTTAAGATGGACTCTTTACATCTTTTGTAAAATATTGTTAAGTTAAGGGTGGGAAAACCTCGAATCCATTTTCGAATAAGGGATGGAATTTTTAAAGAATACACTGGTTTGGGTCTCTGAACATTTTCAGTGTCAAGGGTGCTTGGACGTCAACTATCCTATAATTTTTTAAGAAAATCCATGGAATTTGGACCTTATAATCAAGGTTAAATTCCTTATAATTCTACGAAAATTTTAATTAAGTGATTGTTAGACCTTAGGTGTATGTTTGAACTAAGGGTTAAGAATTCATATCTTAGTTTAAAGTTAAAGGATTTGATCCTTAAGATCATTTTTGGATCAGGGGTATTTCATTTCCATATCGACCCTTAGCCAAGGGCATTTAAGCCTCAAGACTAGATTTGTAGTCATTAAGACTGAATTTATAGTCAAGGACCCTTATATTTTATTGAGATAAATTTTATAGTCAAGGGTCCATGGAACTCACTAAAACTAAATTTATAGTTAAGGATTTTAAGACTTTATTAAGATTAAGTTTATAGGTCTTATAGTGGGATTTTCACTCCATCATATAGACAAAAATATGTTATTTTCATTTCAATACATAAATTGTTTACAAAAATTTAGATGTCTTCAAGGTCAATAATTCTTTCCTAGACTTATTCAAAACATTATTCTTTTGGTCCTTGGGTAATAGGCCCTTGCTAAAGTTTAGGAAGCATTGGTATGAACCTCAGGCTTGGTTGTTTCTTGGCCTGAGATTCCAATCAAGCCTTTTGGGGCCACATATGGCGTTTGTAAAGTCTATATATATATTATTTCGTCTCTCATGGTGATGTTACAATGTTCCGGCTAATTTTTTAGTACCCTAAGACCTCTTCAATCCCAAAGGGGTGTTGAAGCACTTTAACATTATTCTAGTGTAAGTAACAACATCTAACTCATTAAGTGAAGGTAGTCATAAAATGACAGTATAGGACGAGGTTAAGCCCACCACCAAAAATTTATTCCATAAGATGGTATGAGAATTTATGGTTCTAGATGTGAGAGAGGGCTATGTATCCAGTTTAGAATGTTCTTTATCCATTGAATGCAACAAGTGGGATCATGATTGAAGGGATATCCTTTATGGTGAGAGTCGTAGCTTTGTAGGCATCTTTAAAAATTATGTTAGTTGAGCTTCCTATATTAATCAGAATTTTGTTCATTTTTTCACCCACATTATCATTGTGACCACTAAGGGGCCATCATGAGGTTTTAGGTCCCCAGTGAGACCATCTTTGGAAAAATCATCACGGGGACCTCATTTCGATGTTTTTTCATAAACAAACACGATGAACCTCCTTGAGGTGGGTTTTCATGATGAGGATGTGGTTCCTCCTCATATGAATCCTCATGAGTGTGGTGTTGTGGTCCTTGGTAAAGAAGTGCTATGCTTGGGTGGGGGAACTTCGCATGAATAGGGGATCGTGAGTGATTGTCTCTTGGTCTATCCATGTCTCTCCAAGGTCGAGTTGTTGATCCAATGTTTGGTTGGTGATTTGCCCCTGGATGTTATTTAACGTCATGTCTAGATTCTTTATTTTCAGGTTATTTGCCATTTGTTCAGAGTCTCCAGTTTGCTTTATATAAAAACAAATAAAAAGGTTCGGTCTATCCCTGTCGGGCTAATCCTAAGTTAGGTTTTAAAGTTTGCGGCTGGTCCAGAGTTTCTTATTGTGCGGGTTCAGGAACCGAGTTATAAGTGGGGAAGTTTTAGGCACCCTACTTTTTTTGTATGATTCCTTAGTTCTATGCTTATTATTTCTATTTACATTAAGTGATTACTTTTAGTTATTTTTAGAACATGTTTAAAGACATTAGCGTGAGGGTCCCTCAAAATTATAGACAGGTACTTAGGTCAGAAAATAATATCAGTAAGAGGTGTAGAAATGTCACTTCAACTAGTGCAAGTACACAAGATTGCTTATGTATGACTCCACGCTTTTATTTGGATAGACATTTTATAGTAAATATAGATTTGTGAGGAAGATCGGTGTGACACCCCGCCTAATTAAATACCGGGCGATCACTCATTTATTAAATTAAAATCAAGGTGAACAGCTGGTTCATTCTTAGCATCACTGTCGAAAAATACTTTTTCAATTTAAACACCCTAAATAATTAAGCTAAGTGTCAAAACCATTTTAGACTTTACTTTCCAAATTTTATTTTATATAAACCAACATTTAAAACTTTGCATAATTCACAATTTAATAGTCACACCACAACTATCCTGGAACATACAATCCAAATAATCAAACATTCAACTAATTGCAACCATCATTTAATACTTTAAATGAAAATATCCTGGCAATAATAAATCCGAAGGTGCAAGTACTGGAAATAAATGGATTACAATATCCAATAAAACAACTGAATAATGGAAAGGGCGACACAAGCCCAACTGAAATAAATAATGCTAAGAGTAGAATAAAATGAGTGAAGTCGTCTAATCAAGAGGCCTGCAACTCCCACCTAAGCTGCAGCACGTTCCTTCCAAAGGATCCTATGCAAGACGCCCCTGTGGCTGGGCACCTGTAATATATACATATATATATACAAGAGAAAAAGGAAAATAGAAACGGGTCAGAGCCCGATAGTGTAAATGATTTTAAAATTTGTTTAGCAAGTATTTAAAATGTTTACAGGCCAATGAAACAACATATTAGTGCGGCACTCTCTTGAGAAATTCTCACCTCTCTTATAATGTGCACGCCTATCGCACTAATCTTCCCAACGGTTTATCTTATCTTAGGTTACTCGTAAGATTTAAACTTAACAATATAATTGTTTAAGAGGATAATTTCATTTAGTAACAAAGCTCTCATTTTAACTTTATTTATTAATAAAGTTTCCCAGTGTCATATTATACTTTTCAAAACAAGTATTTCCAATTTGAAGTCATTATTCATTTCTTACTTACCATAACACAGTAGGCAGTTCCAAATTTCAGAATTTCATATATATATATTAAATACTCGTTTAATATATATATATTCTAACAGCACCCCACATAAAAATTATGGTGCGGGCATACTCTGCTATCCAATTTCCGTATCACTCGTACTAAGGGAAATACAAGTTCGGAATCACTCTCGAACTGTATTAATACATACACAAACAATATTGAGGCGAATCATAGTTTCCAAGTCCAAGAGGTCGACACATACCCTCGCGTCTCTTAGGACCGTGACTATCGATACGATAGCCTGTACCTAGGATTCCTATCTTCTTGGGTACAAGTCAATATTCCCCGTAAAGGTCACATCGAGATAAGACTGTCCCAGCGCGGTAACCTCAGGGATAGCAAGTAGCGCAGGCATGCTTTTCACACGTATATAGTATATGCATAAACACAGTCATATAATATACTACCTTTTCTATATCAAATTTAGGTTTATCTCATAACCCATAATTATAACATTTATCCTTATTTCTCATTATTTAGTTATCACTTATAACGGTTCATCTCTTACTTTTAGTTTGAGGGATTATTCCAACTTACTACGTAACACTCATGGAATCTATCCTCCCAAGTGTAGAATTCAGTAGGTACTCATCTATTTTCCATCGTAACTATCTTACGCGTCTCTCCCTTTAATACGTAATTCTATCATCCTTTATATGTAAACATCCCAAAAATGCAAATCTCGTCTTACATTAAAGGTCTCATAATTATTAATAAGTCCTACTGGTCTTCTTTATCTCCCAAAATATTTTAATAAGGATGTCCAAATATTCTTACTCATTTAATTTGAATTTAAATATTTAAAAAGGGAAAATATGAGTCTGCCAGAAGGGGTCGATCGATCGATGGCAGGGGCTCTATCGATCGATGCGTCGATCGATCGACACTTCTGGTTCGATCGATCGATCAAACAGGTATGGCGAATTCTGCAGTTTAACTGTTACGGGTTCTATCATCCAACATCAACCAAGTCCAGATTTATCATACCCAAACTCCCAAAAATTCATACTACAATCATTATAAACCCAAATTAAACATCTTCTACGTAAAGCATGTGAATTTTCATCCATAACCATGGATTAAAAGGGGCAAAACTCATATAAACCTTATGAACCCTAGAAATTTATTTAACTTTGTTCTAATCAATATTTTTCCAGAATTTCTTCTTCTAAAACACCATAAATCCGTGGTTCAGCCTCTACATATGAAGGGGGATTCCCAGATTTCCATTTATATCATTACTACATGCAATTTTCTATCTCCAACATAATTTTTCTTCCATGAAACTCATCCTAATCAACCATAAACTAACATAAGTGATGCATTAATGAAAATAAGAAAGATAAACACATGCCTGAAAATTTTAGAGTTCTGATTTGTGGATGAATTCGGTGTGGTTGCATTCCCCGTCGCGCGATCTACGCGTTGGTGGTGGTGGCGGTGCAACCGGATAAATTTTCGGCCTAGAACACCTTGGTAAACTCTCTCCTTCCCTCTCCTATGGCCGTCACTTGTCTTTGGTTGTGTTAACCCTAGAAGTAAACCTTAGACATCTGATATAACCCTTGAAAATTCGTGGGTTTAACTGCCCAAAATTACAAAATGTCCAAAATGCCCTCCCGGGGCCCTAAATAAGCCTAAAAATGCCCCGAGACCCAAACTAAACCCTCGGGTACACTTTTCTGACTATCTCGACCCTTCCGGACACTTTGGCGCACTCAAAACGACCATATGAGCGACTTATAATTTATTCACTTTTATTAATCAACATTTAGTCCCGACACGACACGGGCGCGTTCGGACTTAAATTTCCATAATTGACATTTTATTCACACGTGATAATTTTATAAAATAAATCTCATATATTACTATACTCATCCAGTAACATTCAACAAATTTCCAATTACTAACTCTCGTCATGCTAGTAAATATTTAAAACAACTTTACGAATTTAAAATTGAATTAATTTATCTTAGTTAAATTAATAATTCCCTAAATTTCAAAGCCATAAAAATACGGGGTATTACAATCGGATTGTGAAAAAGTTTGATATCTCGTTCGAGGTTTGAGGAGATATAGAAGGGTGAGAGATGGATGCATCTCTGATATAATTAGTTTATACATGTTTGCACACTTGTATTGTATGTGTGTGTGATCGCAGTTCTGAGATAGTTTATTATCTCATGTGAATGTGTATGAGAGATAAAGGAATCTCAGTGGAGACTATATATCATGGGATATATTGTCTAGGCTCGAGCACACAAGAGGGTCTTAATATTGAACCTATGTAACCAATGTGACTTGGGATTAAAGCCTATGTAGTTCGGTTATACACATGTTCAAATGTAATGTGCGTGTGTATCCATATTTGGACGCTTGTGTGAGGCTATGTTTGGGAGGTCCCGTCTTAAGATAATTTGATATCTCATTTTGTGTTATGTAGATGTAATGAGTGAAAGTTAAGAGATAGATGCATCTAAGTGGGAATAATATATCAAAATACATACCGTCGAGGCTCGATCTCATGAGAAGGACTCCGTATTTCACCAATATATCCAAGGTTTCTTGGGATCAAAGCCTACGTAGTTTGATTATGCACTTGTTTAAACGTGATGTGTGTGCTAGTGTAAGACTTGGCTTGGAGGGGGAGAGACGGTGCATGGAATACCATAATGGGAGTGGACTCAAAGATATTTGATACTAGAACATAATCTCATGATATCTGGGTGATCACTAGCCTGAAGGCGTTATCCTCCAGACTGGTTCGAGGGTGTAGAATTGGGAGGAGTTGGTCTAAGAGAGTAGAGGTTGCATCAAGGATGTCATATTTAATTGCTGAGAATAAGGGTGGAATAGTACATCTTTGTATTGGGGTGGATGAGGAGATGAAAGGGGTTTTGACTTAGGGATTGAAGTATCCCGAATAAATATTATGATGAGGGATGTATTATGAGGCTTGGGCTTCACGAGTTTAGCTCGGTATAATGCCTATATACCCATCGGGACTTGGGATCAAAGCCAATGCATTTCACTAAAAAAGGGTATATTTATAGAGGTAGACCGAGTATACAAGGTACAATTGTGCGGTATTTATATAGCTTAGTCCTTAATATAACATTTCCGTTTTGTTGGATATATATATATATATATATATAATATGTTGATAAAATGCATATGTTTGTAAAGTGTTGAAATGAAAATGCATATACAGGTTACCGTGTAGGGACGGACTTTGTTCGCTCAGAGAAGTGGTGAGTGTAGCCGAAATTTAGACTCTCTCCTACAAACTTTCGTGTTGAACGCAATTCAATAACACTCTCATGAGAACGTTCTTTGAAAATTATGTTTTCATGTTTTTATTTTGGAATCATGGTTGTTGATACCAAAATTAATCTGCTGACTTGGATCAATCATATGAAGACACGTGGCTATCTACATGGCAACAACAAGCACTTCCGAGATGATCACACGCTACGAGGAACCATGTTATTTCGAGGAACTCATACGCTCCGAGGAACAGACCTCACCGAGGAACTCATATGCTCCGAGGAACAGACCTCTCCGAGGAACTCTTGAATACCAGAAAGCTTATGCGGTCCGAGCTACTCAGGCGGTCCGAGCTGCATCTCGAATAGAGCATTAATAGCTGGATAGCCAACAGTTCAACTGGTTCATTAAATGCCTATCATTTAGACTCACACGCTTAAAGGGCATTAAATGTATTACCCCTACATATGTATATCATTTAATGTATCACCCTTTCAAATGATAGCCTCAAGGCTATAAATACGTTGTACAATCCTCATTGTAGAGGACCGAATCCTGAATCCAAACTTTGGGATCCAGAACGGAATTTCTTGTAATCGAGAATTCCCAAACAATCAGCAATAAAATAACAGTGGACGTAGGCCATTCTTATAAGGCTGAACCACTTTAAAATCTTTTGTCTCATTTATTTATCTGTGATTGAATTATTAGAGTGATCTAATTTTTTACATCAACAGATTGGCGCCGTCTGTGGGAAACGACTGGTAAAATCGTTTTCTCATAAAAAACAATCCATTACCAATGGCTGATATACCTGAATCCAGCAATCGAAACACTGGAACCCCTCCAAATCCATCTTCTCCACCAATTATTCCAGATCTGACTGGAATGATGGCGAATCTGGCTCAAGGTCAGACTGTCATGCAAGAAATGATGCGACAACTCATCCAAACCCACCATGGCGGTGCATCAGCCCATTCAGGACCACGAAGCATCCAAATAAATACCCGTGCGCCTTCTTCACGTACTAGGCGTAATGATTCATATCGCAATGATGAATCTCAAGATTTTTCTTATCAACCTGGACGAACTTCGTCTGTGCGAGCCACGGATACTGAACAACGTGTCACCCTCTCCCCAGAAAGGGCCAACGCATTTGAAAGATTAAGTAGAGCCTCTCCTTTTGATCGATTAGGCCCCAGGAGGAACAAAAGTCCTCTTAATGAAGCATCGAGAAGCTTTCGACGACCATCAGATTTAAGGGAAGGATCTGCCCAGTCACGACCAGCTGCTCGTCAAGATGGATCTGATGATCGACGAGCTGCTCGTCGAGATAAATCCCAGGAAGCTACTTCAACGTGATCAGTCGCTCGAACCAATAGGCCCGAGGAAGGGAATGATGCATGGAAAGGATCTATTCAAAGGCTGGAGGATAGATTAGGGGAAATGGCTAAGGCTAAGAACCCTCTACAATGAACCTTTGTTCGAGGAACACCTTTTGTCCAGGACATTGTTGATTTTCCAACACCATCAAAGTTTAAAGCACCTGTTGTGACTCCCAAGTATGACGGGAAGACTGACCCTGTCCTTCATATAAAACAATATCAAGCTGTTGCCGACATCTATGCTGTCCCAGACGAGATGAGATGTAGGGCATTCTCGGGAACTCTTACCGGATCTTCTCAGATATGGTATAATAATCTTCCTCGGGGTAAGATTTTAACTTTTCTTCAACTGGCCGAGTTATTCATTGGGAATTTCTGCTTTGGCGCAAATCCAGTTAAGCGAGTAGCACATTTGTTAAGTGTTAGACAAAAAGCTGGTGAGAGTATCAGAGATTATATAACTCGTTTTAATAACGAGAAACTCGAAGTCATTGATTACGAGGAGAAGACAACTATTACTGCTTTGATGAGTGGACTACTGCCGAACAAATTGTACTACACTTTGGCCAAAGATCCCACTCGAACCATGTCGGACCTGATGGGAAAAGCGTCCAAGATTATGAATGCCGAGGAGGCTATGTCTGCAAAGAAGAATATGGACGCCAAAGAAACCAAGGTGGAAGGTGATAAAGCTAAGAAGAAAGAGCATAAGAACAATGGTGGTGACAAACATTCCAAAAGTAGGTCGTCATGGAAGGTCTTGAAGAAATTTGATAATTACACGCCTTTGAAGGCAAATATCAACCACGTCCTGGAAGAAATTAAGAACAACGAGGAGTTAAACTGGCCAAAGAAAATGAAGTCAGACCCTGACACGAGAAATAGGGAGAAATATTGCGAGTTCCATAAGGATCATGGCCATATGACAAAAAATTGCATAGCTCTTCAGAACGAGATTGAAACACTCATCCGATGAGGAAATCTAGCAAAGTATGTTGATCGAGGAGGCGAAAGAAGAAACAACGATCGAACTAGAGAGAGGTCTAGATCTCCTCGTCGAGCAGAGGAGAAAAAGAAGAGAAACCATGAAGATGATCCAGATGATGACCCCGATCTTCCCAAGAAACCAAGGTAGCCAGAACGAAAGGTATTTTCAATACGCTTTGGGTCATTTGATTATAATGTTATTACAACTGGAGATGCAGGAGGAGGAGACCTTACTGCAGAAAGAAAAGCTTACCTCGGAGAGGCTCGAGCTTGCTCGTACATTCAGCGAATAAATTTAGCTGAGGAAGATCGCCCGAGAAAGGTGAACAAGGAGAAACTGGTTATCGGATTTTCAAAAAATGACCTTGCAGGTGTTTTATATCCTCATGATGACCCGCTGGTGATCAAAATGAGATTGAAGGAAGTCATGATTTCAAGAGTGCTGGTCGACAATGGTAGCTCATCAGACATCATGTTCTACTCGTGTTTTGATAGTTTGAATCTAAAGCTATCTCAACTGGAGCCTTACCACAGACCCCTCATCGATTTTGCTGGCGAGAAAGTATTTCCACTTGGGACGATCAAGTTGGATATATTCATTAGTACGTGGCCTGCTTGTCGAACAGAAATAATACGTTTCTTCGTGATGGATAAGAATGTCCAATCATCGTACAATATCATCATGGGAAGAGTAGGATTGAAGAAGTTCGAGGCTGTTCCGTCTATAGTGCATCAATGACTAAAATTTCCAACAAACTTTAGAGTAGGAGTTGTGAAAGGTGATCAGAAAGTAGCTCGGGAATGCTATTATTCATCCGCCGAGCAAGAAGAACTGGAAGAATCAAAGAAAAAGACCACTACTTATCAAGTGGAGGAAGGTGCAGAAATTGAAACCTTGGATCCTCGAGATGAGTCGCAACTCGTGAAAGGTCAAGTGGTAGAGGCTACTGAAAATATCATTCTGGACGACGAACACCCTGAGCGAACTACTCAAATAGGTTCATAATTGGAAACCTCACTAAAACAGGAATTGATAACTTTCCTCAGAAGCAGAAGACAAACTTTTGCGTGGAGTCATGAAGATATGCCTGGGATAGACCCAAACTTCTTATGTCACGAGCTCAATGTGTATAAGGAGATCAAGCCTGTGAAGCAAAGAAGAAGAGTATTCAGTCCCGATAAGAATCAAGCTATACAGGAGGAAGTCGAGAAGCTCCAAAAAGCTTGTTTCATTGAAGATGTTAAATATCCAGATTGGTTAGCTAATGTGGTGATAGTAAAGAAGAAAAACAACAAGTGGAGGATGTGTGTGGACTTTACCGACCTCAACAAAGCATGCCCAAAGGATCACTTTCCATTGCCCCGAATTGATCAATTGGTGGATGCTACCTCGGGACACGAGTTGCTGAGCTTCATGGATGCTTAGTCTGGCTACAATCAAATTAAAATGAAACCTGAGGACAGGGAAAGTACTTATTTTATTACCCCTAGGGGAATTTATTGTTATAATGTTATGCCTTTTGATTTGAAAAATGCAGGTGCGATATATCAGAGGCTGATGAACAAGGTCTTTGATGAACAAATCAGTGACAATATGGAAGTCTATGTTGACGATATGCTGACAAAAAGCAAGAAAGCTGCCGATCATCTAGTTGACTTAAGCCAGACTTTTGATCAACTAGATAAATATCAAATGAAGCTGAACCCGACGAAGTGCATCTTTGGAGTTCGAGAAGGCATGTTTCTCGGGTACATTGTCAATCAACGAGGCATTGAAGCAAATCCTGAAAACATCAAAGCTCTATTAGGGCTGCGATCTCCAACAACGAAGCAGGAAGTACAGAGTCTCACAGGACGAGTAGCGGCACTCAACAGATTTGTGTCACGAGCAACTGATAGATGTCTCCTATTCTTCAAGACACTCATAAAGACTTTTGAGTGGAATGATGAATGCGAGAAGGCTTTTCAAGACTTGAAGAAATACTTGGGAGCAAATCCACTGTTGTCCAGGCCGGTGATGGAAGAAAAGTTGTGTTTATACCTTACAGTATTCGAGAATGCAGTTAGCTCGGCGTTGATCAGAGTGGAGAATGGAGTACAAAAGCCAATTTACTACACAAGTAAGGCCTTCCGAGGAGCAGAGATCAGATATCCAAGGCTGGAGAAATTGGCACTGGCACTGATTGAGGCGAGTAGGAGAATGAGGCCATACTTTCAGGCTCATACGATAGTAGTATATACCGATGTGCCATTGAGACAAGCTCTTCACAAGCCAGAAAAATCAAGGAGATTGATGTACTGGGCAATAGAGCTCGGAGAATATGATATAATTTATGAACCCAGGTCATCACTAAAAGGGCAGGCTGTAGTAGATTTCATAGCGGAGTTCACCTATCCTGATACCCCCGAGGAGCAAAAGTTGCTCGCTGATCAACCTGTGGATGTTACAGGATCAACAAACACAAGCCCAGACCAATTTCGATTGGTAAAAGGGTGTGTGGATGTTACAGGATGTGATGCAGAGATAGTTGGGAGGACTCCGGACGAGGAACAAGAGTTGCTCGCTGATCAACCTGTGGATGTTACAGGATCAACAAACACTGGCTCAGACCAACTTCGGTTGGTAAAAGGGCAAGTGGATGTTATAGGATCATTAAATTCGAGCTCAGTCCAACCTCGATTGGTCAAAGGGCAAGAAAAGATGATCGACGAGGAGCAAGAAAAATCCGGGGAGGATGAAAGGAAGCAACAAACATTTCACCAAGGAACTCTGACTGATCAAAAATTTGAAGACGAATTACCTATATGGAGGCTATATGTAGATGGCTCATCTTGCACTGCAGGATGTGGCGCGGGGATAGTTCTGAGCACTCCGGACGAGGTCGACATGGAATACGCCTTGCGTTCCCAATTCAAAGCTTCCAATAATGAGGCTGAATATGAGGCCGTGATTGCAGGGCTTAATTTGGCAAAAATTATGGAGGCACAACAGGTTGTGATCTTCAGTGACTCTCAATTGATTGTAAACCAAATGATGGGAGTATATGCAGTTAGAGGAGAATTAATGATCAGATATCATGCAAAGGCAAAGGAACTGTTGTCAGAATTTATCGCTATTCAGCTGGTCAGAATACCAAGAATGGAGAATGCGAGAGCAGACGCCCTAGCTCGACTAGCATCAGCTACTCGCACCGAGCTACGACGAACAATCCCAATTGAAGTATTAGCTGGTCGCAGTATAGATGAAGCTCTGACGATGAACTTTATCACCCTTGATTTAGGTCCATCTTGGATGGATCCCATCAGGGCGTATATCGAGGAGGGAGAATTAACAATTGACAAGATCGCAACCAAGAAATTAAAGTTTAAAGCTGCTCGGTATGTACTAACTAATGGTATTTTATATAGACGAGGAATAATGGCAGGTTTGCAGAGATGTGTACATCCCTCCGAGGTGAAAGAATTAATTGAAGAGATCCACGAAGGGTCTTGTGGAGCACATGTAGTAGGTCGGACGCTTTTGCAAAGGGTGATGACGCAGGGATACTACTGGCCGACGATGAGGGTTGATTGTATATATTATGCCAAGAAATGTGACAAGTGCCAGCGTTTTTCCTCCATACGAAGAACTCCACAAGCATTATTGACACCCATAACTTCCCCTTGGCCATTTGCCAAGTGGGGAATTGATTTGGTTGGACCACTGCCAACGACCCGAGGAAGGTTCAAGTACCTCGTCGTTGCAGTGGATTATTTTACTAAGTGGGTAGAAGCTGAGCCACTCATTGATATGACGTACGAGAAGGTGTACCAATTTGTTTGGAAGAACATCATTTGCCGATATGGTCTCCCTCATGCCTTCATCACAGACCATGGGACACAATTTGATAACGAGGAGTTTACCGCCTATTGTCGTCAATCAAATATTTTGAAGGTCCACTCAGCACCAGGCCATCCTCAAAGCAATGGACAAACTGAAGTGACAAACAGAACGCTGTTGAACGGTTTGAAGAAAAGATTGGATGATGCGAAAGCAAACTGGATCAACGAGTTACAATCAGTACTCTGGGCTTACCGAACTACTCCCCGAGTCGCAACTAGAGAATCACCATACATGCTGGCGTTTGGGAGTGAAGCCGTCATACGTGCCGAGTTGGGTCTCCCAACACACAGGGTATTGAATTTTAATTCCCCTGTCAGCGATTTAATGAGAAGACTGGATCTAGACATGCTCGAGGAGGTCAGAGAAGAAGCAGCCATTAGAAATGCTGCTTACCAGCAACGAACAGCTTTATTCTACAATAAGAGGGTGAAGAAGTGCGACCTGAAAGAAGGAGACGATGTGCTGAAGAAAGTAATTCAAAAGCATAACAAACTGGAGGCAAACTGGCACGGACCATACCGAGTTACAGAAGTTGTTCGACCAGGAACTTATCGAATAGCAACTTTAGAAGGCGAAGAGTTTAAGAATGCATGGAACGCAGAGCATATGCGCAAGTATTATCAGTGATGCATATGTAACACAATTTCCATCGATATGAATAAAATAAAAATATTCTGCAAGTCTCTCTGTTTATTGAAAAATTTTCGGGGAATACTAGTGCTACGCACTACTCGACGAAGCTCGACAGACTACTCAACAAAATATTTCAAACTATACCAACATAGTTGGTTGACGAGGAGAAAATATTCCAAACTGTACCAACGTAGTTGGTCGACGAGGAGAAAATATTCCAAATTGTACCAACATAGTTGGTCGACGAGGAGAAATATTCCTAAAAATGCCAACCTGTTTGGCTAGGAAACGAAATATTCCAAACTTTACCAACATAGTTTGTCGACGAGGAGAAAATATTCCAAACTGTACCAACATAGTTGGTCGACGAGGAGAAATATTCCTAAAAATGCCAACCTGTTTGACTAGGAAACGAAATATTCCAAACTGTGCCAACATAGTTGGTCGACGAGGAGAAAATATTCCAAACTGTACCAACATAGTTGGTCGACGAGGAGAAAATATTCCAAACTGTACCAAGTATGGTTGGTCGGGGATAAAAACCCACTAACTGTAGTTGGTCGACGAGGAGAATTTATCGACTTTGGTTAGTCGGACACATTTTATGAAAAAGACAAAAATTTACCAAGTATGGTTAGTCGGGGATCAACTCTCACTAACTATAATTGGTCGACGAGCATAATTTAACAACCTTGGTTGGTTGGAAAAATTTTAAACATAGTTATATTCATTACTTGATTATTAAGTGATCAAGCAACATTACTAATACTTGTAGCTTTTCAATTATTATTGAAATGGTCGACAAACAATACAATACTTGTTATTTTTTTAAAGATACTTGAATATAAAGTGTTGATATTTACAAGACAATAGCAATTAAGATTTGCAAACAGAAATGAAATTTTTTCATTAAATTCGAAATAAATTACATTGATGATAAAATGAAAGTTACATTGATATGTATACTAACTGTTACATTAAAAATTCCTATTCTATTGGTCTTTTCCCATCAGCTTTCGATACAGGTTCCTCGCCAGCAGGCGGATCATTGAAAGACTGAGGAGAATTGATGGAGTTCAAATCCTTCAGCATCCGGACATTCATCACAGAAGGTCGATCTAATAGATGCTCGGGATGAGATACCTCGATCTGAGAGTGAAGATTATAGTCACCGAGGTATTTTGAAATTAAGCTTCGAGGAATGGCCCGAGAAGGGATCCACTCCATCTCCAAGTTGTACGGTGGCACAGGCAGGTCAAGCAACCCGGGATCATGGTAGTCCCATAAATAGTGTCCTTGTTCGAGCTTCAATACACCTAAGGCATTCAGCCAGCCTTGTTTGTAGCCCTCATTGTTGGCATTCTGGATACGATCATCCAAATAGAATAGTGCTTCGTTGTATCCAGCCATCCAGAATTCCCTGGGCTGTTTGTGGAATTGATATGTTAGCCTCTCTAGTTGCTCGTGGAGACTCTTGATGAAAATCTCCTTATTCTCCAAGACGGACTTCTGCGTAGAGAGATGTTTTTCCAAGTCCCTAATCTTCTTTGACATGTCAGACAAAGCTTGGTTCTTTGCCATTAGTTGTAAGGCCTGGTTCTCTAAGGCAGATGCTGTCCTCTGTTCCTCGACTAGCACCCGAGCTGCTCTTACTCGTCCCCGAGGAGCTCTTGCTCATCCCCGAGGAGATGTGGAAGTGCCCGACCTCCTCAAGGTGTCCAACTCTTCCCTTAATTTGGCATTCTCAACCTCTAAAAATGAAAATCCCTCGTCAGTCACTGGGATTAGGGCTGTTGAAGAAGAAGCTGCAGACTTCAACTGCGCTAGCTCCTTCTGCAAATTGTTATTCTCTTGTTCCAGCAGCTCGGCAATCTGTCTGCACTGTTCAACCTCACCCTTCAAAGTTCTCTCCCTCAGATCATACCCAGCAAAAAGTTTCTCGTAGCCCTTGTCAGCAACGATCAGCTTATACTTCTTCTCGTACCCCTCATGCAATAAGGCAGTTGATTCCTTGTACTGATTCTGAAGGTCTTCGAGGGTACACTAGAGATCCTCGATTATTTCATAGTAAGCCACATTATTAGCTACAGCTCGGTCAAGTAGACACTTCAGGTACTGATATGCTTTGACTGCCTATTCTGAAGCATCATGACCAAGGATGTCGGTAACTTCTGATGCACTCAAGTCTGTGTGACCAGCCTTACAATATTCATTACATTACCGCATCAGCTTTGTATCATTGGCAGATAGCAGATCCATCCTGGCCAGAAACTAGTAGAGAAAGAAAAGATAATCATAAAAAAGAAGATCAAGACATATTACACATAGAAAAGAGACAACCGTATGGAAGAAAGAGTTCAAATTTTATTAGATCATAGTTCAGGAGTACAAATTCTGGGTTATATTTGACAAAAAAGAAAAATAGAAAGATAAGCCCGAACAACATTACACCTTTTCCTTATCTCCCAAAACCTTCTCGGAAGGATGGGAGGAGGAAGCAGGTTTCTCGAAGGGAATTGTGGGTTGGTCGAAAAGCACCAGCTGTTGCTCGGAAGAAGAAACGACTTGCTCAGCAGTAGGCTGGTCGGTTAAAGCATGTTCTCCCACTACCATTAAAGACTCCTCAGAGGTAGCTTCGTCCTCTTCTAATTCTTTCGGAGTAGGAGGGGGACCAGGGATGTGTCTCTGGAAGAGCTCGGATGACTCGTCGACCTTCATTTCCTGAAGGGCAATAACCCATCCGTCCCTAAAATACTTTAGACTGCCATAGTCCACTTGAGAGGCCATGGCAGCACACCCCTTATTCCACCCCTTGTCCCAGCCAGAGCTGAAGGACTTCTTCACAGCAGCTTTCCTTTTGGCCTTCTCCAAGGCAAGCTTCTCGGACAGCAAATCATCAGCAGCTTTCAGTCTTTGTTCAGCTTCCTCTTTCTGCCAAGTTACTTCCTGGAAATGGACCAACCTCTCCTCAGCAACTTTGAGCTTATTCTCAAGCTCCTCTTCAGCCCTGATCTTCTCTCCGAGCTCTTTATTTTCCTTCTCCAAGGCAACCTTTTTCTTCTCCAACTCCTTGGAGGCATCAACAACTCGAGCTTTTTCTTGCTCGGAGGAGGCAAGCTTTCTCTCCCAGATAGCCTTATCAGTGGCATACTGCTGGCGAGAGTCTTCCAAAGATTTGATAGCCTCTTCCATAGCTCCCTCCACGCTGGACGAGGAGCATGAGGCTTTAATGGCTTCATCCTTTTTCAGGATTATGTTAAAGCATCTCGTCAATTGTAAACAGAAAAAGAAAGCAAGTTAGAAACAAGAAATGACAAAGGAAACTATGAAAAGTTTAAAGTAAAGAGACTTACTGAAGCAAGATGACGAGCAGCCAAAGAAGTAACCATGTCTCGAGTAAGATTGTCTTCATTACCCTGGACCTCGGGAATGGTCCTGGACTTCCCCAAGCTCATGGCAGAGCTCGGAGGGACAAAAGTGGGAACTACAGTCCCAGCAGCTGGGGGCTGAGCAGTGGTGTCAGCCAAATTGACCGAGGAGCTTTTCTTCAGCCTCCTCGGGGAAACAATTACAGATTCAACCAAGGATGAATCCTTGGTTGGTGATATCACAATCACCTTTCCAGGAGCAATAGAGCTGCTCGGAGCCACTGCGGGCGTGTCAGCAACCTTCTCAGAGACTTTAGCAGGAACAGCTAGAGGAACTGCACCAGTCTTCTTTGTCCCCTCCTTTGGGACATCAATCTTAATCCTTTTTACCTCCCCAGAACCGGAGGCATTTTTGTCAAACAGAGCAGGAGTCCTTCTCTTCTTCATCCTTTCGCTCAATGGAATATGAGATTCAGGCGAAGAACTTGCAGAGGCTGGTACTGGCTCTACTTCACTGATCACTGGACGAGCAGTGAAGGAGGTTGTGTAGCTCTTGTACTGGAGCAGATATGAAGCCGACCTGATGTGCTCGTCGGCAACCCTTTGATGCAGACCCCAGATAAGTCCCAAATGCCTTATATTGACATCTGTTTCTTTTGGGCACTTTCTCTTGCTATCAACTGCAAATAAACAACATTTGTTATCAGTGACACATTTCATCAAACACAAAACAAACATGATTTAAAAATAAACAAAATAAAAATAACCTATCCCATTGCCATAAGGAGGGCATCTGGGACCCTGGTAAACCTCATCTTCGGTCAATGGAGGGTGTTGCCAATTTTTTACGACAACCCCATGTTCAAAATAATCCCTATTGGCATCAGGGAGATTGACTACTAAGGCTTTATTTATAAACCTAGTTTTTAAATAATAAATATTATCATTAACTGCCCATCTATAGAAGTACATGATTTCCAGAATTCCTATATGAGTTCCATGCACTTGATTTAATTTATACACCCCATTAACTATTCTCCATGTGTTGGGGGCTATTCGTGCTGGAACAACATCAAAGTACTGACAGAATTCCAAACACAAAGGATTTGGTGGAAAAGAAAATCCACACTCAGCAAAAAAGCGACTGGGGAACCAATGTCCCTCAGCCAAATTGAAATAATTAGAAGGCTCAGAAAGCTCTTCCAAGACAACCCAAGAGGGAATGGAAAAATCAGATCGAAATTTGTCAAGAGATTCAACAGAGTAAACCATGGTGATTAAAAGAAATGAAGAAAAAAGAAGAAGATCTTACAGGAAAAGAGTAGAGCTGATGACGACAGACGATGGAAGAGATGAATACGAGAGAGTAGAAGACAATGAAAAACTCGAAGATGAAAATTTGAAAAGGTAAAAGACGAATGAAGTGTCTGTGAAGTTTAAATACCTTACCTTGGGAACTGGCGAAGCAATGATTACAAAAAGGATGATTACGTTACCGGCGGCCAAAAAGAGGAAAAGTGGCACGAGAACCAAAGCGGGCAACAACGGCCAAAAAGACGAAAAGAAATGCGGGAATCGAAGCACGCAGAAAAGTCCAAAAAAGCATGATTCTATGAATATGGAAGGAGAAAATAAATACAAGGGAAACACTCCTAAAAATTAGGAAAACTATTTAAAGGTACCGTATTCCGAGAAAGAATGTTCCATACTCCTCAAATTTCGAACTATGAAATATTGGGGGCTTCTGTTGATACCAAATTTAATCTGCTGACTTGGATCAATCATACGAAGACACGTGGCTATCTACATGGCAACAACAAGCACTTCCGAGATGATCACACGCTCCGAGGAACCATGTTATTCCGAGGAACTCATACGCTCTGAGGAACATACCTCACCGAGGAACTCATATGCTCCGAGGAACAGACCTCTCCAAGGAACTCTTGATTACCAGAAAGCTTATGCGGTCCGAGCTACTCAGGCGGTCCGAGCTGCATCTCGAACAGAGCATTAATAGCTGGATAACCAACAGTTCAACTAGTTCATTAAATGCTTATCATTTAGACTCACACGCTTAAAGGGCATTAAATGTATTACCCTTTCATATGTATATCATTTAATGTATCACCCTTTCAGATGACAGCCTCAAGGCTATAAATACGTTGTACAATCCTCATTGTAGAGGACCGAATCCTGAATCCAAACTTTGGGATCCAGATCGGAATTTCTTGTAATCGAGAATTCCCAAACAATCAGCAATAAAATAACAGTGGACGTAGGCCATTCTTATAAGGCTGAACCACTTTAAAATCTTTTGTCTCATTTATTTATCCGTGATTGAATTATTAGAGTGATCTAATTTTGTACATCAACAATGGTATTTCATTTGTATTCTTTTAGCGTATGAGCATGTCAATTCGTGACACACGTGGAGGTGATGGGTTAAAAATCAGGCTTAAACCAATATAAACACTGTAAATTGCATACCCGGTACCCTAAACAGGGGACGAGTTTACATTTTATAACAACATATATATATATATATATATATATATATATATATATATATATATATATATATATATATATATATATATATATATATGTGTGTGTGTGTGTGTGTGTGTGCATGTGTGTGTGGTGGGGTGGGGTATTGTCAAAAAAATTGGGCAGAGGTTCTTTACCCTCATGGTAAAAGCTGACTTTTTTGTCTTGGGAAAAGCCCCGCTTTTTTTTTAGTTGGGCAGAGCTTCGACTAGAAGCGTTGAATATTGCAATTTTTTATAGGGTTTCAATTTTATATTTTGGGGCGACTCCAAGGAAGTACAAATGTTTTCTCTAAAAATTATGACTTTTTATGAAGTACGAGCCTTACAGGACTTTTTATAAAACAAGCTTGAGTATCTTGGAAACTTGGGATTAAGAAAGTTAGAAAAACGAATCAAAGTTGGGTTTTGGTGTGGGGAGGCTCGGATGGGATGCTAAAAATGGAAGGGGGACCTTTTTTATAGGGGTTTTGAAGCATCATCTGGCCTAGGGGTGGAAGAAGTACGGTTTGGTCGGTAACGATTGCTTACCAATACCAAAACCGTAATTTGGATGGTAAAACCGTTTGTACCGAATTTACCGGCCGGTACATCAAAATAGAAACCAAAACCAAACCGTCCGGTATTATGGTACTTTCGGTTTTATTTTGGTTTCAGTAGTTTCGGTTTCTTTTTGGTTTCATTTCAGTAAATACCAAAATTACAAGCTGGTTTCATTCCGGTAAGTTTCGGTACAACATTTTAAACTCAATTCGGTTAAATTCATTCGTTAAAACTTGAATCAAATATAATTTACAGTACAAAATAACATGAGTATATGAAGCATAAAGTAAAAGTCATAATTAATTATGTCCATTCTAAATCCATAAACATAAAACTCCATATTAAGATTTACATTCATCCGAAATAGTTTCTTGCAATGTTGAAATAAACCAAAAGTAACATGCAACTCTCAATGGTTTTATCAATTCTTTCTCTCCTTTTTTCTCTTTTGCCTCCAATTTTTCCACCTATAAATCAATACAAAAGTAATATGTCAATAGAACATCCTATAAATGGCCTAAAAATGACTTAAAACAGTATGAAAATGCCTTAAAAATAGCATGAAAAATAGCCCCCAAATGGCTAAAAAACAGCCTAAAAAAAGCATAAATACCCCCAAATAGCTAAAAAAAAAACAGCCTAAAAACAGCCCCCTAAATGGCTTAAAAATAGCCCTAAAAACAGCCCCCAAATGGCCTAAAAACAACCTAAAAAACAGCATCTAAATGGCTTAAAAACTGCTTAAAAACAGCATAAAATACCCCAAAATAGCTAAAAAAATAGCCCCCTAAATGGCTTAAAAATAGCCCTAAAAACAGCCCCTAAATGACTTAAAAACAACCTAAAAATAGCCTAAAAAACTGCCCATAAATGGCTAAAAAACTGCCTAAAAATAGCATAAAAATACCCCCAAACAACTTAAAAACAACCTAAAAATAGCCCCCCAAATGGCTTAAATACAGCCTAAAAAACAGTCCCCAAATGGCTAATAAACAGCCTAAAAAATAGCCCCCAATTGGCTTAAAACAACAACAAATGGCTTAAAAAACAGTCCTAAATGGCCTAAAAACAGTCTTCTTAAATAGATAATGCAATATACCTCATGTTTCAAAAGCTGAATGCCGCTCAAACCGATATAATGTTCAATGCATTGAACTCATCCATTACACCTACAAGTGAACAACAATAAAAATGCATATCAATATCAATAAATATATATAAATAAGATACCGAAATAAGTACAATTAGAGCTTATGAATGTAAAATACATACAAGTTTCAATACTCTCAAGTGCCTCAAGTGAATCTTCAATTTCGATGGTTGGGGAGCTTCTAATCCAATCTTGAGCGCATACTAAACACTCCACCGATTTTGGTGTCAAAGAACTACGAAATGGATCAAGGACTCTTTTGCTTGTACTAAAAGCACACTCGGAAGCAACCGATGTCATGGGAATGACCAAGATATCACGTGCCATCAATGCAAATGCACGGTATGTTGGAATCTTTCCTTGCCACCAAGTCAAAACATCAAAATTTTGATCATCAAGAGTTTCTATACCATCATGTAAGTATCGATCCAAATCATTCATCAATTCAACATTTTCCTTCCTCTTCAAATAGTTTGAAAATCCCCTTTTCTTCAAAGCACGTTTGTCCACATTTTCAACAGAATTGCCCGAAATATCACCAACATAATGACGAACCTTACTTGAATCACTATCCCCACAAGACTCATTTTCTAACTTGTAGTGATAATAGATTTGTGACATCAAACTTTTCAATTTTTCAATAAAATCAAACACTTTACATTCTCTTTCTACTTCAGAAAGTGTGTGATCCTTGGAAAAATATTCATTATACCAACACTCCACATATTGCAATTTATGGCGAGGGTCCAAGTCAATAGCAATAACCAAAATTAAATTTAAAGAAGTAACATCACAATACTTGTCAAATTTGGTATTCATTTTGATAGCCATATCACGGAAAAAAGGATCATCACTCTCTAAAAACTCCAAGAGTAAGTCTTTAGTGGAAGTTACTTCATCAAAGTAAGAATTTGAAGTAATATAATGAGAACCGGATATACGTTTTGTTAGAAGGTAGAATTCTTCCAAAAACGTGTGCAAAGATTTTAATGTCATCCAATCACTCTCACACATGATGCCACCCCCTTTGATACTAACTTCCACTTTGTACATATCATCCTTATCCTCAAGACGTTCGAACGCCTTTTGATATTGCATTGCCGCACCTATCATAAGGTAGGTAGATTTCCACCTCGTTTTCACATCTAGGCATACAGACTTTGTTGATCTTATCCTTTCTTCCGAGGCACATAACTTAAATGTTTGCAACCTTGATGGAGAACTTCTCACATATTTCACACTCCTACGAAGTCGCTTCACTATCTCCTTAATCTCAAGAATCCCATCCCTCACAACAAGATTGATAATGTGTGCAAAACATCTCACATGAAAAAATTCCCCACCCAACAACAACCCATTTCTCTTATTAAATCTTTTTCTCAAGTCATCAACACACCTATCATTATTTTTTGCATTACCAAGGGTGATTGTTGTTAACTTTTCTAAACCCCACCCTAGCAAACATTACTCCACATCTTTAGAAATGGCCTCACCTTTATGTGGGTGTGGAAGTACACAAAAATTAATGATTTTCTTTTGTAACTTCCAATTATTATCCACATAATGAGCGGTAAGACACATATACCCCAAATTTTGAATAGATGTCCACAAATCAGTGGTGATGGAGACACGTGTAGCGGATGTCATAAAGTAATGCTTCAATTTTGCACGTTCTTCAAGATAAATTTTCTAACAATCTTTGGTGATAGTGGGTCGGGAAACTACATGAAACCTAGGGTTTAACTCTTTTACAAACAACCGAAAACCCTCTTTTTCAACAAAACTAAATGGAAGTTCACAAAGAATAATCATTTTCGCAAGAGTCTTGCGAGCTATATCTTGATCAAACTTCCAATTAATTTTTTCAGTTCCTTCCAACGATAAAATTGTTTGTTTATCGGTTATTTCGGATTGCGAATATTTTTTACATCTCCTTTTAAGATGATTCCACAATAAAGTAGTTCCATTAACAGAAGGAGCATTAAATTTTGCACCACAATGTACACAATCACAAGTACCCATATATTTACCATCAACCATATGTCTATTCATATGAGTCCAAATGAGAAAACTACCTTGGTTTGTGATAGTTTTAGTACCTCCCTTCGTTCATTTTTGACTCACTTCAGTGCTGCCCTTGCTTATTTCAACAACATCATTATTTGTTTCATCCATCGCTGACATCTAACAAGTACAAAATATAGAACAAATAATTATTGAGGGATAACACGAACAAGAAGTTAATACGTAATACTTTAATACATACAAAACGACATAACATGTCATGTACTACAATACAAGTTATAAGGCTAGAGAGTAGAAACATTTGGAAGTATTAGCCCCATTGGGATAATGATACTATTTAATCCAACCATATCATGACAAAAAAGATACTATTTCTAAACTCTCTCAAAAAAAAATCCCACTTGTTACTCTAATCCGTGTTATTAAGCCCCATTGTCCACATTTTCAGTAACTTATCATATTTTATCTGTTTCTGAGGGTAAAGGTCCTTCACAGACCACTTGTCGAGTTGGTGTATAGCATGTTTTTTTTATTAGTCCTAACACGATCAACATGATTCCATTCTACGCAATCTCCCAAATGAGCCCAAAGTTTATTTGACGACTCAATCTTCGGAAAACGTTGTTTACAATATATGCACTCAATTTGCCCATTTCTCTCAATCTTTGCATAATGCTCAAAATATTCATTGTTATCGTACTCCCAATTTTTTTTGGTCCATTTTCTCTTTCCCAACACCTCCGAGATTGCTATGAGCCCACAAATATTGCCTTTTAAAACCATTGTTGATTAAAACCTACAAATAAAAAAAACTATAAAATCAAACTGTAAAAATAAATCTGTAACAATAACAAAAAAAAAATCCATCTTATACACATTAAAAAAAACAGCTTATACATAAATAAAAAAAACTGCTGTTAACAGCTTATACATAAAAAAAACCCAATAACAGCACATCAAACAAGAACAAAAAACCCTAGCTAATAAACATTAAGAAATAGCCAAAAAAACAACAAAAAGTACCCAGCTAAACAACAAAAAATATGTTCCTCTTTTTTTACTTTTATCTATACATACATGTACAAGGGTTTCGGTTCTTATATATACATATAAATTGATTGATCAGATTCTAGAGACTGCATTTAAGAAGGAAATCGTGCGTGGTCGTGCGTGTGTGTGTGGCTATGTGCCTGTGTGTGGCTGTGTGTGTGTGTGCGTGTGTAGCTGTGTGTGTGTGTGTGTAGCTGTGTGCGTGTGTAGCTGTGTGTGCGTGTGTAGCTGTGTGTGCGTGTGTGTGCGTGGCCGTGTGCTTGTGTGTGGCTGTGTGTGTGCGTGGTTGTGTGGCAGATCGGAGGGGGAGGGGGCGAGGGGGGGGGGGGGGAGATCTGAGATGGGAGGAGTTAGTAGTACCTTTTCTTTTTCTTTTGTTGTTTGCTCAGCCGTTTGTTAGTAGGAAAGTGAATGAGAAACAATTAGGGTTTGTATTTTATATAAAGAAGAATGGATGGATGAGATGGGTTTACTTTAAATGGAGGGTCTTGATAATTTAGAATATATTTTTTTTAATACAAAATTATTTGGTAATTGGTATAGTAACATTTGGTAAGTTTGGTATGGTATGTTGGTACGGTAAATTCGGTAATTTCGGTACGATAATGCGGTACGGTAAAGCGGTACGGTAATTTGGTAAATCGGTTTTTTATATCTAAAAACCAAAACCAACCAAACTTTTTGCGGTAGTTTTGGTTTCGGTAATTTCGATTTTTGGTATTTCAAAATATGAAACCAAAACCATTTTTCTTCGGACCAAAACGATACGGTACGGTAAAAAACCGTACCGCTTCCACCCCTAATCTGGCCGATCGGATAAGGGTACTGAGCCGTTGATTTTTTATCAACAACTGAGAAATTACTTGGATAAGATTTGCGTTTCAAAACCTTTGGCCAATCGATTATTCCTAAGGAGGATCTATTTGTTGGATGTTTTAATGGACTAAGTGGATTTTTATATTTTTTGGGTTTTTGCACTTTGTCCCAATATACTTTGGTCTTTTGTGTTTTTGACACACCAAACTTTAATGTAGGTTACGAAAGTTTCATTTTCTCAGGGTTTCTTTTGGGGTAGGACGAAGCATCTCGAAATCTCGATTGAAGAACGATGTGTCCACAGAGGCGGTCGACTACGAGTGTGTGCGTGTGCATACTTTTGTCAAAATAAGGGCTCAAAAAATAGGTTTGCCTATTTGGGGAACTGATATGGGGTTTATGAGGGATAAGTTGAAGGTGTACTTGAGGAACTTGGGATTTTTGGAATATCCCCGAGGTTTGGCCAATCAGACAATGGAGGAGGGGAACATTTAGCCAATTGGCTAAACATTCCAGTTGCCCAAACTTATAAATTTGTCTGGTGTTTGTTTCCTCACTTTTATCACACATTCTCTCTCTCTTCTCAGTTTGATCTCTTTATCTTAACGTGTTAGCACTTCCTGTGACTGATTTATGGTATTTTACTATGGCCATGAACCCACACCGACCTATCTTGGTAAATGAGGAGGATGTTCCAGTAGTGGATCTGGCTGTGCGATGCGAGAGGTAGTGGTGTCCTTCTAAGAGTGATCGAATCTCTTTGTTCTAGGACAGGGGTACCCCACGTGAGGATGACTGGGAAGGTGTAGACTGTAGGGGAGGGGATGCGGTGCCTGGGGCAGGCATGTTGTCATACGAGGCTTCTCTTCCAGTGGATGTGGAT
This sequence comes from Sambucus nigra, assembly GCA_949130495.1. Lineage (NCBI taxonomy): Eukaryota > Viridiplantae > Streptophyta > Magnoliopsida > Dipsacales > Adoxaceae > Sambucus > Sambucus nigra. The sequence goes on along the minus strand of OX422211.1, from coordinate 644,977,969 downwards.
GGGACAGAGGCGCTCCTATGGGAGTGCAAAACTCATCCCAATGACATTTCGCGGGTAAGCTTTATGTTTTTTTTGTATATTTTTTTATCACCTTTTTTACATGTTTGTATGGTATGATATATATGTACTAGTGGATGCCCGTGCCCGAGCGCACGGCGATAAATTTGCCCCCGTGATAAAAAAAATTTGAGAAAAAATAAAAAATATAAATTAAAAAAGAAAAAAATAGTTAAAAAATTAATAAAAAAAAGTTGAAAAAAAGAAAAAAAATAAAAAAAATTTGAGAAAAAATAAAAAAAAATTAAAATATAAATTAAAAAAAGAAAAAAATATTTAAAAAATTAATAAAAAATTGTTTAAAAAATGGAAAAAAATATTTAATAAAAAAAATAAATTTACACGTATTTAAAAAAATACACGTATTTAAAAAAATACATGTATTTATAATAGTATAATAGTATTTATAATAATATATATATAACACAAAAAGAAAAAAGAAAAAAGAAAAAAAAAACTTTTAGCATGACATATCATGCATGGGCATGAAATGAGAAAATGTCATCCATACAAAAATGGAGATATTTTTGCCAAAACCATGCTCCTTTATTATATGGATGTGATATATATAAAAGGATAGATAGAAAATCACAACTCAAAACATGGTGACGATTTGATTTGTGTTTATGCAAAAATACGATGTGACCCCAAAACAAAATATGCATTATTTACGCACGATCGAGCTTAATGATATATTTATGTATGTGATGATGAAAATGGTAAAAGTAATGTTTATTTTATGAAAATGCGATGTTTGGGATGAAAATGATAGTAGAAAATGTTAATATTATGATGGTGATAATAGTATTAATAGTAATGAGGGTAATTCAATATTGTGGTATAAAAATGATACTAAAATAGTAATGACTAATGGTAATAATAATAAGAATCGTGAGATAATGATAGTAGGGTAGTTAAAATGAAAATTAAAAAAAGGATATTGATATAGTGTGAGGAAAATGATTAATTATGGCAAAGATAAATAGTGATAAAATAACAGTAACGATGATATGATATGAGGAGTAATGCTGGTAAATATGATGATAAGGGTATAGTAAAAATAGTGGTGATATGATGATGGATATGGGACATGTTTTTCAGAGGGTTTACCTAAAAAAGAGAAAGATGGATTAGTTCGAGTTGTGGTGCATTAATAACTAAAATAATGGTTATTATAATGATTTATTAATAATAATGTTAGCATTGATAATATTAATAATAATTTTAGTAATAGAAATGAAAATGATACTATTAGTAATATTACTAATCATTATGATATTTGAGCTCTTTAAAATAAGTAGCAAGAGTTGGGAGAAATAGCAGGGCACGAGTATGAGTTGACCTGCAAGGGTAGGAACCCAAACCTTCAGGTGTCCACAGATGTAGGGCATGGGGTGCGGGTACATATAACCATGGAGATAGATTATTCGGGTGATACCTGTGGTGCTAGGTAAAAATTAAATTTCACAGGCATATCCCTATTTTGATAATGAAATATAGAGTGTGAGTACCAGGAGAAAGAAAAAATCGGGAGTTTTTTAGTCACCCTACGATTGGTTATCCTTCCTAGTTAGCCAGAACTTATGGTTAGGGGATTAAGTGTGAATGTTATGATGATTGAAATATCGAGAGGGAGAGATCTCCGTAGGGGTGTAGGGTATCCTGATTTTAGACTTTTGTTTTAGCAAAGATTCAAAACATTCCAACCTCTTTATATTTTAGGTCGCTACATGGACCAGACTTAGAAACATGGTGTGTCGATAGTGTCTTTTGAGTGCGAGATCACTTCACGACTAGTTGTCTTTCCTGGTTAGCTGGGATCGAGGTGTAGGGAATTAAGTGTGAATGTATAGTGATTTAAATACTAGTAGGAAGCAGGGTATCCTGATTTTCAACTTTGATTTTAGCAAAGATTCAAAATATTCCAACCCCTTTCTATTTCAGGTTGTTGCGGGGACCATATATAGAACCACGTGGTTTCGCTGGCATCTTTCGGGTGTGGGATCGCCTCACGACTAGTTATCCTTCCCGGTTAGAATGAACCGAGGTGTAGGATTTTAAGTGTGCACATTTAAATACTAGGAGGATGCAAGGTATCCTGATTTTTTACTTTGATTTTAGAAAAGATTCAAAATATTCCAAACTCTTGCTATTTTAGGTCACTATGGGCATTAGATGTAGAAACACAGGGGTGCGAGATCACCTCACGACTAGTTATCCTTGATGGTTAGCTAGAACCAAGGTGTGGGATATTAAGAGTGAAGGCTTGGTGATTTAAACTCTGGGAGGAAGGAGGGTATCCTACTTTTTAAATTTGATTTTAGTAAATATTCCAACCCGTTTCTATTTTAGGTCTCTACGAGGACACGATGTAGAAACACGGGGTTTTAATGACGTCTTTCGGGTGTGGGATCACCTCACGACTAGTTATCCATCCTAGTTAGTTGGAACTGAGGTGTGGGAGATTATATATAAATGTATGGTGATTTAAACATCGGGAAGAAGCTCCAAAAGAATGTAGGGTATCCTGATTTTTTACTGTGGTTTTAGCAAAGATTCAAAATATTCTAACCCATTTCTATTTAAGGTCATTACAGGGACTAGGCATAGAAGTGCGGGGTTTCAGTGGCATTTTTTGGGTGCGGGATCACCTCACTACTGATTATCCTTCCTTATTAATTGGATCCAAGGTGTAGGAGATTAAGTGTGAATGAATGGTGATTTAGACATCAGGAGGAATCTCCGTATGGGTATAGGGTGTCCTGATTTTAGACTTTGGTTTTTGCAAAGGTTCAAAATATTCCAACCACTTTCTATTTAAGGTCGCTATGGGGACCAAGCGTAGAAACATGGGGTTTCAGCAACGTCTTTAGGGTAAGGGATCACCTCATGACTGGTTATCCTTCTTGATTAGCTGGAACCAAGATCTAGGATATTAAATATGAACATATGGTGAATTAGACGCCAGGAGGAAGCTCCGTAGGGTTATAGGTTATCCTGATTTTAGACTTTGGTTTTAGCAAAGATTAAAAATATTCTAACCTCTGGAGGTGTGAAAATATGGTGATTTAAGGTTGCTACGGGGACCAGACATAAAAATATGGGGTTTCGATGACATATTTCAGGTGAGGGATCACATCATGACTAGTTATCCATCCTGGAAGTGTGAATGTATGGTGACTTAAACATTAGGAGAAAGTAGGGTATCCATATTTTTGACTTAAGTTTAAGAAAATATTCGAAATATTCCAATCCCTTTCTTTTTTAGGTCGCTATAGGGAAGAGGTGTAGAAATACGGGGATTCAATTGCATCTTTTGAGTGCGGGATCACCTCATGACTGGTTGTCCTGACTAGTTAGGTGTAACCATGGTTTAGGAACTTAAGTGTGAATGTATGGTGATTTAAACACTGGGAGGAACCATGGTATGCTAATTTTCGAATTTGGTTTTAGCAAAGATTAAAAATATTCCAAGTCCTGTAAATTTTAGGTCGCCACGGCGATCAAACTTAGAAACACGGGGTTTCAGTGACATCTTTCAGGTGAGGGATCACCTCAAGACTGATTGTCCATCCTGGTTAGCTGGAACTGAGGTGTAAGAGATTATGTGTGAATGTATGGGGATTTAAACACTGGGAGGAAGCTCCGAAGGGGTGCGGGTATCCCAATTTTCGAGTTTGGTTTTACTTAATATTTAAAATATTCAAACCCCTTTCTATTTGAGGGAGCTATGGGTACCAAATGTAGAAATGCGGGTTTTCAGTATCATCTTTCTGGTGCACGATCACCTCATGACCGGTTATCCTTCCTGGTTAGCTGGAACCGAGGTGTAGGATATTAAGTCTGAACGTATGGTTATTTAGACACCAGGAGGAAGCTCCATAGGGGTATATGGTATCCTAATTTTAGACTTTTGTTTTAGAAAAGATTCAAAATATTCCAACCCCTTTCTATGTAAGGTCGCTACGAGGACCAAACATAGGACATATAGGAGATTAAGTGTGAACATATGTTGATTTAGACGCCGGGAGGAAGCTCCACAAGGATATAGTGTATCATGATTTTAGACTTTGGTTTTAACAAAGATTCAAAATATTTCAACCCCATTTTATTTACAGTCACTATGGGAACTAGACGTAAAAGTATGGGGTTTTAACAATGTCTTTCGAGTGTGGAATCACTTCACAACTGGTTATCCTTCCGGGTTAATCAAGGTTTAAGAGATTAGTGTGAATATACGGTGATTTAAACACCGATGGGATGGAAGATATCCTGATTTTTGAATTTAGTTTTAGTAAAGATTCAAAATATCCTAAACCATTTCTATTTTAGGTTTCTACGGGGACCAAACGAATAAAACAAGGGGTTTGGCGTCATCTTTTGGGTCAGGGAACACCTCACAACTGGTTATCCTTCCTAGTTTGCTGAGATTTAGTGTGAACGTATGGTGATTTAAACATCACGAGGAAGCATGGTGTCCTAATTTTCGACTTTGGTTTTAGAAAATATTCAAAATATTCCAACCCCATTCTATTTTAGGTCGCTTTGGGAACCAAACATTGAAGTACATGGTCTCAACGGCTTCTTTCGAGTGCGGTATCACGTCACGATTGGTTATCCTTCTTTGTTAGTTGGAACCGATGTGTAAGAGATTAAATGTGAATGTATGGAAATTTAAAAACTGGGAGGAATCATGGTATGCTAAGTTTTGAATTTGGTAATAGAAAAGATTCAAAATATTCCAACCCCTTTCTATTTAGGTTTCTACAAGGACAAAACAGAGAAACACGGGGTTTTAGCAATGTCTTTAGGGCATAAGATCACCTCACGACTGGTTATCCTTCCTGATTAGCTGGAACCAAGGTGTAGGGGATTAAGTGTGAACGTATGGTGATTTAGACACCGAGAGGAAGCTCTGTAGGGGTATAGGGTATCCTAATTTTTGATTTTGGTTTTAACAAAGATTCAAAATACTCCAACCCCTTTTTGTTTAAGGTCGTTATGGGGACCAAACGTAGAAATATGGTTTTTCGATGATTTCTTTTTGTACGGGATCACCTCATAACTTGTTATCCATCCTGGTTAGCAAGAACATAGGTATAGGATATTAAGTGTCAACATATAGTGACTTAAACACAGGGAGGAAGCTCCATAAGGGTACAGGGTATACTTATTTTAGACTTTGGTTTTAGAAAATATTCGAAATATTCTGACCCCTTTCTATTTAAGGTCACTATGGGGATCTGACGTGGAAACCACTACACCAAAACTACCGACTTGTCATTGTAAAAAATCGCGATAAGGTAAACTTGTTAAGGTCAAACACCGTGACAAGTTTGGGGGTGATAAAGAAAATTGTCACGGACTAATCATGGTAAAAGTTCGTGATAAGAAGATTTTAACTGTGACAAAGGAAAATTTGTCACAGACTTTGACCGTGACAAGTCCATGACAAAGGAAAACTTGTCATTGACTTTGACCGTGACAATTTTCATTTGTCACGGACTTATCATGGTCAAAGTCCGTGACAAATTTGGGCAGAATTGAAAAAAATTGATGGGCAGTATCGCCACTACCACTGCCCATCAATATTTTAACCTGTTACAGCATATTTAAATCTGTTCAAACAGTATATATATCAAGGAACATTCAACAATTCATAAAAACTACATATGAATTAACAAATATCTATAACCAACCAACAAATATCCATAATAAAAAAAAATACAAATAGTATCCAACATTCAATATTCAATATTCAAATAAAATAAATACAAATAATGTCACAGACTAGGGTTTTGAACAATTATGAGAAGGAAGGTAGGCCACAGCACATATGAATTAATACATCCATCAATTTGTCGAACACTGCATTCCTCTTCCAACCACAAAACTGAATTCTCTCTTCCAGGCATAATATGTGTGGCACGAACCTTTACCTCTATATCTTGCATTACACGTCCATGAACCACACTACTCGGGTGTGTGCCCGGGTCCCTCAACCCCTAACTATCGGCATGACACCAAATATGTCTTTTAAAAATACGCTCTTTCAACCTATTATTGACATAGGCCGTTCGACGGGGGTCAAGATGGGAAATGGATCATATTTAGGCGGCGAGTCCGTGTGTATCGACGATGAGGGTGAGTTGTCTACCTCATTCCCCTTCCCATTGCCCTTACATGAGGTGGACCCTAATTGACTCTTCATGAAGGCATACATATCGAGGACCGTCGCCTCTAACGTTTCTAACTTATTGCCATGGGTGTCCACCTTACGAGCCAACCCGATGTTGCTTGTCTCAATCCCGGTGAGCCTTGACTTCCCCACCTGGGAGCTCACCCTTAGTCCTACCATTGTGATCCTCCCCGAGAACTTAGCTTAGTGCATCCGTAGCCAAAGATTCTTTGTCGGCATCAGACTTCTTATCATGTACTTCCTTAAGCTTTGCTTGAAACGACAAAAAGTAAGTTAATAAAAAAATTATAACGTAATTAAAAAATTAAACAATTGAAAGATATTTTTATAACTTAAAATCGTGGCTAGCATGCTCGGGGACACCTCCTTACCCTTTCCCTTCTTCTTTCTAATTTCCACATAGGCATCGAGCCTATGTGGCCTACCCCCAGGGCCACTCCTCGTCTCCTAAAATAAAATAATACAGAATTAGTAAGTAATGCAAAGTAATGCTAAATTAGAATAATATAAAACTAAAATTAAAGAAAAATAAAGACTTACCGTCCTGTGCTCCACCTCGGCGTAAGACGTCCACCCGAAGTAGTTAACATCCACCTTTTTCTCCCGGTTTGCCTTCCCCGATTGACGAGATGTCAATTGCCACTCCTCAATCTCACCATTGACAAACTGTTGCCACTGTGCCAATGGGATAGGCTCCTTCATTAGTACGGTGTCACGTACTCTCATAATGGACTTTCGGGTTTGCCCAAAGTACCATGCTCAGATGTTTTTCTTCCACGTTTTATATTGATCACTCAATTGTTCGAACGTGGAGTCACGAACATGTAGGGGCAGGCCGAATTATTCATGTTAAACAAATACAAACAAAAAAGAAAGTAAGTGTTAGTTGTATTGAAATTATAAAATATAATAACATATAAATATAAATACACTATCAGTAGTGCCCCCCCAGATGGCCATCTTGAGCTCATTTGGTACCTTCCTCCAATCTGTGCACCCAGGGCCGATGATTGACTTGATCAACTCCAGGGATCTAGCCAGTAAGTCCATATTGTTCTCGATGATGGACCCTAATTTGCCCAATTTTGGGGGCCTAGAGGCAAACGAGCCTTCGTCACCTCCGCTACCGTGATGACCTAATGAAGAGATTTTCTACAAAAATTGTTGTTATTAGTGCAAACATGTATATGAGAAAATGATTAAATCCAAATGAATTATAATATTTCACAAGTTAACAACATTTTAAATCTAAAAATATTATTTCAATATCGGGTCATGTCACGGACTTTGAATTAATGCTTAAATTGATTAAAATCCAAATTTACATATTCACTAAGCAAAAAACCAATTTTGATTCAAATCCGATAATAACAAGCACTAGAAGAATACATGTTAACGACATTATAAATCTAAATATTGTTTCAATATTGGGTCATGGACTTTGAATTAATGCTTAAATTGATTAAAATTCAAATTAACATATTCACTAACAAAAAAACTAATTTTGATTCAAATCCAATAACAACAAAGCACTAGAAGAATACACCCACTGGTTATTACAAGCAGTAAACTGATCCAGTAAAAAAAAATTGGAACCTTTCTCAAATCTAAAATTGTGAACGGGGGGTAAAACCTCCTATCATAATGGTGTAAAGTTTTTGAGCTATCGGTGAGATGCAGAGATTTAGTCTCCTCTCCACAAATTGGACACCCTAAATAACCATGTACTACACAATCGGATAATGTCTTATAAGCTTGAAAATCATGAATTTCCCACATCAACATAGATTTTAGTGTAAACTCTTCTTTTTTAAAATAGTTAAATGCTTTCACACCCTCTTCCCATAACTCATTTAATTCTTCTACCAAAGGAGCTAGGTAGACCTCGATGTCCTCACTTGGTGCCTTTGGCCCAAGTATCAATAAAGACAACATTAAAAATTCAGGTCTCATACACTGTGAAGGAGGGATGTTGAGTGGGACTTGGATCACTGGCCATACACTCTAATTAGCGCTTAGATTTACAAATGTATTTAAACCATCTGTTGATATTGCTAAACAAATGTAATGCTATTTTCGAGAAAAATCAGGATACTCATAACTCATCCTCTTCCAAGGTATAGAATCAATAGGATGACACATCAGATTATCCCCTACTTTTTCCCAAGCATGCCAAGTAGTTGCCTCCACTATCCATGGTACTGTGAAAAACCGCTTCAATCTAGGCCCAACGAAAAATATTTCAACACTTTTGAGGCACTTTTGAGTTTGTGCCTTCCTTTCCAGCAAATTGGACATATCTAGGTTCATCGCATATCGGACATCGATCGAGATTTTCATACTCCTTTTTGTATAGTATGCAATCAAACACACAAGCATGAATTGATTTATACTTCATTTCCAAACCTTTCAAACTATTCTTCATAGTAGGATAGCTATTTAAAAGCGTATTCTGCTTGGGTAGCAATCCCTTCACCCAATTCAAAATTCCTGTCATGCTATTTCTAGACAAACCATATTGGTTCTTCAAACTATGCAAAAAAACCATGACATGTAAAGTTGTTTGATCCTTCTCACAGCCCGAGTACAACAGCTGGGTCCGCTTAAAATTTAAACTTTGGTAATCATTGTCAAGGTTTATCCTGATATCTTCATGAGCATCTGAACCTTGTATCCTCAGTGACCTTATTCTCTTCCACTTTATGAACTCCATACACGTCATCAAATAAATCCTCTAGCATATTATGATCTACATTATCCTCCTTCCCTCGTGCATCTATCTAACTTGTTAAAGTTTTTAATGAAGGTTCGGGGATAAAAGGAGCTTTCGATTCCTCGTAAAAAATCCAAAATCGATAACTATCTTGAATACCCTATTTTAACAAATGTAGTTCAACTTTTTTCCACTCAAAGATATTACCATTCCTACAATTTGCACAAGGACACGTGAACTCTTCATCATTATGGCATCTCTTTGAGTATTTCATAAATTCATTAGTACCTCTGCGAAACACATCCCCTGGTCTATTTGTCTCACCCATCCACTCTTTGTATTTAGTGATATGACAAATATAGCACCCCGCCGCGGATAGGTACTCATACATGGGCGGGCTTATAGGCCGCGGCCCTAACCAACAGGGTGCGGCCCTAACCAACTCGCGTTACATACACAGGCCGCGGCCCCTCCCTTGGAGGGCCCGACACCTGTTCAGCCTATGGTGCCGCACTTATCATCTATCTTATAGGCCGCATCCCTCTCCACTGCAACCAACTACGGACCATGTGCTCATAGCACGTGACACCTCACATCACTCTTATAAATAGAGGACCGCACCTCGAAATAAATGATGGATTTCCTCTCCTCTGGAACAGTCTCTACAACGCTTGCTTAAGCCTCGCACGGCTCTCCCCGTACGACCTCAACATACGACTTGGGGGCTACGTGGCCTGACCTCCGGCACACCCGGAACCTCGACAGCCATGTATTCTCCCTATTTCTCATACTTGTACGCCTCTCTAGGCAGGCTTATATTGTAAAGTGCATCGTATATAATGAGAACGGAGCAACACAGTGGACGTAGGCCTATTTTAAGGGCTGAACCACTCTATACCTTGTTTTCTATCTATTTACTTGCTTTATCAACTTATTCTACACTTACACTTGATCTGCTGGTACGAGATCTACCTGTGTACGATTTCTCGTATCATCAGTTTGGCGCCGTCTGTGGGAACGAGATATTTCAATCTTGTTTCTCTACATTTTGAGTTCATAAACACCTTATCTTACACATGGGGATCCTTTGGATCAGAATCTCATGTGTGAATTTTGGTTAGTTGAGCTCTGCTTCATATTCACCCCTTTGATGGTTATTTCTCAAGTCCAGATCTACTCTTGGACCTCTGTTTCATAACTTTAAATCTGTTTTGCATTCCCCGATGATATCGTTCCACCTAGATGGGTTTTAACCCCAAAAAGATGAACGATTAGGGAAGGATTGTACCTATTCCTGTTTTATTGTACATGGCCTGTGATCTAGGGTTTATCGTTCAAGCTGTGCCACTTTGTGCATCGAGAGGTTATGTCCTCATGAACAAACCCTAGTAGGTATGCTTTCTGTAAGCGCCGGGAGGAAAACTCGGCCCTCAGGAGTAAGTGTGATTGCTCCTTGCTGCCTATGAGGGGATGCGACTAGACAGTGAAAATGTCTTATGGCCGCGGCCTCTACCAGCGTAGCTGTTTAACAAGCTTCAAAAATTGCGAAGCGGAATCGGAGGAGCACTGGCTCTAAATTGGAATCAATTTAGGCCGCGGCAGTATATCTATGTGCTATGGCCGGCGGCCGCGGCAGTAAGCCCATGTGGCAGTGCAAACGCTGCATCCCCATTTTTCTACTTGGTTACTCCACTATTTGTGAGATTACTTACTGCTGTTAGTTTTGTCTCAGATTATATATATATTTTGTAAAAGACTAACAAAAGCAGAGGATGGAAGGAGAGTCCAGTCAAAGCACAGAAGTCAAAGACGAAATTGTGCAGCTGTACAGCCATCTCAACCATCTGTATGACAGCCATGCCTCGCTCCAGACCCAGGTCAACTACCTAACTCAGAGGGTACTCATGCTAGAAGCCGCGGCCTCACCCAATACGGGCGCGGCACTCATCTCAGCAGCACCCGCGTGCTTGACGACCGCGGCATCTTCAAAGGATGCAGCTGTAGAGGCAATCAGCGGCCAAAAGAGGAAGGCAGAGAAGAAGTCAGGGCCCTACACCCCGCTGGCCTACCCGATTGAAGTGATACTTGAGTACATCAAGGAAGATCAACTTTTGAGGTGGCCAGAAAAGCTGAAAACTCCGCCCCACAAGAGAAACAAAGCCGCTCAGTGCCAATTCCATCAGGACCATGGCCACGAAACGGAGCAGTGCTACGCTCTGAAGGATGAGATCGAAAGACTAATTGGGCAAGGGATGCTGAGGAGGTTCCTCAAGAATGATTAAAGGCTGCAGCCAGACCTAACATAGGCCGCAGGCCACATCTCTCCCTTAGTTTTTCTGTTTTTCAGATCTTTCTGTTTATGTTTGAGGAAGCTCATTACAGCCTTTATCTTCAAGATTTTATGTTTTATTAGCAAAGTCATCAGCTGAAACATACATATATAAATATATGGATTAGCAAATTTTGCCATATCTCATTCTTCTCTTGTTTTCATAATTTGTCATCTCACAAGAAGACCTTTTGTCTTAAACAGATTCCAAGGGAAGAATAACACATTATCTTGGAAGATTATTATTATTTTGGGATGCACCTATGGAGGGATTGCGGTCTTAATTAGCTCAAAAGTTCCCCTCACGATGTGCAACTGTATCTTATCATATGATGATTACAATCATGAAAGCGTCCGAGGATTCAAGGAGCTTTTATTAGCCACGGGGGCTTACAATGCCTGTTCTCATCTCTTGGGACGCGTCATCAAGCCGGGAGGCTTATAATCTCTGGCTATGGAGGGCTTTGTGTATATCAGTAGCTGTGGGTGGCTTCATAACATAACCCAGCCTGGAGAGGCTTGATAATGTCTCACACATTAGCTGTGGGTGGCTTCATAACATAACCCAGCCTGGAGAGGCTTGATAATGTCTCACACATTAGCTGTGGGTGGCTTCATAACATAACCCAGCCTGGAGAGGCTTGATAGTGTCTCACGCATTAGCTGTGGGTGGCTTCATAACATAACCCAGCCTGGAGAGGCTTGATAGTGTCTCATATATTAGCTGTGGGCGGCTTAATAACATAGCCCAGCCTGGAGAGGCTTGATAGTGTCTCATATATTAGCTGTGGGCGGCTTAATAACATAGCCCAGCCTGGAGAGGCTTGACAGTGTCTCACACATCAGCTGTGGGTGGCTTCATAACGTAACCCAGCTGGGAGAGGTTTGATAGTGTCTCACATGTTAGTGCTTGGTGACATGACCCAGCGCGAGAAGATTGGGAAACACCAGCATATGTCTACAAAGGCACATCGTTCAGATGAACCGGAAATGTGCCGCACCCCACCGGTACGGTTGCAGAGCTCTAAGAGCCACTCATCCGTGAAAGCGCTGAGACACTAACATCTAGAGGCATGAGAGGGTTACAATGTCGAATGCCACGGTGGAAGAGAATCAATTGTACCAAGTCTAAGGGAAGAGTTTGCTTCATGATTCATGTTGATTGTGGGACAACAAAAGGCAAACAGTTCAGACAACTGGGTGCAATGAAGGCGGATGGAGACGCATGCAATCAGCAAGTCCCAGCCTTGAAATCAGGACCGCGGCAACCAGGCGAAGACATTTATATGGCATGGCATAATGAAGAGCCGCGTCTTGCACACAGCTACCTCGTGACCGCTAAATCCTTACTTCAAAGACGTCGCACTATCTATATGTCCGCGGAAATGGGATTTTAATCAATATACGAATTCGATCTCTGTCCGCGGACTTAAAATATTATGTTTATCTGGACACGAATGCGTTTTCAAATATGCGGCAGTTACGATGAATCATTCATTATAAACAGGCAATGTAAGAGAGCAAGGAATGGAAAGATAAAAATCATGTACAAAGTAGTCAATATGGCCGCAGCCTTGATATTAATATCCAAGATTACAGAAAGGAGGCCGCAACCACAAATGCAGATTACAAAAAGAAAGGACGCAGCCCTGAATTAATGATGAGCTCCAGAAATAGACTGAATTTAAGAGGCTGCGTCATCATCTTCATCATCATCTTCTCCATCCGCGGCAGACTCTGTCACTCCTTCCGCAGCCGCTGCTTCGGCCTCCGCCTTCAACCTTGCCCTCTCTTCCGCCGCGGACTTAAGCTCAGCGATGCACTCATGATGCTCGGCATCGCTCAGCTTCCAGGCCAGGACCCTCTCCTTGGTTTCGGGGAAGTTCTTTACAAATCTCTGCCGCAGCTCCTGGTAGCCGCGAAGGTAAGCCCTGTTGTTGACAATAAAGAAGTCCTTGGAGCCTTTAAATGTCTCCACGGCGTGATCTATGGCAAGCTGGAGGGATTCACCATGATCAGCCTCCAATCTTTTTATTTCCGCGGCGTGGCTTGCTGCATCCTGGGCAGACTTGGACTCCAGCTCCTCATATTTCTTTTGAAGAAATATAAGCTTGTTATTGGCAATCTCTGCAGCTTGGGCAGCTTCCGCGGTTTGAGCCTGCGAGGCTTTTAGGGATTCCGCGGCTTGTATGAAATTTTGCTCCGCTTCCTCCCTTTCCTTGTCTGCTTTCTCCAAGTTCATTTTTACCGCCTGAAGAGCCGCGGCAGCAGAACTCTTCCCAGCTTCAAATGAAGAGGTCCGTGCAGCCTGCAAGTCCGCGGCATGGGCACTCTTCTCGATCTCCTTCAGCCTGTACAAGGCCTCGTACTTCCTCTTCTGAACAACAATCACATCCGCGGCCTGAAATAAAGAGGAAATATGAAAAATACATATGGTGCAAAAGTTGAAAGAATGACGACAGGTACGTACCCTCAGAAGGCTGTGGAGGCCGCAGTCCTCTAGGTCTTCATGATCTTCGCCAACTAACCTATCCAGGTCCGCGGCATCCAGTGCACGCTTCATTCTCCGTGCAGCCTTTGCAGTGGTGTCCCAAGAGGAATTGGGGTCGGGCTGCCTCAATTGGGGTCTTGGTCTTCCATCAGGCCCGGACTCTCCGCGGAATTGTGGGGGCGGCAAGTTAGCGTTAACCCCCACAACAGCTGGCGGTGGAGGAGATGATGGATGAATGGGCACATCGGTTGACATCAAGCCCACCGCAGCCAGGTTTTCCCCTATGTCGTCATCGAATTGGTCATGTGGAAGGCCGTCATTAACCACCTGCTCTGCGGCAGGATCAGTCGCCTTATTTGCAGTGACCGCGGCTTGGGCAACATTATTTTCTTCGGAGGGAGCAGTGGCAGGTCCCTTGGCCTTGGATCTCTTCCTTTTTCTGCTCCGCGCAGTATTATTGAGGACCACCGCGTCCTCGTCCATCTCCGCCAATTGTGCGTTCAGCAACTCCCTGTCCACTTCCTCACCTGAAAGGGAGAAACAATGTTAAGCACAAGCATTTGAAGAACTCAAAAATCAAGTTGTAATCCGCAGATTAAAAGTTACCTTCCACGGCCATTTTCAGGGGGATCGACTTATTAGGGAAGAAGCCTGCGTTGAATATAGTGGCAGAGGTCACTAGAGTGCTGAATCTCTTCTTATCAGCAGAAATAGCCGCGGCCTCGGCAACTCTCCTTTCCTGCCGCGGGTTGAGTTGCAAATTGTCAAGGACTGCAGAAGACATTACAAGGGTTAGTATAAAAAAGTGGCAAGTTATAAATAGGGGACGCGGCTATTAAAAAGATACCTAGTTTGGATGGGGTCCCCCATCGCTGCGGCATTTGAAAAGACCTCTCCCTCTCATTCTCTTCAGGGTGGAACTCCCACCCCTCTCCAGAAAGGAAAAAGTACTTCCCTTTCCAGTTCTTTACACTGGTTGGCCTCCCAGTATATAGGGTCTCATCCCTGCCGCGGATGGAAAGGTAGTAGTAGCCCGCGAACTTTACAGAGTTCTCTTTCGGGCGGTAGAAATGGAAAAACTCCGCGGGAGTAATGTCCTTTTTGAACAAATTCTCCCAAAGAACGACCGCGGCAAGAACAGCTCTCCAGCCGTTGGGATCTAACTGGGCTGGGGCCAGTTTCATAGTTTGAAAAAGTCGACGGATGGGAACAGGAACAGGCAACCGCAGCCCGTAAATAAATGCATGAAGTGGAAAGCATATCCCATCAGTGAGTGCCGTGCACGGCCTTTGGTTCGCGGCAGGAGCTGAGCATATCAAATTTGATGGAAATTCGAAGGACTCCGCTACCTGGTCGACCCAATCTTGGGTCATGATGCTGTGGATGCCAAGAGCAGCTAAGGGTCGCTCAGCCCTCCCAGACGTACCAGCTGGGGGGTCTCTAGATTCCGCGGCAGTACCTCCTGCCCCCAGTGGATGATTGCTCGAATTGGCTTCTTCCTCCATCGGCACGGACTGAGAATCAAGCTTAGAATCAGAGTCCGCGGAATCAGAATCTAATGTTATGCAGTTGGGGCAATCCTTCAATTGGCAAGACCCTATTGATCTTAAGGGGGGCACGAAAGAGAGTTCAGGAGGAGAAGTCCCAAAGTGCTTTGCCCAAAAGCCCTTCAGAAAGTTGTCTGGGTCAAAGCTCATATGGCTGCAGCAGTACCTGAAAAGCAGAGACCGCAGTTAGGTGCCGCAGCCAATATGGTCCTAAAAAGCTCCTAGGAAGCCGCGGCAGGATTATTAATATGATTAAAGTGGAGTAGCAAGATGGGCTAAACATGCCAAGTGTTGGGTTCTAGAGCCCTAAAGGATGTTTGTAGCCGCGGACTAAAGTTATTGAGATGAAGACAAATTCTGGGTAGCCGCGGAACCTAATCTAAAACTGAGTCACTACAGGCTGCAACCTTTATTTAATACTGGTTACAACCCTTATTTACTACATGCCGCAGATGATTTTTATTAAGCAATGAAGGATATGTTGACTGAGCAGCTTAAGTTATTTAAGAAATTATTTCACTCCGCGGCCTCAAACACAAACAGGTAATTACTTCAGCAGTCGTAAATCCGAAGATCAAAACCCTAGAACACTCAAGAACACAATGGGAACTCAGAAGCCCTAAAGTTTAACCCTAAACTGCAACATTGATGTTCTATTCAAAACCTATTACCCAGTACAAATCCCAAAACAACTATGCAGAAAAGAGCATGGCAAATCTAATACGAAGGAGAATACATGATTCTAGGTTGAGATATTTACGAATGCAGAAGTTAAAGAACTGTTAAAAGGTTGATGGGTGGAAAAGTTACCTTTTAATGAAGAAACCGGCGGTGCTCAGCCTTCAACCACCACGGAACCGCCACACACCGCTTTCGAAAGTCGCCGGAAAACGCAAGAACAAGGAGGAACAGAATTTTCTCTCAAGGTTTTGAAAATGTAAAGAAGTCCACGGCCAGAAGCCATTTATATAAGGGAACGCGGAAGATGAAACGTCGCCTCGATCAGGCCGCGGCACGTCATGCAACACCGCTGCCTGGGATCAAACAGGCCGCAACATAATTCAATAAGCACGAAACATCTCTCAGCATCCGCGGTTGGTACATAATTCAGCCGCAGCCCCAACATTCTACCAATTGGCACTACGGCTTGGGGGCTTATTGATATGACAAATATAGCACCCCGCCGCGGATAGGTACTCATACATGGGCGGGCTTATAGGCCGCGGCCCTAACCAACAGGGTGCGGCCCTAACCAACTCGCGTTACATACACAGGCCGCGGCCCCTCCCTTGGAGGGCCCGACACCTGTTCAGCCTATGGTGCCGCACTTATCATCTATCTTATAGGCCGCATCCCTCTCCACTGCAACCAACTACGGACCATGTGCTCATAGCACGTGACACCTCACATCACTCTTATAAATAGAGGACCGCACCTCGAAATAAATGATGGATTTCCTCTCCTCTGGAACAGTCTCTACAACGCTTGCTTAAGCCTCGCACGGCTCTCCCCGTACGACCTCAACATACGACTTGGGGGCTACGTGGCCTGACCTCCGGCACACCCGGAACCTCGACAGCCATGTATTCTCCCTATTTCTCATACTTGTACGCCTCTCTAGGCAGGCTTATATTGTAAAGTGCATCGTATATAATGAGAACGGAGCAACACAGTGGACGTAGGCCTATTTTAAGGGCTGAACCACTCTATACCTTGTTTTCTATCTATTTACTTGCTTTATCAACTTATTCTACACTTACACTTGATCTGCTGGTACGAGATCTACCTGTGTACGATTTCTCGTATCATCATTTAGGATATCCCATCACAACTACTACAAATAATCACCTATTATGGGTAAGTAGCGTATACTCTTGGATTAGTATAAACAAAAGGGTGAACATTTAATTTCCAATAAATGATTTACTACAAGATTGCCATTTAATATGCCAGTGTTATATTATAAAAACAATATGAATCCTATTTCCTCCATCTCCTCTAAAGAGTGAGTGGTCCTATTCCATTCAAGACTGCATATTTATATAATATACTTAACAACTCATGCACATTGTTATAATTGGAGGAAAATTCGGCACCATATCCCCATAGTTCTCCAAGTACACGACATAGATTCGCAAGTGTAAGTGTTATTTCAGTTTATCAATTAAAATAACACTTAACACCATATCATCTAGTATGTACCCAAAAAACATTAAGATACAACAACATAACTTCCCCTAAAAGTGATACTAAGAATATTATTATACATAAACTATGTCATCCCAAAATGTCCAAACGATACAATTCAAGAGATCTCATTACAGGGGTAATGACTCTCGAACGGGTCTATAGGCTATTGAATGCGTACGCATAAGAAATATGAGAATGCTATGTGATATTGATTTAAACAATTTTGCAAATTTCCAATTTAGACTTATTTAATTGGAGACAATCCTTAAACCAATTTTAATTAGACTCAATTTTAATTAATCCTAAATACATGCATCTAGGTGGAATAAATCAAACCATCACAAATAAAATTGTTAACACACAGATTTCAGGAAAAAAACCCTTTCGGGTAAAACCTTTATGTCACTATTAATGATAAATCGCAACTTACATACACAATGAAATTTGCAATGATTACTGCTTAGAAGAATCACATAGATATGCAACCTAGAGTCAACAATAGATCAACCGCAACAACCCATAAGAACACGCAGTCCCAATTCACCTAGGAATACCCTCGAGCACTCCTAAATGACACGCAATCATCAGCCC
Source organism: Sambucus nigra (assembly GCA_949130495.1). NCBI lineage: Eukaryota > Viridiplantae > Streptophyta > Magnoliopsida > Dipsacales > Adoxaceae > Sambucus > Sambucus nigra. The sequence goes on along the minus strand of OX422211.1, from coordinate 644,959,852 downwards.
ATCACCTCCCTCAAGTGGCACCTAGATCAGTTGTAGATTTTCCTCCCTACAAGAGAAACTCCAGCAAAGATGTATGTTGGGTTTTAACACAATTCACTAAACTATTGGGATTTTTGTGAATTTAAAACAAAAGGACTAAACTCTAAATGAAGAAGATAAAGTTATTCTGCAGTATGCAGTTTTCGTGCTATGAAAAACCTCAGGTCTTATTAACGAAAAAGGACTCATTTAACACTATCTATAAAAAAATTGAGTCCGTGACTTCTCTCAAACAAGATAGCAATATCTCTCGAACGAGGTCTGATGTCGCTTGAACGACATCGCGCGACATGCTTATGTCGCTTGAATGACAACAGTATGTCATTCGAATGACCAGAGTGTCAAAAATTATTTTTTAATAAACTCCGCCTCAACACTTAGAAAAAATTATTTGACAAAAAATGACGCCTCAACAGTTAGAAAATATTTTAGAAAAATTATCCCAACACTTATAATGAACCGTTAAGGGACTAAAACACATCCTTACCAAAATTCGTCTAGTGGAGGCTTCTTTGATGAAGAACTTTGATATTCGGATCCGTGTTGATGCATGATTGATCTTGCATAAATCTTCGACGGTTGTAGCGATATACGACATATTATAATGTATTCGGACTTATATAAAATATGTCCTTACAAATATCCCCTATGTCTATGCTGGTACAAAATAAAAAACATCCGAATTATCAAATCAAAATACGTATACAAATCTAATACCTTCCCATGAACCCAAAAGTGAAAATGTACTCAAAATGCAAGTCTTCAAAATTGTTCTTCAAAAATCTTCAAATCGCCACAGTTTCTTTGTCATCATCAGGGTGTGTTAATAATGATCTTCAATTTTTTCCTACACACATGAGACAAGAAACAAAATACTTTCGTGACGTATTGAGTTTGAAATGACATAAACATATCAAATATTAAATCAATTCAAATCTCCCCCATAATACAAAAACTCCCCCATAAATACATAATTCGTTCTCCTCCTTTTTATTTGTCCAAAATAGACAAGAAAATAGTAAATCAAATTAAATCCAGAGTTGTCATGATAAGAAAACCATATATAAACAAATGCGCTCATGCAAGGAATACTCAGAAATGTTCACAATCTCTTTTTGATTTTTCAAAACCAAAAATTTTCAAAATACAACACACACCATGGATTTACACTCAGATAACCAAATCGTGAAAACGATATGAATGGGTGTGAACAAATTCAATAGGTAAATAAACTCAATCACGTCATATGTGCACGATGCATAAGTGTACTCCTAATGAATGAGCATAAAAAAAACCTTAGCACTACACCAAAAACAGGATTCTAGCACAGTTCAAAACCGTGCCAGATCAAATCTGGCACGGTTTTGAACTGTGCCAGAATCAGGTGTTCCAAAATGGAATTTTTTTTCTGGCACGGTTTAAAAGTGTGCCAGAATCAGTCAAACAGGAACACTTCTGGCACACTTTTAAACCGTGCCAGAATTTGATATTTCTGGCACACTTTTGGCACAGTTTTTAACTGTGCCAGATTCAGCAAAATAGGAACACTTCTGGCACACTTTTAAACCGTGCCAGAATTTGATATTTCTGGCACACTTTTGGCACAGTTTTTAACTATGCCAGATTCAGCATAATTTTAAAAAAATTAGCACAGTTTAAAACCGTGCCAAAATATGATACCCTTTTGCCTCGGTTTTGATCTGTGCCAATTTTTTTGAATTTAAAAAAAAATGTATTTGAAAGCACAAAATTCACAAATTAATAATATTGCGCGTTATTAATAAACTAATGTACATACAAACTTCAAAATATTACAAGTCTTTAACTGCTCACATGCCAAAAAAAAATTGGGCAGAGTTTCCTCTATTTTCTGGACATTTCAAAACCTGTTAATACAAAACCTGCCTAACATAAAGCCCGCACGGCCACAAAATATAACAATTAACTTACAAAAGCCCTCATGGCCATAAAAGTCAACAATAAAACAACAAAAGACCGTACGGTCATGACACAAAAAAATGGATTTATTAATAAACCCCTTGTTGTAAACCATTGAGTTCTTTGTGTGTTCCACGCGAATAAAACCAACGATAAACTGTTATCCTGCAAAAAAAATAGAATACAAAAAAGATACGATATTAGTAACCCAATAATTTACCAAAAAAATACTCAAAACAAAAGAATTACATATATGAATGGAAATTAACGTCATACTCACAAACCGGGAGACCCGGGACTACGCGGTCAGTTCCTACAAGTTACATTGGTCCCGTGCGAGGTGTTCGTGCCTCCTACGGGGTCGTTTGGGGGGTGGCTTGGGTTTTCACCTTTTAACGGAATGTTTTTAAGTTTAAGTGTTGATTTTTGCCAATTATCGTCCTATTCACAAACCGGGAGATCCGGGGCGTACTTATTTAAGTATTACGAATTGGTATATTCGGGATTATATATAAATCCTTAAAGGTAATTAAGGTAAGTTAAATATTAAGTAAAACAATGCTTATAGGTTTAGTATTCTAAGTGTGAAAATACTTATATACTATTACGAATGGGAACCTTCGGGATTTAGGATAACACTATAAGAGTTTGGTAATTATAGCCAGAGTATATTAAGAAGCGATACATGTTATATATACAGATGTTGTTAAAGCATATATATATATATATATATATATATATATGATTTGATAATAAATATATTGGTATGCAAACGATATATTTATGTATACTTATATCTCTAGTGCTATCCAGGGAGGTTGTACGATGTGGGTGAATCCCCTGGCTTGCGAAGCAGGGAGAGTATATACCCAGGTCATATCGTCCCGCATATGGGTGCGATATTTTTAGTCCACTTTCAGGAGGGAATATGACTGCCTCCACCATTTAGTATTTCTACCATGATCATGAGAGAGTCTTACTTGGTACCAGGGTTAAGTTAAGCAAGCCCAGATGTGGATAGGTACTTTGAGACTGCATCCTCGAGTTATAGCTTGGTGGGATGGTTATTATACTTATGATTGTAGTATAGGTATAAATAAACTTGCTGCGTATAGTATATTGCTTGTATATGAAGATAAGATATCATAGAACTTTGACTTGTGTAAAGCGTAAAATGAATACGAGGTTATTCTTCTTTCGGTAGATTTATATCCGGACTAATACAAATGTGATTCATAGGTTAAAGTTAGAACTATATATATAAGGTATATTATATGTTAAAGTGAAAATGGTATTTTAACTAGTGAAAGTTATGTAATATGAACGGTATGGTTATATATAGAAACGAGAACTCTCTCTCTCTCTCTCTCTCTATATATATATATATATATATATATATATATATATATATATATCACATTGATAATTATATCAACTAAAATCTTATGTAATAGCTTATGGTATAACCTATATTATATCATGCAAGGTAGGTGATAGTTATGAGGATTTAGAAGATGGGTGAAAGAGATTAGTTAGGCGGGGTAGCTTAGCTAGGTTGTTTAAAATGTATGCGATATGTGTGCACTATTAGAAGAGGGGTGAGGTGTATCTCATGAGAGTGTGATACCAGTTTAAATATGAGAGATTTCATATTTTAAAAATATAGCATTCGATGCACTTGCTAAAGATTTTCAAAACTCGGGCTCTTACCCGTTTCTCTATTTTTCCTCTCTCTTGCTATATATATATATATATATATATATACACACACACACAGGGATGCCTGGATGATGATTCTTTCGAGTCAAACGTTGTTGCAGCAGCTGTGGATGCAAGCAGGTTTATTTTAGACGCCTCTATCCTTGTGATCTAGATAGGAGGTATTGTAGAAATATTCGGGATGATGGTCCAACTGTATTCATTTATTCTTTTACCGCATTTTAGGTTGCGACATTTCGATTTGGTTGTATTATATTTTGTACAGAGAGTTTGGTTATTTTATTTCATTTAAGTTATGTGTATATAAACTGTTGTGATTGTTTCCCTTATGTTAGTTGGGTTAAAAGATTAGTTAATTAGAATTTTGACACCAGGCCTAATAGGTTTTTAGTAATAAATTGGTTTTCGATAGTGATGCTGAGAATGAACCACATGAGATTCCTATTTTAATCTGGTATAGGATGGATCACCCGGTATTTTATTTGGTGGCGTGTCACAGATGGTATCAGAGCATCAAGTTTTAGTGTCCTTAGGAATTTGTGCGGCCGTACTACGCTTTCAGCGTTACTTTCTATTTGAGATAGAGCCTTATTATTAGGATTATTGATTCCTATTGTCAGATTTCATTCTTTTGCTATTATGTAAGATTATAGTAAATCTTTTGCACTTTCGTGTGAGATTCGTGTGTTGATTGATGAAGGGCAACTAGGGAAGGCCGTTATGAGGGCATCAAGAGGCGGGCTTAGTTGGAGATATAAGTTGAATTAGGGGATGAGGACCGCAGTTGAGGTCACTCCCTTTGTGGCATTTTCATGTATTACTGCAACAATTACTAGAGTATAGTAGTTATATTTATTTACCTATCGTTATAGTAAAGAGTGGTGCTAAACATGACTTACCCAGTGAAGTTAAATTAGGAAAAAGTCTGAAGGGTCTTTGATAAGGACCATTTGTCGAAGTTAAGTTATGCGAAGGCAGTGTAGTGTTAATAAAGGGAAGTAGAATGCTCAAAAGCTTTGGCTTAGAGTAGGGTATATAAATGCCCAGATGTGAAAATTTGAGGAATTTTTTTTTCACTCGTTGGAGCAATATTGAAATGGTGAGAACGATGGTCACCATATTTGGGGGAGCAGAATGTTTTGATCGTAGAGGAATCTCACGAATAGCTTTAATCGCGAGTTCTTTTAAATTGTCATAAATGATGAGAGTGCAGTTTTTCAATTTCTCATCAGTGGAATGATAGGCTCAATAATAAGTGTTGCTAAAACTTATGGAGAATTTGTGTTCGCCAAACCCCACAGGTGGACATCCACACGGGGATTCATTGAAATAAGGCAATTGAGGATGGTAGTGCGTTTCCATTTGGCCGGGGGAGCTAAGGGAACTATGATGGTGATTATCAGAATTGAGGCTATAAAAATCCGAGACTCTGATAACCTTAACATGGTCAGGGTGGCCAGAGATAGGGAATATTGTGATGTGGAATGTATAACCAAACACTTTGATCTTGCCCGGTATGATTTAATGGACAAGATTATGGTGCCTAGATGGTGCATTGATTAACATAGTTTTTGGTCCGGTTAAGACGAGGGTACCATGTTTGGGAACAATTTAGAGTAGCCAGGGTGATTGGTAAGAATGTTATTATGAGTTTCACCTCGGATGAAGGAGGTATATTTTGTATGGAATAATTTAGTCACAGTATTTTATTAGCCCTAGATTCGTGTGTGTGATTCGAGTTTATTGGTAGTATCGGTAATATTATAGAGGGTATACCGCGATAGCGGGGTTATTTTTTCTTCGTTCGTTGTGAAAGCGGGTGTTGGTATATTGAGCTTATATTTGGCTCGCACTACTAGTACTGTGTGTATTATACGAATATAGTACTATTATGAGTATAATATGTTCTTGGTTGGTCGGAGCGATAGCAGGCTAACGATTGCACGGCTATCGTATCCGCGATTCTAGGGTGGAACTGGTTGTTTTTGAGATATCTCACCTGGATACTGGTTGAGCTCGCCTTGATTATATGTTTAGATGGGACTTCGATGAGTAGATGTTTCATTATCAGGATGTTAGTGCATAGGGACCTTATAGATGTGATTTAAGGTATATAGGATATTTATTGTTAAGCTATGACTTTAAGCTCACTGTTGTTCACGCAAAGGACTTAGTGTTAGTACAAGTGCTTTGTGGTTTGACTCCTTGAGAGAGGTAGGAGTTATGACCATATTTTGTTAGTAGACGGGATAGGAATATCCCAGTTGTATGTTTTAAACTGACATACCTCCATGACCGATAAATTTAAGTAGTAGTGTATCAGAGGGGTTCCTTGTTTGGATTTCGCTTGCGAGACACTCGACGCATGAACCTTAATGACGTTGGGAGTGGACAAGTGTTACTGTATGCTAGGACGTTGGTTTTGATGATAAATTAGTTGAGAGTCATGTGATATTTAGGGGCTAATGAAACTGGAAGTGTTGTGGAAACGCACTGAAATGGTTCTCTCACCGTAAGTAATGGGTGGGGTAAGATTAAGAGAATTGATTTGAGGCTTATAGCCAGGCCTTGATTAGAAGGAAAATTCTGAGGTAATATGTTTTGGGTATGATGTTGGTAACACTTGTGTAGAGTATAGGAGCCCTGATTAGTTAGACTTTCCATTTCTCCGAATTGGAAAGACATAGTGGTAGAAGCACGTTAGTATGTTTATGAGGTAGGATTTTAAACGTCCCGAATGTGTGCCTCAGGCCGTTATATCTTGATGATCGATGATGCGAGGTAGTAGTGTAACGGGAGGGTTCCTTATTTGTATTTCACTTTGCGAGACGTCCCACGCATGAAACTGAGCTAATGTCGAGAGTTAGGAAAGGTCTTGGCCGCTAGGGATATAGTTATTATAGTACTCATTTTCGTGTGTAGGAAAACACATCAATCTTAGGGGTACTAGGAAGTAAGGCCAGTGGGGCAAGTGGTGCTGATATAGGAGTATTGTAGTGAGTTAACCATGTGAAGATTTGTGGTTTAACCTTAAGAAGGATTAGATTTCCACGTATAGGAAGAATTGAATCTCGAGTAATTCGGGTTGAGAGTACCCAGGTGTTAGCACCAGGCTGAGTAAATGAAACCAATTATTAGAGAGAGTGTTACGTGTGTGACGTTTGCAATAGTTGTGCAGATATGCACGGGTTATAGGGTGTGTGCGCACCTTGCTAAGATTTATTTTATATGTCGTCCGAAATAGATGGGGGGCATAATATATAAAGCTAAAGATTTTGCTTTGGAGCAGTTATAAGTGGAATTGGAATGTGTTTGATGGAACGTCATAGGAGGTACTCGATAATCCAATTATATATGTGCAACAAGACTTAGCACACCTGAGATAAGAGATAAGGCTGGCGAGAGTAGTCAAGCACTAGTGTAGTTTCCTTTTTGGGGGAAAATTCGATGTCATGATATAGACGAATGGACACTTCGGGTGTCGACTTTTCGATGGGATCAATACGTTAGAGTTGTGATTATAGGCTCGTTCTCTTTATATGCGATTATAGAAGCACTAGGTCTGATTTATCGTTGTTATAGTTAACCTTATGACCGAGGTAGCGTTGTAGTATATAAAGATTTAGTTAATCTTGTTGTTAAGCTAGTGCGTTAGAGTATAAACCTTGAGATAGGTGGATACCATGAATGAGTATATGGTAGGGTATCATTGTGTTAGTACCATTCGACTTCGGTGTACTAGGACATAGTGCGATTAAAGATCCTAGGTTGGTGGCACAGGTTGTATCCGAATTTTGGGGATGAAATTCCTTTGTAAAGGGGGGATTATGTAATACCCCATACTTTTATAGATATTGAAATTACATAAGTGGGCGTAATTTGGTAATTAGAGGATTTCATTGAATAATAATTCTGGAATTTATGAGTGTTATATTATCACCGAGCTGTGTTAAACTTACCTTTGGGATTAAGTTAATGAGTCGGAATATTTATATGCCATGTCGTCAGTTGGGTTAAGTGACGGGAGATAGTTTACGTTGTAGGTAACGCGTGTTGACAAGTATTGGATCCGATTAGTGAATTTTAGTTAAGTGATTCGGATGGAGATTTTGAGTGCACGATTGGTTTCGGAATGACTGAGATAGTCAGAATAGAGTATCCGGGGGTAGTGTTTAGGTTCCAAGGAGACTTTTGGACTAGTAGGGACTCGTAATTGAGTATATGAGTCAAAATTGGGTTTTATAATGGATAACCCTTATCTCTTCTCTTACAACACACGAGAGAGAGAGAGAGAGGAAAGAAAGAAGAGAAAAGATAAATGAAGAAGGAAAAGAGGAGAGAAAAGGGGATTTCCGGCCAAACTCCGTGGGATTCGACTCGAGGTCGTCGAATTTTATCCATGAGGCAAGTGTTTACTTACTTTATTCAATTGAGTGTGTGTATCTCATATTATAGTTGGGAAACAATAAGATTTTTGGGTTGGAACCCTTGAAATAAATTTGGAAAATTTGATTTTGAGTTCACAAATTGATGTTTTGGTAACTCTTTATGAATTCTAGTATTAAACCCATGTTAATGGTGGGTATATATGGTTAGAAATGGAAGAATTGAGAAATTTAGGTTTAATTAAGTTATAGGTTTAAATCTTTGATTGAATGATTGAATCCATTGATTTTAACTGATGTGCTGGTTAAATAATTATGCGTAGATGATTATTTTGTTAGTTGTTGAGGTACAAACCATGGAATTTGAGTTGGGATTGTTTTGGATTAAAGAGAAAATTGGAGAAGAAGGTGAATAGTAACTCAACGGACTTGGCGAATCGATTCGCCCTAGGAGAGAATCGATTCTCCTATTTATCAAAAACTAAAATTTCTAGATCTTTTTTATACGAATGCGTGGGCGCCGGCCGCGTATTTTTCTTATTTTTTTAATTAGTAATGATTTTTCTAGGGAAGGGTGTCCGAGATCGAAATCGTTAGTCAGAAATCAAACCTGATATATGGGAGAAGTAAGGCTAGAATTGTTTGGAGATAAATATTAGGGGTTCCCAAATAAAGTTTTAGGACTTCTAAATGACTTGAGGAGATATAAAAACCTTGGGTAAAAAGAGAGAACCTTGGATTAGTTGAGTGTACAATCCGGGGTATGGACTTAAGGAATGTCTAGGACGAGAAACATTTGAGAGAGGTCTTCGACAAGTGTGTTTATATACTTTTGCGTAGAGAAGAAATATAGTCCGAGTACAATTGATTGAATCCTAAGACACGAGTAACATAGAGTTTAGGATACGTGCTAAAGGATTAAGTTACTATCCGATACGTCTATTGATGACTATTATTATAGGTGATGTGATACCTATGGAATTAATATAAGAAGCTTGTATACTTATTTAAGTATTACGAATTGGTATATTCGGGATTACATATAAATCTTTAAAGGTGATTAAGGTAAGTTAAATCCTAAGTAAAAGAATGCTTATAGGTTTAGTATGATAAGTGTGCAAATATTTAAAAACTATTACGAATGGGAACATTCGGGATTTAGGCTACCGCTATAAGAGTTTGGCAATTATAGCCAGAGTATATTGAGAAGCGATATATATTATATATACGGGTATTATTACAGTGTATATATATATATATATATATATGATTTGATAATAAATATATTAGTATGCAAAGGATATAGTTATGTATACTTATATCACTAGTCCTATCAAGGGAGGCTGGGAGATGTGGGTGAATCCCCTGGCTTGCATAGCAGGGAGAGTATATCCCCAGGTCATATCGTCCCACATGTGGTTGTGATATTTTTATTCCAATTTCAGGAGGGAATATGACTTCCTCTACCGTTTAGTATTTCTACCATGATCATGAGAGAGTCTGACTTGGTACCAGGGTTAAGTTAAGCGAACCCGGATGTGGATAGGTACTTTGATACTGCATCCACAAGTTATATCTCGGTGGGATGGTTATTATACTTATGATTGTAATATAGGTATAAATATACTTGTTGCGTATAGTATATTGTTTGTATATGAAGATGAGAGATCATATAACTTTGACTTGTGTAAAGTGTAAAATCAATAAGAGGTTATTTTTCTTCCGGTAGATTTATATCCAGACTAATACAAATGTGAATCGTAGGTTCAAGTGAGAACTATATATATAAGGGATATTATATGTTAAAGTGAAAATGGTATTTTAACTAGTGAAAGTTATGGAATATGAACGGTATGGTTATATATAGAAACTATATATATATATATATATCACATTGATGATTATATCAACTAAATGCTTATGTAATAGCTTACGGTATAACCTATATTATATCACGCAAGGTAGGTGATAGTTATGAGGATTTAGAAGATGGGTGAAAGAGATTAGTTAGCGGGGTAACTTAACAAGGTTGTTTAAAATGTATGCAATAAGTGTGACCTATTATAAAAGGGGTGAGGTTTATCTCATGAGAGTGTGATACCAGTTTAACTATGAGAGATTTCGGATTTAAAAAAAATAGCATTCGATGCACTTGCTAAAGAGTTTCAAAAATCGGTCTCTGACCCATTTATCTATTTTCCTCTCTCTTGATATATATGTATATATTTAGGTGTCCATATACAAGGAAACCTGGATGATGATTCTTTCGAGTCAGACGTTGCTGCAGCAACTGTGGATGCAAGTAGGTTTATTTTAGATGCCTCTATCCTTGTGATCTAGATAGGAGGTATTGTTGAAACATTCGGGCTGATGGTACAACTGTATTCATTTATTCTTTTACCACATTTTAGGTTGTGGCATTTCGATTTGGTTGTATTAAATGTTGTATCGAGAGTTAGGTTATTTTATTTCATTTCAGTTTTGTGTATGTAAACTATTGTGATTGTTTCCCTTATGTTGGCTGGGTTAAAAAGATCACTTAATTAAAATTTTGATGTTGTTAGTAATAAATTGGTTTTCACCAGTGATGCTGAGAATGAACCATATGAGATTCTTGTTTTAATCAGGTATAGGATTGATCACTCAGTATTTTATTAGGTGGGGTGTCACACCTGACTAGTCTCACTGTGAACAAGTTCAACACAGGTGACCCTACTCTCTACACATAGGACACCTTTCTGTGTTATTCCCCTATCTCTGGCCTCGCTATCTATGTTGGGTGTCCTTATCTTGGACTTTGTAGTCTTACCCCCAATTGTTACTCCCGTTGTCCTTTTGGCTCCTCAGGCCCTATGGGACTTATTGCTAGTTTCTATGGTCCTGATTGAATCCACCATTGCCTAGTGGGAATTCAACTCACCTGTCTAATTTTAAATGCCCCCCCACTGGGTATACCTCCCATGGTGCTTTACTAGCACTATTCACCCCAGTCTTGCTTTTCGGTGAGATCCCCTCACACTTTTGGCTTTCTTTTCATGGTGGCATTGATATAAACTTGTAAACGTACAACCTTGATGACTTTGGCACTAGCCATCCCAGTCGGATTTTACATCCACACTTGTGTATTCTACTCACGGGCGCTTTATCAACTATGACACCTTTTATATTCTATATACCCCGTTCATCGGGTACAAAGTTCATTAATCAATTCAACCCCTCTCTCGCGATTAGTCTATATCTTGCCTACTCATGGTAAGTTTTGAAATTTCATTTGCATCTTTTTTAGAACAGCAGATGGAAGACCTAACAGTCAAGTTGTACCCAAATTTCTCATTAATTTTCAAACATACATATTTATATCCGCTAACTGACTCTCGTCACTTTATGTTTCCCCTATGAGAAAAATTTTGGCCGAAATTAAATCCTGGGTGTTGCTACACTCTACCCTACACAGTTTCCTTTGGATTCTCCACTTCCATTGGCCCATCTCACTTTCTTCCCCCCATATTTGTAGATGACTCTATAAAATAGTTCTTTCGACTTCCCCACCCTTTGCTGACGACGCTGGGTGAGTCTGAAATGGGATTAACGTTATCTATGACGGTGTTTGGGGAATCTACTGTTTCGAGTGATTATCCTATTATCACCTTCTTTAATAATACTCATGGTCACTTCTTTCACGATCACTATTCCCAGAATTCTCTATGTCTTCTGGTGTGCCTCTCCTCTCGCAGTCCTTCTTACGATCCTTAATGGTCGTCCTATAACATTCGATGTACAAAGCACAACCGAACTTGTATGTGAATCACATTGGTTATACTTAATAGCAGGAGAACGTAAGTCGCATACCTATAGGAATGCAATAATCCTATAATAAGGCTCTACATCAAAGAGCGCTACATTAAAACGTAATAAGCTGCAAAGATCCAAAAGACTCTAGAACCTGATTCTATTATACCACCTGTGACACCCCGGCCAATTAAATACTGGGTGATTAGTCCTTTATCAAATTAAATCAAAATATCCAGTTGGTTCATTCTTATCATCATTATCGAAAAACAGTATCTTATTAATCACGTAATAGTTAATTAAGCGAGTGTCAAAAACTTTTAATCCTCTAATTAATAACTAACAATTAAACCATTAACCACATTCACCATTCTGATAAAAAAATAATAATAAATGAGAAACCATCTAACTGAATAAATAAGATCGAAATAAACATCCCAGTTTAACAGTCTCAAATACAAATAATCCATAATAAACATGAATCCATCCAAACTGAAATAAAAGAGTACAACATCTCTCTGAAATAAATGATACCGAAGAATGGGAGACATGCCCTAACTGAAATAACTAAATTGAGAATTTAATGAATAAGAGTTGACGCGTCTAATAACGAGGACCTGCAACTTCCATAATAGCTGTATAACATCAAATCATCCGATAGCGTACGCCTGGAGTCCTTGTGGCTGGACACCTAAAATAGTTTTCACAAAAGAATATAGATTTGCAAGAAGCGGGTCAGAGCCCGAGTGAAAATAGTTTTAAAAAAGTTTAGCATGTATTTAAAATGCTTACCAGTAGATGCTACATACAGGTTAGTTATGCAAGCACTCTCTTGAGAAATCTCACCTCTCAACTAGTGTGCACGCCTAACGTACCGCTAAACCATTCTAGTTAATGCTATCATGCATAATTAATTTAGATTCCTTAATCTCCAAATCTATTAACTCATAATAACTACCCGTATTTCCCACGTAATACGTTAATTAATATTTTCTCACATCTCTTATCTTGAGTGAGAGATTTTTCACATTCAAAGTTAAGTTTCCACGAACTCAAGTCATTTTAGTTTTCACTATCCATCATATCTTCTAAGTTCACACAGTAGAACATATCACAAGTATATATATATTTATCACACTATCATATATATACTAATAGGACACCCCTAGGCTCAACTGTGGTGCATGCATACTCTGCCATTAAGTCCTGGTACATCTCGTACTAAATAAGGACAATCGGTTTAGTTTCCCACTCGAACCATAAATACAAATCACACACAAGTGGAGGGGAACATAATCCCTAGCCAAATGGGTCACGTACATACCTATGATCCCATTCAACCGTCAAAATTGTCACACTCTCAGATAACACATGTCCAAGGTCCTATGTTCTGGGTACAAGTCTCTAATCCCCCAATGCGCTCATCGGGATAAGACTGTCCAGATCGCGAAACCTCCTCCCGATAGTAAGCAACTTAAGTATGTCTTACACATAATAAATCATACAATAGGTATTCACACCACCTATATATTTATAACATCAATATAGGTATACAAACATCCCATATCATAAGTTTCATACGTAGTATATTTATATCCCGAAAATCCCACATATTTATAAATTACAACTTTACTTCTCATCATACACTCCCAAGTATCTCTCACCACACGAAGTGTATCCATTTTTTTCCTACTCATAATATCAGTAGGTAAACTTATTGTATCATACTGGTATAAGTCACCGTTTCCCTCGAATTCTCGTGACTTGAATCATTCTCCAAATTAGGTAATTCTCTCAATTAAGCCTAATTAACTTTAGCCCTTAAATCCCCTCATAAGACCAAGCATGAAACCCTTTTCAGGCCTCCTGGTATTTCAATATAATCCCCAATATGTTTAAAATTAAATTCCGTAATTAAATCCCAAATGTTTCGCAAAGGTTCTAAACAAATAGGAAAAAGTCGCAAAAAGTGGGCAGCCGAATCGATTCGGCTCTGGTCCGAATTAATTAGCATTGCCGAATAGATTCGGCCAGGAACAGAATTGTTTCACCCTACATGTATCGATTTTCTGCATTATTTTTCCTATGAGTTTCACCATTTTTTATCATCAAAACCTTCCCTAAACATTCCCAAACTCCTAACCAATTAGTTCAACTTTATACTAACCTATATGAATGATTTCTAACGTATAAGAATCATGAAACCATCAAGAATCATCAATTAATCAATTTAATCCCAATTAAATTCTGAAAACCCTAGTTTAATACTTCCATTCAAGAAGCAGCATAAAACCCAAAAATTTTCATAAGGATTTAATATAATTACATGGGTTTCATACTACTTACATCAGGGACTAATTGTTAAATTATTCCTACTAAAAAACATGGACTATATTTCAATTCTTCATTTTCCAAATTCATCAGAAATCAACTCTGAAAGATGCGATTGCCCCTTATTTTTATACTTTAAAGAGAGTAATTTCCTTTTATGAGATGCAGAAGCGTTGATGGTTCAAATTAACAAATTTTAATTTCTTTTCAAATTAAAATTAAACCAAGTGAAATAAGATTAAACACACACATATTTTAATTTCACTTAAACCAACTCAATTTAACCCAAGTCCTAGAAATTTGCCTCAGTCGTATATTTCAATTTTACCAAATTAGGCCAAACCAATTTTATCAAATTAAATTAATGACTTGAATTAACTACACATTATCCAAAATTAATTTAGCACCAAATTAAACAAGTAGTGATTAAACCAAATTTTATCTTTTTACCTTAGCATGCATTCTAGGTGATATATCAAGATAAAAATAAATAATGAATCACTATGTCGTGATGAATGAGGAAAAATCCACAACGGGAAAAAAATCGGGACGGACCTAGCCTCAAATCCACTAAGTATGGCTTTACAATTATAAGACAGATGACTTAATTCCTCGAATAGACCCCTTTCAAGACTTGACGCGTCTTCTTGTAAGCACCTTCGCCTAGTCGACAACCACGGAGCTCCACCACGGTCTCGAAATCCACCGATCGGACTTTTTATGGTCACTGTCACCCGAACAAGGAGCCTTTCTCCAAGTGGGTAAATCAACGCAAACTTCTTCTTCTTTGTGGGATTTAGAAGTGAACCCAAAATTCTCTTCAAATGGTAGAGATAAATCTAATTCTTTTTGCAAATCTCAAATTTAATTATCTTAATTTTTCATTACACTTATTAAGCTCATTAAATTCCTCTCGAATAGCAAAAACTTAATTATCATTAGAAATGGACAAATTATCATTAATACGTCCCACTGAGAGATACAAAAAAATGAGAGTGAGTAAAAAAAATGAACCACCTAAAAATGCAAGGAGAGCAAAAATCATAAAAGCTGAAAAACGGATCTTTGACGTGATAAATTAGCGCTCCGGCTCTGATACCAATTTGAAAGTTTCGATAGGCCCCCCAATTTTTAAAATTCTTTTTATACTTCAAAGAGAGTAATTTCCTTTTATGAGATACGGAAGCGTTGATGGTTCAAATTAAACAATTAACAAATTTTAATTTCTTTTCAAATTAAAATTAAACCAAGTGAAATAAGATTAAACACACACTTATTTTAATTTCAGTTAAACCAACTTAATTTAACCCAAGTCCTAGAAATTTGCCTAAGTCATATTTTTCAATTTTACCAAATTAGGCCAAACCAATTTTATCAAATTAAATTAATGACTTGAATTAACTACACATTACCCAAAATTAATTTAGCACCAAATTAAACAAGTAGTGATCAAACCAAATTTTATCTTTTTACCTAAGCATGCATTCTAGGTGATATATCAAGATAAAATTAAACAATGAATCACTACGCCGCGATGTACGAGGAAAAACCCACAACGGGAAAAAACCTTGTATGGCTCTAGCCTCAAATCCACTAAGTATGGTTTTATAATTTCAAGACAAATGACTTACTTTCTCGACTCGACCCCTTTCAAGCCTTGACGGGTCTTCTTGTAAACACCTACGCCTAGTCGACAACCACAGAGATCCACCGCGGTCTCGAAATCCACCGATCGGACTTTTATGGTCACTGTCACCCGAACAAGGATCCTGTCTCCAAGTGGGTAAATCAACGCAAACTTCTTCGTCTTTGTGGGATTTAGAAGCAAACCCAAAATTCTCTTCAAATGGTAGAGATAAATCGGTGCCAAACTCCAAGAAAAGTATATATATAAAGGAAGCTTGGTATAATAAACAATGGGTATAAACTTGAGTGTTAAAAGATTTTTTCTTAAAAAATTAGACACTCAAAACATGAACTTTTTCTTGGAAAGTTGAAGCTCTCAAACTATCTATTGGAGATGTAAAGATGTGAAAAAGTTAAGTGGAAAAAGTTAGTTCCCGCACATATTAAGATTGCCCAAAAAGTTAGTGGGAAAAGAAGTGGGAAAGTGGGAAAAACTGCTTAAAAGTGCCAAAATAACTGTTCCCGCCAAATCTCGTTCTAACGACATTTTCGTTTGAACGAAGTCTCGTTCGAACGAGCCTTGTAACGAAGTTACAGTGTGAACTCGTTAGAAATATCGTTGGAAATATCGTTGGAACATGATTCTCATTCGAACCACACTTCGAACCATAGTCCAGTGGCCAATATGGGAACTCCTTCGAACGACATTATTGTTCGAACGAAAAACTCATTCGAATGATAATTCGAACGAACTTCCAAAAGGCTGAAATTTCTATTTTTAGCCTAGAAACTTTATATACTTTATTTTAAAGTTTTAATAAAATCTTTCTGAAAATAAACAACAGTTAAAAAACATACGCCCAATATAAAATGTTCCAATCTCCTATATATATTTACAATGCATTCATACCTTAGGAGTAAACGGAGCATGGTTGATGATGTAGAAATAAGGCATAATAAACTCGACATTTTTAATGAAGCTTTAGATTTGGACGCTACACCTTCAACTTTAGAGTGTTATAGGATTGAAGGATGGTTAATAACTCTATCATATGACTCAAACGTTTTTGTCCTTAATTGAGCCAAAACTACAAAGGACTCAATTGGAAATTTGTGTCCTTACAAACTCTAATCTAACATGGATGATATATCAACTTAAGAAGTTAGCAAGATAAACACTTTCCTCAATAATGGTCTGAATTCCACGAATTTGATGATGTATTATTGTTCTCCTCTCCCCGATCTAAAATCCGGTGGTGGTGGTGGTGGTGCAAGATGGTGGTTCGGTTTTAGAACTCCTCTCCACTTCCTCCTATGGCTTCTCTGCAACTTCTCCTTGTTTCTCACGTTTCTAAACCTAACCCACATTTTATAATTAGATGTAATAACTTAGAAAATTCGTAGGTACTATTCCTTAAAATATACAAATGACCAAATTGCCCTTCCAGGATGCCGGTTTGGTCCAAAATTGACCCAAGACCCAAATTAACCCCCCGAGTAGACTTTTCTGACTATCTCGACCCTTACGGACACTTTGGCACACTCTAAATGACCATAAGGCTGACTTAAAAATAAAATACTTTTTATTTCATTTAATTGAGTCCCGACACGACTGACACGTGCGTCCCGACTTAATTACTGTAACTGTTGTATTTTTTACTCGCGATAATTTTAATAAATTCATAATCACTTATTACTTTATTCACTAAGTGATATTCAATATAGTTCATATCAATAAATACTAACCATTATCTCACTAGTTAATATTTATTTTAATCCGGATTAATTATCAATTAACTCCCCATATTTAATTTAATTAATCTCATATTTAAAAATCATTAAAAATATGGGGCGTTACATAGTCCAGCTGTAGTAGTAGAGACTTTGAATGTATTGGATGTCTGGAAGGAGGGTAGTGTTGACTTCTAGAGAGGGCGCCCTCTCATCTTGTTGATGTGGTTATCTGAGAGACTGCGCTTGCGAGGGAGACTAATGATAGAGAACTTAATGAATTGGCTCGTAGAGCATGGGGCCCAAATTCTTTACTGGTCTGTACCATGGTGGGGGAACTTGCAGTCTGTCTTAAAATTAGGTGATTAACGATAAGTATGGTTGGTGGCCCTTTATTAGACCTATTTTTATATTCCATGGTGGCTTATGAGCTAAGTGGGGTGGGAGAAAATCGTTCCTCCATGCATAACTAATTTTTTTTCTATGAAGGACTTGACTGGGTCACTGAGAATAATTTTGGGGCCCATATGGCAGCACCGCCAATCGTCTACTCGTCTCAATCTATTGGGGAGGATGGTTTCATATCGGAGGATTATTTTAAGTGTTTTGGAAGTGGTTAGTTGAGAATATTCCAGCGGAAGGGCTTGGTAGGGATGTCTTGTGACGTTTGACACTTTGGAAGAAGGCAACATGGTTTTGTCAAAGCTTATAAAGGCTTACCGCCACACGTAGCGCATTCGGAGTCGGAACTAAGCGTGGATTATTCGGGTCCTCTAGGGACAAGCAGTGATGATGAAGTGGGTTTGTGAGACAACTGAAGGCAAGGTCTTAGGCATGACAGAGGGTGGAAAAAATTTATGAGAAGTTTGTGTAGGTTCTGAGACGTTTATGGGAAGGTTATTTTATGTTTGAAGGTGTTTGGTTCTTTATTTGTGAAGCTGTTAATGATGTGGGTTTTGGTTTTTGATGTTTTTATAGGTTTTGTAAGGGAGTTGGTTATTTTTCATTCTCATTACAGACATATCATGTAATAGATGTACTCCTATTTTTTTTTAATAAAAGACCAATGACTGTATCTTTGATGGATTATGTATTTGAACTATTTATATCGATCTATAAGGCATACATAATCCTTTTGTTCATTTAAATGATGAGGGATACCATCATTCTTGGATGGAGAAAAGAATAGATTTATGTGAGAGAGAACCCACTGCGCCCATGTATGTCTTATGGGATGCCTATGTACCTCTATGGGGTTTAACATTTGTGAGCTTCTCTTTTTTTAAAAAGGGATTTTGCGAGGATCGGATCCTACGTAGTTTTGGGTAGAGAAGAAGGAAAAGCTTATTTTTTTATAATAGAAGAGGTATGAGAGGAGTCATAGCGCGACAAGAGTTCGGACTAAGGGTAAAATTTCTTAAGACGATCCAAATTAACTGGACGCGCCATATCTTCTCCATCGAGGCCTGGGAGAATAGCGGTGCCATCAAATAAGATTTCCTTCGCGATGTAGGGGCCACTCAAATTGGGCTTAAACTTTCCTCTCGAATCCTAGACAGGTTTTATAATTTCTTTGAGGGTAAGATATCCATCTTGGACACCGCAATCCTTGACCTATTTTTGAATGATCGTACAATATGACAATGGTACCATTGTATACGATATAGATATTTCAACCTCTTTTTATCTAAGAGAATGAGTTCGTTGAAGCATTTTTTATGCCAATGACCTGACTTTCGAGCATAACCCATAGAGAAGGTACTTCAAGTTTGACAGGGAGGACTATCTCCGTACCATATACTAGAGAATAAGGAGTTTCCCCAATGTGTGTTCTTATGAAGGTACGGTTTCTCCTGAGGGCACACGGGATCCGATCGACCCAATCTATGCAACTTTGGTTATTTTTCTAATGATGGTTTTGAGGCCTTTATTGGGGGCTTCGACATCACTATTGGTTTGGGGTCGATAAGGAGAGTACTTGTGCCTTTGAATTTCATATTTGTCAACTAGTTCTGTGACCTCAGCCTCAAAATGGATCCCATTCTCTGACACCAACTCGTGGGGAACTCCGTAGTGGCATATGATGTTCTTTATTAGTTAATTTCTTCGCATTCAGTCTTCATACGACTCGAATTTGACCCATTTTGTGAAGTAGTCAATGGCGACCAGGGTGAATTCATACCCATTTGAAGCTTTAGGAGTGACTTTTCCAATCATGTCTATGCCCGAGGTGGAGAAGGGCCAGGTATAGGTCATGTTGTATAGCTCCCGAGGATGCAAGTGCTGAAGGTTGGAAAACGACTGGCATTTGAGGCATCTTATAACATAAATAGTGCAGTCTTGAACCATGGTGGTCAAGTAATACCCTTGATGTATGATATTCTTGGTAAGCATGTGACCGTTCATATAGACCTACATTTTCCACTATGGATCTTTTGTGTCATGTCCTTGATCCTAGACCTTTCCATGCAATGCAATGCAATGCAAATGGGTTCCATCGAAGTTTCTTTTGAAGAATGCCTTATTGCAGAAGATGTATTGAGAAACCATCTTATGAAGGATGGAGCAGTCTTTCTTGTATGCGTCTCGTGGATACCTTCCATGTTTGAGGAAGCTCTAAATGTCGTAATACCACAATCTTTCCATATTTGGATCTTCTTCTGTAACGAGCTCGATGTGGTAATAGTGGGTGGGTGCAACCTATTTCTAGACCAGAGAGGGGGACATTGTTATTCCCTCAGGCATGTCGGACATGGAGGATAAGGTTGTTAGTGCGTCAGCTAGGCTATTCCTCGAGCGAGGAAGGTAATGGAAGGTGACATCTCCGAATTGGGAAGCCATCTCTTCTAGGTGAGAGTGGAAGGGTAGGATTTTCTCGTCTTTGACTTTCCATTTCTCTAGGATTTCCCTAAAATGAGGGTCGAGTCTTCATAAACATCTATGTGTTTGATTACTTTCTCGAGGGCGATCTTGAGCCCTACGATGCATACCTTATATTCCTTCATGTTATTGGTGCAAGGGAAATCCAAATTAATCGAAGCGGGAGTGGGAGAATCATCGGGGGTTATCAGAGGTATCCTAATACCATACCTTCTCTAATTTGCATCTCCGTAGAAGAACATCCTCCACCTGAGGTCCTCGTGGGAGGTGCAAATGATTTCTTCGTCTGGGAATTCAAAAATCCAAAGCTCAGTTCCTTCCATGGGATTATCGACAAGGTAATCGAAGATGGATATCCCTTTCTTAAACTTTTACTTGACATAAGAGATATCAAACTCGGACAGTAACATCAACCAATGCGCCATACGAATAGACATAGTGGGATTCTTTAACAAGTATTTCATCGGATGGGAAATGCAAGCATGTAATGCCCAAGATTCTGCGTGACCCAGGTCACGACGACACATGCCTTCTCTAATGCAGTGTAGTTTACCTAGTACCCAACTAACTTTCAACTAGAACAGTACATCTCCCTCTCCTAATGAGATTCCTCAATATATTGAGCTAGCATAGCCCCTATTGCAGTGTCGATGACATTCAAGTATAGGAGGAGGGGGAGACCTTACTTCGGAGGCATGAGCAGTAAAGGTCGGGTAAGGTATTATTTAATTTAATCGAAGGCTTATTGGCAGGCCTCATTCCAAACTTTTGTTAAATCCTTTTGGAGAAGTTTGAAAGTGGGATCGTAGAGAGGAGTCAATTAGTTGATAAATCGACTTAGGTATTGGAGCTTACCTAAGAATACACTCACTTCTTTCTCTGTCTGGTGTGGTGGAATCTCGACCATGGCTTTTAGTTTGTTGGGGTTTACCTCAATCCCTTTTCCACTGACCATGAATCCAAGTAGTTTTCCTTTGGTGACACCGAAGATGCATTCTATAGGTTGAGTCGTATCTGGTACTTTCGTAGCTGCTTGAAGAATTTCTTAAGGGAAGGAATGTGAACTTCCTGAGTCTTGGATTTGATAATCACGTTGTTAACATAAACCTCAACTTCTTTGTAGATAAGGTCACAAAGGATAGTTGTAGCGAACCTTTGGTATGTAGCGTCAACATTCTTGAGACCGAATGACGTAACTGTGTAGCAAAAGGTTCCTCACGAGGTGATGAAGGTGGTCTTTTCATGATGATCCAGATGCATATTAATCTGATTATACACAGTGAAACCATCGACAAATGGTTTGAGATTGTCACTGGAAGTATTATCTATGATCATGTCGATGCTGGGCAGAGGATAATCATCCTTCGGGGATGCCTTATTCAGATCTTGATAGTTGACGCACGTGAGAAGTTTCCCTCTCGATTTCAGCACAAGGCCGATGTTTGCAAGCCACGTTGGATATTTGACCACGTGAATGAAGACTATGTTTAACTGTTTCACCACCACATTTTTTACTTTGAGGAATCACTCTAACCAAAGTTTTCTCAGTTTCTTCTTGGCGGGTTTGCTCTCTAGGAAGGTAGGGATCTCCTGATGTTCTATCTCCAGGTCAATGTCAGACATGTCATTATAGGACCATGAAAAGACGTCCACAAATTCTTTCAGAATCTCTTGAAACTGCGATCGCTCATTGTCGTCGAGGGTGGACCCTATCCTAATCTCGCATGAATGGTTACTAAAACTGAGATTAATAACAAAGCCTCATCATCATTAGTTTGAATGCGGTTATGTTGCTTATTTTTTTCCTGATTGAGATTAGTTAAGAAATTTTCATTTATTAAATCATCTTCATCAAAAGTTTGATTAGAATCAAGAAAATTAATGTAAGGTGATAACTTTGCTTTTTGCATGTACGTCGTTGTCTTCAAAAGTCGAGCCTCAAATTCCCTTGAATACCTACAAAACTTGTTAAATAACTCGTATTGTGGTAAGTATGGGTAACAATCAAACTTTCATGTGGAAAACAAATAATGTGAATGCTTACAATTTTATTTTATTTTTTTATTAAAACTCCTTTTTTATATATATATATTTTTAATTTTCAAAACAATTTCAAGGGAGCATAAAAATGCTAAAATCATACATGATTAAATAAGTACTAAATAAATACAACGTAACCGAGTTTATAATTGTGACAAGATACAAGAGATGGGATTATACCATGTGATCAATTATTTTAATTTTTTAATTTATTGAATTGAAATATTTCGAGAAAATATTAAATTTATAATTCAACTCTCATTATAATCATAGACTCAATAATATCGTTTTTTCAAAAATTAATTAAAAATGCCACACTCTAAAAAAAATGGATTTATACTCTTTTTAATAAACTACCAGCTAAGATTAATTTATTAAAAATTATATTAATCATCGAATTTCAACACTAAGTTAATATTCAAAATTTTGGAAAAACCTATCTCTAGTTCGATTCCAAAATCAAAAATTAAAATAAGATTAATTTACTATCTCTCGATATGTAACTTAATTTGTGAGAACTAAAAATCAATTCTCTTAGGAATATGACAAACGACAAAATTAATTAAATAAATTAACACCCTACGCGATTTCATCCCACACCTTTGAACGAGGTGATTAACCGAACATATTTAAATAAGAATGCAGAATCAAAATAATATCAATAAATATTGAAATAAAAGAGAGAGAATACGATATGCAAAGTCTCTTTTTGAATCACGTCCCAGTTTCTTCCACATTTATTCGTACTTGATTACAATAAAAAAATAAAAATTATTGTAACCTAAATTATTTTGGCCTATGTGGGTCGCAGTTGGTTGAACAACATGTCAGGTAAGCTAGTTGGAGGTTAGGTGGGTAAACGGTTTGTTTTTGGTTCGAGTTAAAGATGGCCGACAGTTTTTGGAGATGGTCGGAGGTTTTTCGGGCTGCTAGTCGCTCCAGTGTGGAGCTTTCACGCGACGAGTTAAGTTTTTTGGGGAGTTGACAGGTGGGTGAGATACAACCGGGTTCAAGAGATGGGTTTCCAACTTTGGTTTGTGGGTTTCTATTTTTGGAAATGAGGGAAAGGAGAGAAAGTGTGATGTTGAAGATGAGAGAGGTATTATGGTGTGTGGAAGGTGGAAGGTAAATAGAGTGTGGGCATGTGTTTAGTTTGCTCATACTAAAAGAAAAACAAAATAGTAAAAAATATTTAAAGACTGAACTACAAAAATTAAAAATAAAATTTACTAAAATTAAAAATTAAATTCCTAACCTAAAAAATGAAAGACTCAAATAAAAATAAAATAAAATAATAATAATGAACCTAAACTAATAAAATTAAAAATAAATAAAATAAAAATAAGGAAAAACCAAATAAAATAAAGAACGCCTATTATATTTACATAAAAAATATAAAAACACCTGGTGCAAATAAATAATAAATACACGGACCCTAATATTTATAACTCTACGCATACATATAAAATATAAAATCCTAAAAATTATATACAAGTCAAATACAAATCTAAAAAAATCTAAAAGTACAAACTAAATACATACGAGGCACGAGTGATGGCTAGGACTCGATTTAGGCTTAGGTTTGGTACAAGACTGAGCTTAGGGCATCGAAACTAATCTGGGCAAGCTAAAAAATGGACTTATGTCTTCACGGCCGCTTTGATTTTCTTCGTTGAAGGATTTTGACCGCTTATTTGTCGCAATTATATTGATTTAATATAATTTGATACTGCGACTTCTTGTTGACCAGCAATATAGATAAATACGAACATAAGACCAATTTTATTGAGAACGAGCGACTAAAATGCACGTATTCGGGGCATAGATTAAACACTTTTGGGTGCTTATCATAAGGCACAATAAGGTACTCAAAATCATCATTTATTTTATTGAAAGCGTTTCCAGGAAATACAATAGTGAGGACCTCATCAAAGGAGGCTTCTTTCACAATTACATCAGAAATAAGAAAAAAAATAGTAGACTCGGGTATTTCTTACAGAGAATGGATAACTGGGTGTTGGTTGACTTAAGGGGTTGAACATGAATGGCATGCCAGTTGAGATGGGGTGCATCAATAATAGTGATGTTCT
This sequence comes from Sambucus nigra, assembly GCA_949130495.1. Taxonomy (NCBI): domain Eukaryota; kingdom Viridiplantae; phylum Streptophyta; class Magnoliopsida; order Dipsacales; family Adoxaceae; genus Sambucus; species Sambucus nigra. Next base: position 644,935,284 of record OX422211.1, on the reverse strand, counting down.
CAAATGGGTTAGACAACAAGGCTTCCGGGTGAATCATGCAAAGATCTAGCCCCAGTCTATGTAGATCAAACGACTCATCGGTATCACTATCCCTAGAATATTGAGTTTTTTCCATGGCTTTATCTGTTGGGGGATCTACCTCATGTTTTTTCCTTTCATCCCACACAATGTTATCCTCGAAGAAGATTTCTAGGCCCGATTTTATCTTTTTATTAGCGGGATAACACCATGGTTCTGGAAATCTATAGAAGGGGAAATCCTCACCCTTTGATTTATTGTTTAAGTTATCAAAATCATCACCCACCTGGTGGCAATGATGTTATCTTTCCATGAAAAATTGATGCACTCAACAACCTCCACGACTTCATTATATAGACCTTCCCACTCAGCGTGGAAGTGATGGAATGATGGGACCATATTCCCTTGGATTTTCATAATTGCATGCAACTCAGAGATGGTGCATATCTCTGTCTTGTAGAGGAACATATCTGACATGTCCTACATGATATCATCTAGGCCGAATTCTTCCACGGGAATAACCCATTCATCAAATTCTTGGGCCCACCTCCAGGCTTCCATAAATAAATTACTGATCATATCACAATCAATAATCATTTTTAGGACAATTTCAGCCCAAACATCTGAAGTTAATCTAGAACTGCAGGTAGTTCCATGCCTCCCCCTTCTGAGTGGGTACGAACGATAATATATGCTTGGGTGAAGAGTGATAGAGCCTGATTGACATAACTTGTAGGATCCATGAGAAAGTAATGGCAGACTTTGGGGGGGTTTTGGTGAGATGGTAGATATACCACGTGTTTCAATGGGGTTGATTCTAGTTGAAATGTCAAATTTTAGATCTTCTTTCCAAAGAATGACATTCACCCGAATTCTGTGTGCTGGGAGAGGATTATGAGTGGTATTGGTCTTAGGATTGGCTGGTGAGACGATGATACCTATGTCTATGAGACTCTGGATAACATTCATGAGGTGTAAGAATTGATCAGTGGTATTCCCAACGATCTTGTGGAAATCACAGTGGGCATCATGTTTTAAGTTTACGGGAAGAGGACCTGGTAACAGTCAAGGTTCCAAAGGTTTAATGAGATTTCAGGCAGGTAGGGCTTGATACACTTTTGATAGAGGAGTATGGATTTGAGTATACTCCTTTTTAATAGGGTTAAGATGACATTCAGGTTTCCAAGGGGTTGGGATATGTTGTTGATGGTTGAGACTGCGGTGCTGACAATTTGTCATACTTTCACGACGCAAACTCCCCGATCAACCTTCAGTTCATATTATGCTTTGTGACTAGAAAACCCTTTTTAAATCTCTAACCCAACCTCCTAGTAGGCTCTAAAGCGAGGGTAATACTGTAACACCCCGTAGTTTTGATCCAATGTTAATTTAATTTAATTAGGAATTTGGAAAAATAAAATTTATGGATTTAATTATTTTTAGTAATTAAAAATGTTGGATTTTATTTATGAGCAATATAATTTAAATTAGAATTAAAATCGGAAGAAAATCTAAGAGTCATAATTTTTTTTTAAAAAGGAGGTTTTTTGGATTCCAGACCCCCTGAAGCAATTCGGTGGGGAGGCCGAACCGATTTACCCCGTCAAAACTTCCCAGGTCACCGAGTTTTCTTTAGTTGCGTTTTTAAAACAAATTCTTTCATTTATATATATTAATATTTCGGGGTTAGGACTTTAAACCTCATTATTTGAGAACCCTAAGAGAATTAGTCTCCTATATTTCCATCATCTTCTACCTCCAAACCCTAGCTCCATTAAAAGAAAGATTTCAGTCCATGTTTTGAAGGCCAAAACAAGATTTCCTCAAGTTGATCCAAGAGAGGATTTTTGTAAACTTTATACGAGGACCACATTTATACAATCATATTTTCTTCAACTAATCTCAGGCATGGTTACTCATTCCTTTCCCTTATTATTATGTGTCTTGATCGTGGCCTACACTAATACTCATGTTTTTCTATAGAAAATTAGATATGTAATTAAGGAAAGTGACAATATTTTGGGATTATTTTTATGTAAAACTTTAATATGTTTTAAAACTCATAATCCTTGTATGTTTAGTGTAAAGATGGATTTTTCGATGTATACGATGACACGTACATGTAGAGGTTGCATAGGAAAGTTATTATTTGATTAAATCATGCTAAACCTTACTAAAAATGGATTACTTGTGTTATAAGAAATTTGCATGATAGGATAATGGGACTTTGCATGTAGTTGGAAATTTGAAATATTTATGTTATTAAATTGCCAAGTTGATTGTGATAAATTAGATGGAAATAATTGGATGAATTATGATGCTGAAAATAAATTGGTTTGGATTCATTAAATTTATAGTGTGTGCCACTTAGTGAATTATATGATTTTCGATATAGCGTGAACGACGAGTTATATGGGTCATTGTTGATTCCACCTTTTTTAGGACGCTTTCTAGGTATGGCACTAGTTATTAGACCTTTGGGTAGTTATTGCTTTCTAGGTATGGGGCTAGATAGTGATGATGGTTTACGAATATAAATTCCACGATGGGGATGATTTTCACTTTATTCCTTGGTTTCGGGAGTCTAAGGACGAGACTAGTTAGTATTTATGAGTGGGCATTCTTCCTATAGGATAGGCAAGAATATAAGTGTCTTTGGTGAGCCTTCTAGGTATGGGACTAGAGGTGTTTTAAGGACTCATCGTTGATTTAAGGTTGGGGCTTATTATAAATAACGAGGACTTGAGTTTTAAATTAAAATAAAAATACCTAAGACTAAGAACGGGTATTTAAAAAGAATTTGCGTCTCCTATAAGTACAGAGTCGATAGTTTAACTGGGCTGGCTGGCTATGACGACGTGGGTGTGTGTTGGATTATTATAGTTGGATTATTTTAATACGATTTTTAATTGGATTATTTATTTAGAGATTGAGTTATTTTGAGTATTAGCTTGATGATGGATTTTATATCGCATGAATGGTGATTTATATTTGGGATTGATTAAATTATTATCTTGTGGAATGAATTTTTATGTCTCATAACTGTCGCATGATAAGAATGATATTTAATTTAATAACGCCCATCATAGTTTTGGTGGCAGCCGATGCCAAAATTATGCGAGGTGTTATAAGTACTGACCTCCCAGCGAAGCTTGGATATGGGGTGAAAAGTTCTTAACTATGCTCACATGTTCTTTTTCTGACGATCTGTTGGTAGTGGGAGCTTATTTATCTCTCCACCACTTGATGAAGCTACTGGCTGACTCCTTTAGATTCTGTTTGAGTAACTCTAAGTCTCTGCGTGTGACTTCTAATTCCTTATTATACTTATACTATGTCATGAACTCTCTAACCACATCTTACCAAATACGGATTCTGGACCTGAGGGCACCTTTTTGAGAGTTTGCTAGAACATTTGGGCCAATATATCCTCTGACTCCACAAGGAGAGTCATGGAACGATGATCATTGTGTAGATGCATAATTGGAGGCTCACTACATCTGAACTTCTTAATATACATCTTGAATTTTTTTGGTAATGAAACCTTGGGATAAGGAGACATGTGGACAATTCCATGTAATTCCCCATGCTATTTACTTGATTGAATCTCTTAGACAGTAACCTAAGGTTCTCATTGAACTTGTTCAGTTCGTCCTCCTTAGGATCCACTCGCACTAGTAGATTAGCCCCTAGCTCGATAAGATTCGTTATTGGTAGCTTAGATGGTGGTGGCCCATTGGTAGGTAGGGCATGTGGGACATATTGATACTCTTTTGAGACCCACACTGGTCCAGGAGTAGGCGGACCCATAGTCACGGGAAAAAGGATTTAGGGCTCAAGGGCCTCGAAAGTCTGAACTCGATGTCATTGCATTTCCTAGACTGCTGCTTGGTGGCTGCCAATCTTAGCACTACACTGGGAAATAATGGTCATCAGTTCTGGTTAGGCGTTCGCAGCCTGATATATGTTCTCCATGAATAACCTTCGAAGGGATATCTCAAACTCTGTAAAAGCAGAAGAGGAAGTACTGATCTTTGGGGTGGTTTGACAGAATATTGGAGCCAATAGGGAGCCAGGACAAAAATTAGGATACAGGATCACACGTGAGAGGAAAAATAGTTTTGGTTTATTTTGAGGGAAGTCTTTTTTTTTTTGAAAAGGGATAAAATATTTTTGGTATATTTTTTTGAAAAAAAGGAAAATGGAGAATGCTCATCATGGTTATCATAATTAGGTTCGACTTCTATTATGTTTTGCATAGGATGCAAGAAAAAATGTCAGATATGACCCAAGCCTAGGGAAAAGCTAAGGTACATGATGCAAGACACGATTTGATTTTTTTCGAGACTTATGGAAAGAGTTTTGAAAGAGTACATGCGGGTGATAAGGTGACCCAGAACTTCCAAAAAGTTTCTCGTTATAACCGATAAACTGAGTTTGAGTGTCCTAGGGTAGACGCCTATATGAGGTTGATGAATTTCGTGGGAAAAGTTCCCCCTTTTGGCATAATTTCCACGATATAACTCTTGCCTATAAGAGAAATCATTCATTGATACGCGCGGACAAGCCATTTGATATAATTTATTATATGATATACCTAGTGGAGATGGTATATATGAGAACGAATTTGATATACTTGATGTACGTGAACGAGCTCCTTGTTATATATCTCTCATAGTGAGTTCAGTAAAGAGGTATGATGTGGGGGTAACTGTTTGATATACTTCTGATGTACGAGGCTAATGGAAGGTGGTAATGATATCACTTAGGTTAACCTCGCCCCACAGGACCAACACCCATCATGAAGTGACCCCCTCAGTACGGGACAGTGCTTTGTCAATATTTCCATGCTCAAGTGATGTAGTTTGCAAGAATGCATAAGTCTTAATTAGTATCTTAAAGAGAGTTTTTTATATGCTAAGTAAGGGAAATACTACCATTGTGAGGGAGAGTACAAAATAAACAAGTAACATGGGATAGGGGGGGATAAACATGGAGAGAAAAACTAGCAAGTATGTTCATGGGTCATGGAGACTATAAAAATCATGGTGATAGATACAAAAGGGTGAAGCTTGTGAATATACAAGTGGGTGTGAAATACGTGCAAGGTAAGAGAATGACATGTGAATATATGTGAGCGAGGAAAGTGTGTGGATATATACAAGTGAGAGAAATGTGGGAGTGTGTGCTAGTGAGACTAAGCATGGATTTCTACAAGGGGTGTGTGAAAAATGTGAGTAAGCATGAAGCTACATATGAGTAAGAAGAATATGAAAGTGTGTGGTAGTGAGACTAAACATGGATATCTATAAGTGGTGTGTGATACATGTGTAAGTGGGAGTACATGGAATGAAGGATGGTGAATATATATAAGTGAGCAAAGAGTGGAACATGGTGAATATATACAAGTGAGTAAAGGGTGAAACATGTGATAAGAAAATAATATATACATTGGATAAGAAGAAATCATGGTAGAGATAAACATCATGATAATAATGAGGCATATATATAAGATGTAAGTATAAGAGTAAGGAGAACATACAAGTGGAGGCATATGTACACATATATAAAAGGAGGAGAGAAAAGAAAACAAAACTCATGTGAAATAGAGTCTAGTCCCCTAAAAATAGTACCTAATGGAGTCTCCACTTTGGCCATCTAGGTCAGATTCCTCCGACACGGGCCAACCCGAAAATTGGAGGGGAAGGAAAACCGAAGAAATACTTCTCTCCGTGCATGCGGGTATTCGAGGAAATGGGATTCCTCTTTCTTCCACTCATGTTGATCTTCGCGGGCTACCTCAGATATAAATCGAACATCGTTAAAAGGGGAGAAAAATATAGAAATGAAGTCGCCAGCATAAGAGCAATTTTTTTTATATTTCTCATAGCATAGGCCTTGTATCATTTAGTCTACTTTGATGTATCCCATTACAAACTATCACGCACCTTCACGAAAAATCGACATCGACATTTAAGAATTCTCTACATCCCATAAACGTATAAAACTTTTTAGGAATTTAAATTTATTTATTAAATTTATTTTGGGATGTTTTATTTTTATTAAAACTGAAACATGATTTCTTTTGTTTTAAAAATCGAGGCATTTTTATTTTAAATTATTTTTCTAAGTTTTCCTGCCTCATTCAAATGAGCTGTCTCGGTCGTTAGAAGGGTCGTTCGATATCTTGATCTAACGAGGCGTTGTTTGAAGGTCGTTCGAAGCCTGTTCAAACGAGATCTAGTTTCATTCTAACGAGATCTAGTTTCATTCTAACGAGATGCTATTCTCATTCGAACATGCCTTATTTTCGTTCGAACGAGTGACATATCTTCTAAATTTGTGTTCGCCTAATAAATACGTGTTTCATTTTTATCTTTTCTAAAACTTTTGAAGGAATGTTTTTCGAATATCTGTTCCAAAAATTGTCAATGTTTTGTATTGATAAAACACTTTTGATTCACAACACATATCCCCAAAATAGTTTTGTGAATCGGTTTAAACCCTAGATTGTTTAGTATCCTTGCCTACATCTTGCGGAGAGGTACCTTAATGGCTGACTTGTGAACTCGGAAGGATCACTGCTAAAGAAGAAGGTTGATGATGGATCGATGGATACCGAGAGAGAATCTTGTGGACTGCATGGATACAAGTGGTATTCTGTAGAGATTTACAAAGACTAGCGTGTTATACTTGTGGCGGTAATCGAGTAGTGTTATAAGTCGACTGTCTTGTATTATTTCTAAAGTGATGACTAAAGGTTTTGCCCCAAGAAAGGATTTTTCCTCAATCGTTGTGTTCTTGAATGTGTAGCATATTCATATTGTTTCGAACACATATGTGCCTTTGTAACTAATTTAATCAAAGATTAAAATTTGTTTAAAATTGGTTTTGTACGATTGGAATTTAAATTGAAAATTACAAAAATTGAATTTTTGATTGTGGCAATCCTTGCCGAGCACATTTATTTCCACATTCTCAAATTGGCATAAAATCCTTTCACTCTTTCAAAGTGGTGTCAGAGCATTTTTACCCGTATAAGTGGTATCTGAGTGGGTTGCACTAATTTATCATGTATATGCTTGTTTAGTTATGTTTATGGTGGTTGTTTATCCTTCTCTCATGTGATGGTTTATTTATTTTTCTTGTCGATGGATTCCCATAATAATGACGACTAAAGTCATTTGAATTTGAAGTTTTCTAAAAAAATTGAAATTCTTAATTTTTTTTTTATTTTAAAGCTATTATGGAACTTTTGCAAATTGTTCAATCTCAAAGATATTTCTTTCGTGAGAAGCTTATGGACATGGATCGTGATATTAAAAATTCAGAATTGTCCAAGAAAGAGAGTGATGATATAGTCTTGTGTTTAGAGAAAGAATTAGAGTACTCTAAAATTTCTAGGGTTAGTGTACATGCCGTTGAGGATAATGATAAATTAATTAATTATTATAAGGCACTTGAGAAGACTCTTAGGGATAAGTTCGCTTCCATTCACGGGGAGCAAGATAACGTTCTAGGAATGATTAAAAATTTGAAGAAGGAGTTCCTAAAACTTGAAGAGTTAAATTCTTTACTTGGGTTTAAAATTTTGAACTTAAAAGATGATTTAAAAGACTCTAGTAGTGTTGGTAGTAATGGTATTGGCTCTCAAGTTTCTATTACTTCCAGTGTTAAGGCCAATACCATCGTTTATTTTAGAGGGTCAATCACATTTTCGGGTGTTAGAAAAGGTCAACCTAAAGGTCCAGTTCCTCATTGCGTTTACACATGCACACATTGTGGTAGGAAAGGTCACCTTAGACATTTTTGCTATAATCTTAGAAAAGATCCTAGGAAGTTTAAGTCTATTGTCCCTTTGGTTCCTAAATCCTGACGCATTAGGTATACATCTATTTGGGTTAGGAAATCCATTTTGGAGACCCTAAATGCTAGGTTGGTTGATAATTTTTTTGAAAAATACAAAAAGATTTTTTATTTTTGTGTATTTTAGTTTTACACATTTGGTATGGCATATTGGTGTGTTTGAATCCAATTCACACCTTAATTTCCATGTGGATAGTACATTTGGTTATGATTGTAGATACTTAGATTTTTCTTAGTCATGTTTTCATGGAGTTATTTCGAACTTGATTCACTTTATGGATTCGAATTTGTATATGCCTCCGCACACATGCACGAGCTTTTTGAACGTTAACTTCATTATAAATTTGAGTTTGATGAGATGTTCTCCCATTAATTTTGTCATTTACATTTTTTTTACTATGGGGGATTTCTGCATGTCAGAATCGTTGCCCGTGAGAGATTTTGTTTAGTATATAAGTGAGCATGAGAAAGGGCTGCAAAAGGATTAAATCTCTTTTGCGTGAAAGCCACCATTGGCAAGAGCCCAATAAAATATTAAAGGCAATAAAATAGAAAAAATGCCAAAAAAGGGGCCAACATAGTTTAGTTTACTGTTTGATCTTTCAAAAGAAATAACTTCAAAAGAAAGGAAAAAGAAAATAAATGAAAATATGATATTTGTTTATTTTTTGAGGGAGTTTAGTTGAAGATCACTGGGTTTGCACAATGAATCCTAGTTATTCTTATTTTTTATGACACTATTGATTTGTGGAATCATCAATATTCTAGGATTGTGTGCATTATTCTTATTTGTTCATTAAGTTCACCTTTATTTGTCACTTGAGGCTAAAGCTTAGTTTGATAAAGTTTTGTGGTCAATTAGAACTTCTTGAACATATTTAAATGTTTGGGTCATAATTCATTTGTATTTAGTTCACACCCATTAATTCCATTCCATTTGTTTAAACACATCGATACTATACTAGTGTGTAAACCTTATGTATTTTGGGTCAAGTTTTGTAATATTTTATACCTATATATGTGTGACGGATTTTCTTTGGTATATTTTGCATATATTATATATGATATTTTGATTTGTAGTTACATTTAGTCCATGTTTGGAAAATACTCGAATCTATTGGATTATTTGTGATTAGATGTCCATATATTGGATTGTATTATATAATTTGTACATTTTGTATTTGTTTTGAAAAATGAAAAGTACAAAAATAGTTGGTTTGGATGGCCTTTGAAATTATCATTACACATGCACTATATATATCTTTCCGTGATGATATCTTATCTTTGACGTGATGCTTCATATTTCATGACTATGCTTAACTCCTTTGTCTATTATGGACAAAAAGGGGGATAACAAATTACGAGGGAGTTTTTATGTTTGTTTAAAACTCGTTGCATCATGGGTATATTTCTTTGTTTAATGCATGTAGGTACATAAAGAAGAAATCAAGACAAACCAGATGAAGAAAAAGTTGCCAAAGTGAAGAACAAGGAGAGTTTTAAGATAAAGAGACTTATGCCAATCCATTCTAGGGTTATGAAGGGTGTTAGATTTCTTTTGTCATTTATAGAGTTATGTTGATGTAATTTGGATTTTGGATAGGTTTGTTTGTTTTTGTACCGAAATAGCGAAATGGGGAGATTTGTAAGAGCAAATTTTTTGATGTTGGTCATAACACATGCCTTATATTATTTTAGGATACTTTGGCGTATCCCGTTACAAACCGTCATGCACCGTCATGTAAAATCGACATCAACATTTAAGAATTCCCTACATCCCATAAAGGTATAAAATTTTTAGGAATTTAAATTTATTCAATAAATTTATTTTGGGATGTTTCTTTTTATTAAAACCAAATATGATTTTTTTATTTTAAAAATCCAGACATTTGTATTTTAAAATTATTTTTCTAAGTTCACCTATCTCGTTCAAATGAGAAGACATTCTTGTTCGAACGAGATGTCTAAGTTAATAGAAGGGTCGTTCAATATCTTCATATAACAAGCATTTAACGAGGGCGTACTATTTGTCGTCGTTTGAATCCTGTTCAAACGAGCTAGCAATGTCGTTCAAACAAGATCCAGTTTCATTCTAACAAGATGCTTTTCTCAATCGAACATGCCTTATTTTCGTTCAAATGAGTGATGCCACCTCAAAATTTGTGTTCACCTTATAAATACGTGTTTCCTGTTTATCTTTTTATAAGACTTTTGAAGGAACATTTTTTAAATATCAGTTCCAAAAATTTTCAAATTTTTGTGTTGATAAAACATTTTTGATTCACAACACACATCCCCAAAATAGTTTTTGTAAATTGGTTAAACCCTAGATAATTTATTATCCTTGAATACACCTTGTGGAGAGGTACTTCCATGGCCTACTTGTGAACCTGGAAGGATCACTGTTGAAGAAGAAGGCTGCGTCTGGATCGGTGGATACTGTTGATACCAAATTTAATCTACTGACGTGGACGAATAATAAGAAGACACGTGTCAATCTACATGGCACAATAACAACGAGGAAGTTTATTTCCCCCGACCAAGTCATGTTCGCTCCGAGCAACAAGGATACCCCGAGGAACTACAACACTCCGAGGAACTCCAGCGCTCCGATGAACTCCTGAACGACGAGCAACTAAGGCGGTTCGAGCTGCATCTCGACCACAGCATTGATTGCCAGATAACCAACAGTTCAAAACTGTTCATTGACTGCTTATCATATTGACGCACACGCTTGAAGAACATTAAATGAGTTACCCTTTCATATGTATATCATTTAATGTATCACCCTTTCAGATGATAGCCTCAAGGACCTTTCATATGTATATCATTTAATGCACCACCCTTTCATATGTAAGCCTCAGGGCTATAAATACATTGTATCTCCCTCATTCAAAGGGACCGGAATTTCTTGAGAGAACTTGTAATCAAGAATTCCACAAACACTCAGCAATAACATAACAGTGGACGTAGGCTTTATTCCTAGCCAAACCACTTTAAAAATCTTTGTCTTATTTATTTATCTGTGATTGAATAATTAGAGCAATCTAATTTTTTACATCAACAGATTGGCGCCGTCTGTGGGAACGTGTTACAAGCGTTGTTCTCCACCAAAAGCTAAGTTTTTATTTTCTCTACGTATAATCAATTATACATACATCTTTTGATTGAATCGTGATTTTTATGTCTATATACATAAATTAATTGTCCAATTTTTATCTGCAAAATGTTGCATCTCATGATTTTTAAATCATAACTGTTAGATTCATCCTTATTTAGAAATCTGAAAAATAGTAGATTTCATAAATCATAACTCTTTGCTTGATTCTCAAGTTTTAATTTTATATCATGGAATAAATATTTTAAATGATTACATATACCAATATATATAACGATGATAAGATTTGATAATTTTCTTTATTGATTTTAAAATAATTTTATAAGACCTTTGATGTCAATTCAAATTCCCATCATATTTTTAATAAAAGAATGGGAAAAGGTTAAAGATAATAAAAAGTCCTCTCATGGAAATCATGACCCAGATCTATTTTCTATCTCTTCAAGTTTGAGTCTCTTTGCATTCACAAGTTTGAGACTCTTTGCATTCATTTTTATGAACTATATAATTAATTTGGTTCATCTTCCATCTATGTCAATAAAGTCAAATTGATTGATTTTTTATATAAATTTGGTAATAATTTCGATCATTCACCATATTTTTATCTCTCCAAATTGGGAATAGGAAGGGATCAATATAAAAAAAATAATTTTCTCTCACCTGAAAAATCATTACTCACCTCTTGTAAAAGAGGATCAGTAAAACAATCATGACCATATCAAGACTTTGGGCACAAATTTGATATGTTGGCCCCTCCTTCATCACATCACAAGGTTTCTTTGACGAAATCACACGATCTAGTGGGTTATATATTTATTCATTTAATTAACATTCTTAAGGCTTAAATTTTACATTGAATGTTATTTTTTGATCTCAAGATTCGAGATATTCTGGTCATCCAACCATATATTCTATAACTTGAGATATCCTTAAATGTTGGTTGGCAACATCCATGTCGTTTGTCGGCAGCAGTAGAATCTTGGGGTATTAAAAAAATGCTAAGCACCCCTGATATTTCTTTAAACACGAGTTCGGCTTGGGGACAAGCAGGGGGCTTAAGTCTTTTTAACTTATGATCACCCCAAAAATATTTTTAAACAGCAACTAATACCTGATTGGTTGTTGGAGATTAAATAAATTTACAAAAAACTTTACGTCTTACTTATGATGCATATTTGATAATAATTTGTCCATCTCACACACATTTGGCATAAAACATATTATTTCATATTTTGAAATTTTTATGCTGATACATATCATATATTGATTGGATGAGTAAATTATTCTCATGACTAATCAATTCAGCCTACACATATGGTAGAGCAAATTATTAATTTTTACAGGCACAAGATTCAATGCCGACGAATGCTGAAGCACAAATTATTCTATATCCGTTCGGATTCATATTTTATATTTATCTCAGCATGGAGCTCGAAAAATTTCTTCTCTCTATATATATTCGGCTCCGAGGAAGAACTATAACATTTATTATATTTCACCCCCAACGGATAGTTGGTCGGGGTAATTCTTATTTATATGCAGGCCCAGCAAAGTTCTCGGCCATATTCTTATGTTCTGGAAAATATTATTCTTATTCAGCATTCTGCAATTATGCCTCGACAAGATACTTATTCAGCTTTAAGGAGAATTACAACATTCGTTCGGATAATTCTTATTTATATTCAGGCCTGACAACGTTCTCGGCCATATTCTTATGTTCTGAAAGATCTTATTCTTGTTCGGCATTATATGATTCTACCTCGACGGATCGGCGAGGCACTTTATTATTTTTAATTATTCTTTATATCTATTTGGATGCATATTCTATTCTCATTTCAGCAAGGATGTCTCTAGTATTTATTATATCTTATTCAGCTCCAAGGATATCTACGGAATTTATTATATCTTATTCCCAACAATCTGTTGATCATCGCCGAGGAGGTATCCTGCATTTATATTATATTTTATTCCCAACAATCTGTTGGTCATCGCCGAGGAGGTATCCTGCATTTATATTATCTTATTCCCAACAATCTGTTGGTCATCGCCGAGGAGTTATCCTGCATTTATATTATATCTTATTCCCAACAATCTGTTGGTCATCGCCGAGGAGGTATCCTGCATTTATATTATCTTATTCCCAACAAATCTGTTGGTCAGCGCCGAGGAGGTATCCTGCATTTATATTATCTTATTCCCAACAAATTTGTTGGTCAGCGCCGAGGAGGTCTCCAGCATTTATATTATCTTATTCCCAACAATCTGTTGGTCAGCTCCGAGGAAGTCTTCATCATTCATTATCAATTACCACCAACTCCGATTGGTAGATAAAATCCAACTCCGGTTGGTATTGGTCGATAAATCTCATTCAAAGTTCACATTCCACAGTTGGGGGCTTCTATTACAGATATATTTGTTCATTTGGTGGCACATTCTTATATCATCATGCAGTCGAGCATCAAATTCAACCCCGACTAATCACTTTCTCAGGAGGAATATTGAAGTTCAGGAGGTATATTGAAGTTCAGGAGGTATATTGAAGTTCAGGAGGTATATTGAATTTCAGGAGGAATATTGAAGTTCAGGAGGTATATTGAAGTTCAGGAGGTATATTGAAGTTCAGGAGGAATATTGAATTTCAGGAGGTATATTGAAGTTCAGGAGGAATATTGAAGTTCAGGAGGTATATTGAAGTTCAGGAGGTATATTGAAGTTCAGGAGGTATATCGAAATTCAAGAGGTGTATTCAGAAGTATCAGGACATGATGAAAGAAAGCGAAAAGTATTCTACCGAGGAACTCTGTCAGACCAGAAATTAGAAGACAAGTTGCCTATATGGAGGCTATATGTAGATGGATCATCTTTCACTACAGGCTGTGGAGCAGGGATCGTTTTGAACAGCCCAGATGAGGTCGACAGGGAATACGCCCTACGTTTCTAATTCAAAGCTTCTAATAATGAGATTGAGTATGAGGACATGATAGCAGGTCTTAATTTGTCAAATATTATGGAGGCACAGCAGGTTATTGTCTTCAGTGATTCTCAATTGATCGTAAATCAAATGTTGGGAATATATGCAACCAAAGGAGAATTGATGATCAAGTATCAAGCAAAGGTGATGGAGTTGGTATCAGAGTTTGTTGCTGTTCAACTGGTAAGAATATCAAGAACGGAGAATGTGAGAGCATACGCCTTGGCCCGATTAGCATCAGCTACTCGTACCGAGCTGCGAAGAACGATACCAATTGAAGCATTAGAAAGTCGGAGCATAGATGAAGACCTGACGATGAATATTATTACCCTTGATTTTGGAACATCTTGGATGGATCCTATCAGAGCATATATTAAGGAGGGACAATTACCGGAGGATAAGCTCGCTGCCAAGAAATGGAAGTTTAAAGCTGCTCGGTATGTACTAATTAATGGTATTCGGAGGATAAGTTCACCGCCAAGAAATGGAAGTTTAAAGCTGCTCGGTATAATGGTATTCGGAAGATAAGCTCGCTGCCAAGAAATGGAAGTTTAAAGCTGCTCGACGAGGAATTATGGCAGGTTTGCAAAGATGTGTACATCCCTCCGAGGTGAATTGATTAAAGAGATCCATGAAGGGTCCTGTGGAGCCCATGTAGCAGGACGAACACTTTTGCAAAAGGTGATGACGCAGGGATACTACTGGCCGATGATGAGAGCTGATTGTATAGCTTATGCCAAGAAATGTGACAAGTACCAACGCTTTTCCTCCATCCGAAGAACTTCACAAACATTGTTGACACCCATCATTTATCCTTGGCCATTTTCCATGTGGGGATTGATTTGGTTGGACCATTGCCGACGACTCGAGGAAGATTCAAATACCTCGTCATCGCAGTAGATTATTTTACTTAGTGGATAGAAGCTGAGCCACTTATTGACATGACATACGAGAAGGAAGGTGCACCAATTTGTTGGGAAGAACATCATCTGCCGATATGGTCTCCCTCATGCCTTCATCACAGACCATGGAACACAATTTAAAAACGAGGAGTTTGCTGCCTATTATCATCAGTCAAACATTTTGAAGGTTCAATCAGCGCCAGGATATCCTCAGATCTAATGGACCAAAAGCTCTAAGGAGCCAAAAAGTACTCTAAGGAGCCAAAAGCTCTAAGGATCCAAAAAGTGCTCTAAGGAGCCAAAAAGTGCTCTAAGGGGCCAAAAAGTGCTATAAGGAGCCAAAAAGTGCTCTAAGGAGCCAAAAGCTCTAAGGAGCCAAAAAGTGCTCTAAAGAGCCAAAAAGCGCTCTAAGGAGCCAAAAGCTCTAAGGAGCCAAAAAATACTCCTTTGGTTAGGAGGCGCTCTAAGGAGCCAAAAGCTCTAAGGAGCCAAAAAACTACCACTCCTTTGGTTAAGAGGTGTACACCAGCATGATCAATTACGGTTGGTAAGATAAAAATATACTCTCATATTACAACTTATGTTGGTTGGGAGGTAAGATTATTACAAAAAGTTCCTCGAAGAACAAAATATTTCAAACTGAACCAAGTATGGTTGGTCGGGGATAAAAACCCACTAACTGTAGTTGGTCGACGAGGACAAATTATTGACCTTAGTTGGTCGGGCACATTTTATGAAAGTATTTGAAATTAAACCAAGTATGGCTGGTCGGGGATAAATTTTCATCAACTGTAGTTGGTCGACAAACATTATTTAACAACCTTGGTTGGTTGGAAAAATTTTAAACATTTTTATACTCATTACTTTATTATTAAGTGATCGAGCAACGTTGCTAATACTTGTAACTTCTTTATTACTAAGTTGGTCGATGAACAACACAATATTGTTATACATATGCACACATGTAAAGTATTTTACAAGACAATAGCAATTAAGATTGCAAATAAAAATGAAAGTCTTTCATTAAATTCAAAAAACAAAATACATTGAGAATGAAAATGTATACTAACTATTACATTGAGATTCCTATTCTATTGGTTTCTTCTCCTTCTACTTTTAAAACAGGTTCCTCACCAGCAGGAGGATCATCCAAAGCATAAGGGGAGTGTATGAAGTTAAGATCTTTCAACATTCTGATATTCATCACAGATGATCTATCCAAGAAGCATTAGCTCATTCCCGAGAAGCACTTGCTCGTCCCTGAGAATCACTTGTTAGTCCCCGAGAACCTCTTGTTCGTCCCCGAGCAGAGGTAGAAGTCAAAATCAGCATCTATAGCACTGAGATCTTTGCTAATACTGTCTCGACCAATAATGAAGAAGAATTTATGAAAAAATGTTTCGAAGTCCACCACTAGCCTGGTACTAATCAGATCGAAGAGTTGGGTTCAAAAGCTATATGTTACTCGACAAAGTATTCAGATAAGCTTAAATCAGAAAAATCAAGCACGTGAAGTTAGCACTCAGTTGCTCGACACAGGAAGCAGTTGGTCGGATGGCAAACCAATCAACATACTTGAAGATTATGACAAGCTACAAGTTTCATACTATGGCATGGCTGCATCCAAATTCCCAGGGGTGATACATAGCACACGGAGTTCCTCTAAAGAAAGATTAGCAACCATCGATCAGCCTGCATCATACTTCGTCCAGGAGATAATGAACTTTGTGTTGAACAAATCAAGAAGGTAGATCAAGAATTTCACGAGCACCGAGCAACATTGCAGAATAAATACTCCATCCTTTCAAGTAACCCATCAAGCATGAAGCATTGGGGGCTTCTGTTGATACCAAATTTAATCTACTGACGTGGACCAATAATAAGAAGACACGTGTCAATCTACATGGCACAATAACAACGAGGAAGTTTATTTCCCCCGACCAAGTCATGTTCGCTCCGAGAAACAAGGATACCCCGAGGAACTACAACACTCCGAGGAACTCCAGCGCTCCGATGAACTCCTGAACGACGAGCAACTAAGGCGGTTCGAGCTGCATCTCGACCACAGCATTGATTGCCAGATAACCAACAGTTCAAAACTGTTCATTGACTGCTTATCATATTGACGCACACGCTTTAAGAACATTAAATGAGTTACCCTTTCATATGTATATCATTTAATGTATCACCCTTTCAGATGATAGCCTCAAGGACCTTTCATATGTATATCATTTAATGCACCACCCTTTCATATGTAAGCCTCAGGGCTATAAATACATTGTATCTCCCTCATTCAAAGGGACCGGAATTTCTTGAGAGAACTTGTAATCAAGAATTCCACAAACACTCAGCAATAACATAACAGTGGACGTAGGCTTTATTCCTAGCCGAACCACTTTAAAAATCTTTGTCTTATTTATTTATCTGTGATTGAATAATTAGAGCAATCTAATTTTTTACATCAACAGATACCAAGAGCGAATCTATCACTTGAGGACTGCTTAGAGACAAGTGGAATTCTTTAGAGATTTATGAAGATTAACGCTTTATACTTGTGGAGGTAATCACGTAGTATTGTAAGTCGACTATGTTGTATTATCTCTATAGTGCTGAATAAAGGTTTTGCCGTGAAAAGGGAATTTTTCTCAATCGTTGCGTTCTTGAATGCGTAGCGTATTCATATTGTTTTCAACACATATGTGCTTTTGTAACTAATTTAATCAAAGATTAATATTTGTTTAAAATTGGTTTTGTATACTTGTACTTTTAAATTGAAAATCACAAAAATAGAATTTTTGATTGTGACCATCCTTGTTGAGCACATTTATTTCCGCATTCTCAAATTGGTATCAAAGACTTCCACTCATTCAAAGTGGTGACAGAGCATTTTTACCCTTATAGCCATCATATTTTGCTCAAAATAGGCAAAAGAAATGTAGTTGTCTCAAGAAAACGACATCAAAAGACATAACGATGTGTGCGAAACCAGATGAATTAAGGGTTTGAGGACTAAGTTACGGAAATGGAAGATGTTAGTCACCATTCGGCCCTTTCGATCTCTCAAGGGCTATGATAATATTCTCATTTTCTCCAAAATGTGATACGTGTGTACATGTGTGCGGTGTGAATAGTAAGAGAAAGAAATCAATGACTCACGTCATGGAAAAGATGGAGCATAATCATCTTAAGGATTGTACAAAAGAAAATCATACAAATATAATGTGAGTGTCCTCCGAATCACAAATCACTGTGAATAAGTAAGTGTGTATATAGAACGGAAGAAGAATATGTGTATTCATAATACTAACAAGAACAAGGGAACATAAAATGGATAAATGGGGAAATATGAATCAAATCCCAAGATTGGCTTGAGAAGCCTACGTAGCCCAAAGGACATCAAAGTCCACGTAGTTTGATAACACACAAGGGCGGGGTTTAACCAATAATTCATAAGTTAGAAATTCTTTTAGTTTGTATTTTAAAAAATGTACACAAGTGAAAAGAGTGTGAAAAGTTAGGAAATTCTAATTTAAGGTTTATAAGAAAATCATCTCTTTGGATTTTTAGATTTTATGAAAATAAGATTTTTGTGTACTAAACAATAAAAAGTGAGGTTAGTTTTGAGGTGAAGAAATGAAATAAAGATATATCAAAAGTGTAAAGAATAGTAAATAACTACTACTAATTGAGTGAGTTGTAAATGAATAAGGGTAGAACTTCTAGAGACCTTTAATTGTGAATTTGCAATAGTAGGAGACTGATTTTAGGTGGTTGGATGGTGGTGAGTTAATAATGGAAAGTGGGGTGAAAATTGGATGAGAGTGATTTAAGGAAATGGAGAGAATGTTTGGAAAAATAGGATTTCGGCACACTGATTTCGAGGCTAATGTTCTGACTTTAGAAAGGGGACCCTTGGGAATGAGGTCATGGTTCTCTTAAATAGTAAAAAAATAGGGTTTCAAAGAGGTGCCTATCGGCATGGCCACTGGAATTTTTATCGGCATAGACCCTGGCTTGTTGGCTAAGGAAAGTACACCCTGTCGATAGGTAGGGGGTCTGGGGTGCCTCTAAGCTGTCCGAAATGGATTTTTTTTCAGAAAAATAAGCATAAAATGCAAATCATAAGTTCGAAGTGAACAAGGCGAAGACTGATGGAAAAGGAATTTATATCCCTAAAAGAATCCATTGAGCCACTCCTGGGTTCGAGTGTTGACCGAAATCAATCGGGGCTTGAAAGCACTCGATGGTCTCTAGACAGAGGTTCTAGGAGTAAAAAGGCAAGTACGCACAAACCGTGATGTCGATTAACGCATGGTATGGACTACTGGAAAGGGTATTCATAGACCTATGAGTTTTCAATGATATTTGTTCATTTTGGAGGGTTAAACGAGGCCCCAAATCTCCCAATGGCCTCTAGATCAGGTCTCAGTGTAAAAAGGTATGTTCATGCGAACCGTGAGGCTGATTCGCACATGGTATGGACTTTTGGAAAGGGTATTCAGAGCCCGATGATCTTTGAATGATATTCTCTTAGTTTGGAGGGTTAAACAAGGTCAAATGGGACCCGAAAGTGCCCAATGGTCTCCGAATTAGGTCTCGAAGCAGGACCTAGGGTCTTATGGTGGGTGGGGAAGTGTTAGAGACCTAAGGAGGTATTTAGGCATATTAGGATGGGTATCTAGAAGGTCAACTCATGTATAAATGTGCTTGTCCATGCCATTTCATTATGTTTCATTACTATTAACATGGTATTAGTTTGATGTGTAAATTTGCCTTGCCAATATCAGCCTTGCACCACTTTGCACAAGTGGTGCAATACTAGTGGTCACGTTTATCATACTTGCACATGTGAGGAAAGTACATAATATGCCACCTTTATCATTCTGTAACATACTCATCATTATATGTCACCCCGAATATAAAAGGTGCAAATGCCCTACCTATAAAGGCATTCCACCTATTTTACTATGTTCTCTCTAATAACTACCTATAAATAAATCTCAATCCCACAGAATAAGGGATTCAAAATTATTTAACTAGACGAATATAGGCAAAACCTAGGGGGAGAATTTGACAAATCTTGTATTCCCAAATTTAATGGATATTGACTAATGAAATTCATAGAATCAAAAGTGCGCCTGTGGAGATATGAACTATATGGGACCGAACCGCGTAAATCCCTAATTTTTTTCATTGTCTCTTATCTCACTTTATTCTTCCCCAAATTAGCAAGTCTGTATTTATAATTTCCTTATTTATTATTGTTTATTATTGGAATTTTCTAGATAAGACCATAAACCCATATACCAATTTTAAACGATAAAGACTGGCTCCGTCTGTAGGAAAATCGATACGCCATTGTTGTTTCCTACCATCCTCAGTCCTGAAATACTTTTCCCCTTTTCAACGATTCGTTTGAAAATTATAAGAAATGATAGATAACCAAGAGAGAAGCCACGAAGTAGAAGCACATCCACCCTCCATGCATGTGGGGATGGGTGACATACAAGGAATTTTGATGAGCTTAACAAAGAGCCACGAGGTAATACATGAAATCATAAAGTAAGTGGCGCAGACACTCCATGCTGGACATAGTAGGTCTCGGGTAGATCCTTTTGCCCAGTCAAAAGAGGAACCTCAGAAAGGAGAGGAGAAATGCCACCCAACCCCTATAGAGACATGAGGCACGCTTACAGAGCTCACGCTCTAGAAGACCCAAAGATATTGAACCTGGGGTTATGAGATGGCATGAATACATCGAGCACTCTGGATCATAAGAAGACATGTCATACTACCCCGATGCCACTTCCTCCCTTAGAACGACTTGGTGTGATCATAAACACTCATTCTTTGAGTAGAGTCCCAATATGATTGAAAGACTGAGTAGAGGGTCATCATTTGATTGTCTGGGCCCACATAAAATGAGGGTCCAACAAAGGGAGGTGATGGAGAGCGCAATGAGCATCAAGAAGAATTAACTTAATCTATCACCAGAATAACAAAATGTTTGGCCAAGTCTAGAACGAGTACGAGGAGATCGGACCAAGACGAGCAGACTTCTCAGGAAGAGAGCTCATTTGAAAGTCGAGGCCAATCAATCAAGACATTCGTGGTTTAAATTGAGCAAGAAGACTAGCCCTGGAATGGATCCATCCAGCGGTTGGAGGACCCTTTGGAAGAAATTCCTATATCCAAGAACCCACTGCACATAGAATTTGTGAAGGGATCCCCTTTCATCCCATTAATTGTTCATTATCTAACACATATAAAATTCAAACCACCGATTATTCCACCAAGATATAATGGCAAAATCAATTCAATACTTCACATAGATAAGTATTTAGCTGCTACTGATATCTATTCAATTCTGAACGAAATGCGCTATTGAGCATTTTCCAACACGATCATAGGATCAACCCAAATTTAGTATAACAATTTATCGCACATAAATTTTTTTTGTTTTCTAATAGTTGTCCCATCTATTTGTCACCAATTTATTTTTTCGAGCCAAGCCAGGTAAGAGAGTGGCTCACTTGCTCAACATATGGTAGAAACCTAAGAGACCACACACAAGTTTATTACTCGGTCCAATAATGAAAAGCTTGCGGTGGTGGATTATAATGAACAAACTTCCATAACTGTGTTGATGAGAGGATTACAACTAGGAAAGCTATGTTGGTCACTGACTAAAGAACCGTCGAAGACAATGACAAAACTCTTGGCCAATGTGGGAAAATCATGAATGTCATGGAGGCCATGACGTCCAAGGAGTTAAATTAGACAACGGCTGGCACCAGTAAGAATACTAAAAAGAAGGAATAAAAGGATAAGAAAATTAAGAAATCGAAAAGGTACGATGAGTACACCCCTTTGACTATAGGAATTCATCACATCCTTGAGGAGATCTAATGAAATAAATACTTGAGGTGGATCAAGAATATGAAATCCCCAATAAATTATCGGGACAAAAGAAAATACTTTGAGTTCGATAAGAACCAGGACCACAACACGGATATTTGTATAGCTCTGAAGATTGAAATTAATAACTTAATCAGGAGAGGGAAACTGTACAGGTTTGTGTATAAAGATGGACGGACTGGTCAAGAAGATGAATGTAAAGTTAGAAGATCATTAGAATCTCCCTATAAAAAGATAGACAAAAATAAAAAGGGGCGAGATGATTATTCAAAGGATGATATGAATCTGCCTAAGAAATCTATGGAACCCGTGCATAAGGTCATAACGATCTCTTTGAAGTGCCATTTTATTTCCAGTGGAGATGATGGATGAAAAGACAAAATTGCTAAAAGTAAGGCCTACCTCAATGAAGTGAAAGCTTGTGCTCGTATCAGGAAGATCAATCTGACATGAAGTGTGGATACCCTTCCGAGGAAGGTAAATAAAGATCGCATTATTGATGGATTTTCTAAAGATTATTTATTTGGAATCTTATACCCGACGATGACCCTTTGTTCGTTACTATAATGTCGCACGAAAGCAAAGTAGCAAGAATCTCGTCTATAATGGTAGCTCAGTGGACGCGATGTTTTATAATTGATTCAGAAGCCTGATAATTATGGATAATAAATTATCACCTTACCATTAACCATTGATCAGTTTCTTGGGTGAGAAGGTGTACCCCCTAGGCACGATTGAATTGGAAGTTATAGTTGGTGTGTGGCCAACATTCCGGACAAAAAACGTATATATTTTTTGTCTTGGATAAAAATGCTCACTCGGCGTATAACATTATATTCGATAGAGTAGGGCCGAAGAAGTTCTAGGTTGTTCCTTCTACAGCTCACCAATGCTGGAAGTTTCCTACCCATTATGGAGTTAGTGTAGTCAAGGGGAACCAATTAGATGCCAAAGAATGCTACCACGCCTCGGTCGACCAAGAAAAGCAGAAGAAATTGACAATAACCTACTAGATTGAAATGATAGATCCATGAGATGAGGAAAAATTAATCAAGGGGCAGGTCGTTAAAGAAATTGAGTAATTGTTCTTGATGATGAGCACCCAGGGAAGACAGTTCATATCGGCTCACCACTAGAGCTTGAACTCAAGAAATATTTGGTTAATTTTCTCAGACAGAAAAAAGTATATTCACTTGGAGCCATAAAGACATGACGAGAATTGATCCAGATGCCATATATCATGGGTTAAGTATAATCAAAGCGGGAAAACTAGTCAAACAAAAGAGACGAGTCTCTATTCAGGAAAGGACATGGCAGTTAAGAAGGAAGTTTCAAAATTGCAAAAAACTAATTTCATAGAGGATGCCAAATATCCATAATGGCTCTTTAACATGGTAATGGTCCAGAAGAAGAATTACAACTGGTGAATGTGTGTGGATTTCATTGACCTAAACAAAGGATGTCCTAAAGATCATTACCCACTAGCCGGGATAGACCACTTAGTCGATGCCACCTCTAAACATGATCTATTCAGATTCATGGATACTTACTCAGGGTATAATCATATTAAAATAAAGTTAGAGTATGGGGAGAAAACATTGTTCATCTCAAGTAAAGGCACTTACTATTACAACGCTATGCCTTTTGGACAAAAAAATGCAGGAGCGACATATCATAGACTGGTGAAGAAAGTGTTCAAAGAGCAGATAAGAAAGAATATGGAGGTGTATGTCGATGAAATGCTCACAAAGATCAAGAAGGACACCGACCACATCAAAGACTTACAACAAAATTTTGAAAAACTGGAGAAACACTAGATGAAGATCAAACCAATAAAGTGTGCCTTTGGTGTTAAGGAAAGGATGTTCCTAGGCTTCATTGTTAACCAAAGAGTAATCGAGGCCAACACTGACAAGATCCAATCGTTGATTAATATACACCACATAATGACCAAGAAAAAAGTGTAGAGACTAACAAGACTCATGGTAGAACTTTCTCGATTAGTATCAGCCACAAGAAGATAACTATGAAGAACTGTTCCAGTGGAAATTCTCGCACAATACAACACTGATGAAAAGATAATCAATGTCATGGAATTAGACCTCGAACCATCTTGTATGGATCCCATACGAGATTATATAAAAATAAATATTGTAGCAACAAACCCCAAAGAAGCAAGAAAACTCCGTTACAAGGCAGCAAGATATGTCTTAGAATGAGGAATTATGTTCAGGAGAGGATACATTATCTCATTGCTATAATGTGTTCATCTGATCAAAGTAAATGACCAGATAAAAGAAGTACATGAAAGATGTTACAAAGAACATTCAGTAGGGAGATCATTAGTAAAGCGGGTGGCTACACAAGGCTATTAATGGTCCACCATGAAAGTGGATTGCTCTAATTATGCTAGGAAGTGCGATAAGTGCCAGAAATATTACACCATCCATTAAACTCTAGGAGCTTCATTTACATAAATCATATTACCTTGGATTTTCACAATTTTGGGGACAGATCTGGTCGGCCCCTTACTGAAAACCAGAAGAAGGTTTAATTATTTAGTGGCCATGGTGGATTATTTCACCAAATGGGTGGATGGTGAACCTCTAGTTGAGATGCCATATGAAGGGGTCATCCAATGCATCTGGAAGAACATTATATGTTATTATTGAATGACATATGCCTTCATTACTGACCATGACACTTAGTTTGATAATTAGGAGTTCGAGGATTATTTCACGAGGTAACATTTTCTTTTCTTTTGTGCATTTTCTTTGAACTCTTCTTTTATTTCTTCTTATTGATTCCTGTATTTTATAGACGTGGTTCTACGACATGATAGGGATTAATATGAGGTTGATAGCCTTGAAGAATGAGGATTTTGGGGACTTCTTTCGGATGTTCCAATGGCAAAAGTCTAACCGACGATCGAACCAGTCTTTATCCCTGGCGACAGTGCGACTTGACTTACCCTGACGAGCAATCAGGTTATTTCATGTTCTTTATGAATTCATTGGTGTATTCTTTCTTAAATACCGATATTTTGTTAGGGATTTCCATGTGGCCTTTTACCCCTAGGCAATCGCTTCGCGGGATATGAGGGTGACGGGTGTTCACGCATAGATGTGGCGGCTAATGACGCATGAGTTTGGGTGGTACCTAGGAAAGAGGGTAGTGCAAAAGATTGTAGAGGATGAGGTTGCGGTCACTGGTAATGCCCCCGGTGTATATGAGCTTAGTGCGGGATATGTATGATGAGTCTCGAAAGGTGGCAAACCTATATGTTCTACATGATTGGTTGGCTCTAATTTATTTCCTTCTTTTTAATGAGTAGTTGGCTCTTTGCTTTCACTTGTTTGCTTTTTGTACATTCGATTGTCGACCTCCTAGTTGAGGGACATCAAGGAATGGATGCCTTTTGTATCTGACTACATCAGCAAATCTATTCCCTCTTGTCTAGTTTAGTCTGCCTCCTCAGATGAGGGTTAGGTTTTGGGAGTGGAGGTTCAACCGCTCGTCGTCGGGGGAAACGTGTTCTCCACAGTAGTCTATTTGATGACGATTCTTGATGTATTAATGTGAACTTTATTTTAAAAATCCTTTATAATTAGTTATATAATGATTCTTATGTTTGGTTGGGAGTTTGGGACTCATTAATGGCGATTTGGTTGAGTTTTAAGGAGGAAACCCATAGGTTATAGTTGCATAATCTGGGAAATACCTATTCGATCGACCGATTGACTCAAAAATGTAGATCGATCGATGGATCAATCAATCAACCCCTCTTCATTGATCGATCGAACCCTCCTGGAAATTTTATAATTTTTCCCTTTTGAATTTAATTCGAGGAGAATGCGTAGGAACCTTGGATATTAATCATAAATGATAATAGGTCATGGGGAGGACTAGTAGGATCTAAGTAAGTTTTGATATATGGGATTTTATAACGAGACGTGTCCATGGGATAACGGGGGAATAAAATTAAATAGATATCATGCATACGTTAAGTGAGGTATTGGGAGACTCGAGAAGGACTTAGACCAGTATGACAGTAAGGGTACACCTACTAAAATTATATATAGTATAAGAGAACACTTCTAGGGATGAGAACTAATTACGAAAAGGGCGACGATTGAGAATAAAATGAACTGGTTAATTATACGTAGGAATTGGGTGATATGGGCCACGTATGGTTACGATATTTATTATAGGCCGTGGGCAAACCAAATTAATATATGTGAAGGTATATATATATATATATATATATATATATATATATATATATATATATATAACAGTGTGCATGTGTATATGTATATATATTATTATATATGTGTGTATAATCATACCCGATCTACTTGTATCACGACGATTTTTGTGCCGGGACAGTCTTATCTCGATTGGACCTTTATGGGGGATATTGACTCGTACCCTAGAAGATAGTATCCTTAATACAAGCTATTTGATAATGATAGTCAGATGGTCCTAAGAGACGTGAGGAGTATGTGCTGACCTCTTAAGACTGGGAACTATTCTTCGCGTCTAATATGTGTGTTGATGTTAATACGGTTCGAGAGTGGATCTGAACTAGTATTTCCCTTATTGTATGAGAGGTAAAGAGAGTGGATAGCAGAGTATTCCAACACCATAGATTTTATGTGGGCTGCTCTATTGTATATATATATGGTGTGAGATTTATACCTATACCTGAAATTCTTCTACTGTGCGTGTAAGTAGATAAATATTGAATAGGGGTACCAAATTGTAGTGTGTGCATGTGATTTCACATCAGTACCGAGATACACATAATTGACTTAAATAATTCTTAAGAGATGTTAACTTAAATAAATTGTAATCATACGGTTTCGCGTACTAGAACTTATGGGAGGAGAATTTGGGTTAGACTTATGATATTTTAGTAGAACGATAGGCGTGTACACTTGATGAGAGGTGAGAATTCTCAAGAGAGTGTTGTGTACTAACATGTATGTCATATCAACTAGTAAGCATTTTAAATACTTGATAAACAATTTTAAAAGCTATTTTTACACTCGGACTCTAACCCGTTTCCTGTCATTTTATTTCTTCTCTTGTATATATATATATATATATATATATATATATATATTAAAGGTGCCCAGCCACGGGGGCATCAGGCATAGACTCTTTGGATTAGACGTGCTACAACTTATGTGGGAATTGTAGGTCTTTATAGTAGACGATTTCTCCCTTGATTCAGCTTCTGATCTAGTCTCTTCTTAGATAGGGCATGTGTCGCCCATTTCCTGTTCCAATTTAGACCTATTAGAGATTTGGTATGTATTTATGTTTCCAGTATTCAAGGCTCATTTGGGATTTATTCTTCTGTCATGTGGATTACATTTGTGGATATTTATTTGGGTTAAGATATCTAGTTCTCATTTCATTTAAATGGTTTGTTTTATTTATCTCTCGCGTTAGTCATAAAATGTTATGATTTAAAAGGTTTTCATTATGGAATTTAATAAATGAAATATTATTTTAAAATGTTTGGACACTTAGCTTAATTATTTATCGGGTGATTAAAATGGAAAATTGTTGTCGTCAGTGATGCTAAGAATGAACAACACTGTTCACCTTGATTTTAATTTAATAAAGGACTGATCACCTAGTATTTAATTAGGCGGGGTGTTACAGATAGATCGCGAACAAAAAGTCTTACCAATTAAGGGGAATCCATGCTTTATGTACGACCATATCTGACTATGACCCAACAAGGATCGATCCTAATAACCTTAGTTGACTCATGTAATTAGTGTTGACACATAGTCAAAGCGATGAGATCCGTTCATAAGACTAATAAGTTGGCACAAACACTGGTAGAAGCTAAGTCAGGACAACTTAGGTCCATTTAAAAATAGGTTGCTAATAGGGCAAAGCAGGTTGACCAAAAACATACCACATGATCCTAAGAATAAACTATTAGCAAGCCTATGACATATACTAAAGCAGATAGTAAGTTGACATGGTAAACAAGCAATATGATACAATAATCCCATAAGACTATAACTAACTGAATATAAGGTATTCAATCACTTTCACTTGCTGATCTGGTCAAATGCATGTAAATATCTTCAAAGTCAACATGATAAGTATAAAATATGCAATAAAATATCATTGCAACAAGAACAACATAAATTTATTCATCATAAATTACAAATTGTTCATTTAAAAACTGTAAGATCAGAGAAAAGGTCTCAACAAAAACACACATCCTGAACACAAAAGATCAAGTCAAAGGAATGTTGTCAGGGACAACAGTAGGGGCAGAGGCATCGGTAATGACCGCATCTTCACTAGGGAGAAGAGAAGCCTTGCTAGTAAGAATTTGACTAGTTTCATTAGCCTGATCAGCTTCAGAAGCATAATCGTTTTATATCTGCTCGACAACAAGATCTGTAGACTCTATGTCATCTTATTCCCACCTTTTGAGCTCAGCGGCTATATTAGGGCAATGTTTCATCACCCTCTTCTTCAATTCCTCATAACCACCAAGAAATAAGACCAGACTATCCATGTTGTAATTCTCCAAGGACTTTAATTTAACAAAAAATTTAGTAACCTGATCGCTCAACTTGGTGGCCTCCACATCAATGTGACCAAGAGAGACCGTCTTGGCAACGATCTCCTCATCATTTTGTTCTAATTTAGTATAGGTCTTCTTCAGATTATCGGCCGTCTCCCAAAGGATATCTTTAAGTTCTATATTTTCCTTGGTTAGAGCCTCTATAATGGCCCTCTGTTCCTCATAGGCCACATGATTTGTGATATACTTTTCCCTTAAAATAGTCATCACCATAGAATTTTTTTACTGAAATAAGGAGTCCGAAATAGGAAAAAATATGGAAATTGCAAAAATAAAAACATGTTCCATAAACTCACCGCAACAAGAGGATGCTGGGACAACCTTCACAAATCATTTGGATCATAGACCCTTAGGAACTCAAACTCCTTACTATGACTATGATAGATATAGAGACTGATGACATTGTTCAGGTGTTAGAAAATAGAGTTAGGTTCCTTCTTAAGATCCTACAATGTCACCAAATGAGTAGAGTCAAGCATAAAGTCTTTAACTTCCTTATAACGAAAAGTTAAGCCCTGTGTTCTAAACAGACAACGAGAAGGTCTCCCCTCGATTTGTATCCTCTTAGCAATAATGCCAACCATAGTAACCTTAGGGTTACTTTGATGCCAAGGATCTTAAAGTGACCTTTTATCCCCTACAGCAGATGGAATGTGGAGCATGGGGGCTTTTTCCTTCTCTTTGTCCCTTGTAGCAGCCTTAGCCTCTATGGGTGCATTAACCTTCTCTTTCTTCCAGTCCTCAGGTTCAGTTCTTTTTTAGGCATCAACCTTCTTCTTAACCCTGGACTTAGCATTGACCTTGCTTTTCTACTTGGGCCCCATTTTCCTACGACGAGCCTAGTTCATTTGGATCCGATCGAGATGTCTAAGGGATATTTTAAGTGTGGATTCATAGGATGGATTTGAAGAAATAAGAGAATGAACTATAAGTATGAACATATTAGAAATATATTAAAAATATGGTAAGTATGAGAAAGAAAAGGTGGACATGGCTACTTATCACAACTTCAGCCTCAACCTCTAGATCGACCTCTGTCCTCAGGTTTGTCTAAAAAATCACTCCCTCTTCCAAAGGAATGACTATCTCTACTAGAGGAACTCCATTAGGATGGGTATGATACTCGGTGGCTATAAACTTAGCAATGGAAAATAATTCTTCAAATGTGGGGTATTTTGTACGCAGTAAGCCTCCACCAGGTCATGTACTGTACACGAAAGTTTTGGGGCCTTCTGCACTGAAACAAACGATAGAGACATCAAAACAATGCAGTTTAAAGAGAAGAAGTATGCACAAAAGTTTACCTATTCTGTTCGGACCGTTCTAATCCCGTGTAACCTTACAACACTTATCATTCTCATGGCCCTTGAACTCCCATTCACCCCTCATAAATGTAAATTGATATTTCCAACTTTATTACTGGTCTAGAAGACCTTAACCATTCTTAAATGTGACCTCCTAGAGGAAAATTAATTGTATCCGGGGGGCTTTGCATTGTGCTTCTAAGACCGCACGACGGGATGAATGTCTCAAATTTATTTAATTATATGTCAATTCAAAACCAAATTTTATTTATACCTAAAACATGAAACTATGTGATATAAGAAATATAATTAATTAAAGCTTACAATCTCAAATAAGTCCAAGTTGTAGGAAAAAATCCCTTTCTAGTAAAAACCTTTATTTCCCTAATGTTTTGCAAATCGCAACTTACAATACAATAGAGAAATCTGTAATGAACTCCCGCAAGAATCCACAAAGATCGCAACCTTGAAATCTACAAATATTCCCTCGATAACCTCTAGAACCACAACTCTTTCTTCATCATTAAATACCCTGGAGTATCCCCAAGGACCGCCCTTGTCAGCAATAGCTCCTACAAGAACTACCAATCGAGCAGTAGAGAAATCTTCTCTATAAGAGAAACTTCAATAGAGATGTGCTTTGGGTTCCAAAATGATTCACTAAAGTATATGGGATGATTTCTGAATCATAAAACAAAGTTTTGTGCCCTAAAATTAAGACTAAATGTCTGCCAATATGCAGTTTTTGTGTATCAAAAGCCTTAAAAGAAAAGGACTCACAAAATGGGTTTTATAGAAAAAAATAATATTTGAGGCGGCTTGTCGAACCGGTTCGGTTTGGCCTTTATAAGAGGTAAACCGGTTCGCTTTTCTAGAATCGAGGCCAAGCCTTTTAGAAAAATGAACCGGTTCCCATTAGGACCGAACCGGTTTGCACCAGTTTTATAAATATACCTAGGTTTTCCAAAAATGATTTTGATTTGAAAATGCCTCATTTTTTATAAAAAAACATTTTATAAAAAATATCCCAATACTAAAGTAAAACATTTACGAAACTTAAATACAGTCCTTAGCAAAATCAATCTCGTAAATAACCGTTATTGAAGCCACTTGATATTCAGATCCGTCGTCTTAAACAAATGATCGAGAACTTCCTTCGACGGTTGTGACGGCATACGCCATACTCAATGTACATACGGACTATGAAAAATATGTCCTTATAAATCTCCCCCTATGTTTACGCTGGTACAAATTAAAAACAATCCGAATTATCAATTAAACGTCCTATACAAATCTAATACTCTTCCATGAACCCAAAAGTGAAAAGATACTAAAATTGCAAGTCTTCCAATTTTAAAAATCTTCAACATTGAAATCTTCAAATATCTTTGCTTTCCTTGCTCTTCTTTTTGTGTGCTTTCCAAATGATCAACGAAGTCCTGCACAAAAGAAACAAATCAAATACCTTTATGACATATCGAGTTTAAAATGAGATAAACATAAATCAAATATCAATTAAATCAAGTCTCTCATAAAACATATCAATTAAATCAAGTCTCTCCCCCATAATACAAACTCTCACTCCCCAATACAAACTCGATCTGAATATGTCCCCAATGAGATCAAACCTAGTATGAGCCTCCCATAACATCACCCCCAGTATAGTACTATAAGCATTTGGCGGAGATGGGAAAGTGTAACACCATATCCACTAAGAATTTTTCTAATAGTAGGATGTAGGGATATGTGAAGTCTAACTTGAAGAGCCCAAAATGGAAGGCAAATCACTTCTAAACATGAGTTATCATAAACCCTCTCCTCATTAATGGGAAACCTAGTCTAAATATTAATGGGGATACTGTATATTTTTACCTGATATGGTCCCTTCATCCTCTAAAATATCTTAGGAATACTACCTAGTGTTAGTGGTGGAAGGGCCATAGTAGTTCGACAATACCTTAAATCACTCTCCTCGTCTATTATTTATGCACCAATTGGTTCATCTCTGCGGGAAAAAGAATGTACAAGCCTTACATCATCAACTCTATCAGACATACATCCCTTAAAAGAAGAATCCAAATTTACAGCAAACATTGACATGGTATTCCCTAAATTCTCAATACCCATTCATTGCTCCACGAAGTTAGCTGCTTCCGAATCCTCAAAATTAGGGCCCTCAAATGGCACTTCAACCGGTAAAGGGGCAGAGCCACCAGAAGAAGCTACCCTAGGGATATAATTTAGGAGCCTTGGTTCATGTTCTAGGCGAATAAATTATAAAATTTTTGTAAATATCCTGTTGATAATACCAAAACAAGTTGATTCTAACTCAGTTAAAGTCTCAAACAATCGCTGAACGTGGGAATGGTAGCTCATCAAGATAGATGACAACATTTTTGGTGGACTGAAAAATCTTGGGGCTATGCCGGCATAGAAAATATATGTCAGTTTTAGACCAAACCCTAGAAATGGAAAGATCCTAAGCCAACCAACTCAATGGCTACCTAAACGATTAAACTTCCAACTATCAAACCCTAAACATCAAGCGGTCCAATAATAACATAATAATGAAAAGTGGTAACCATAAAAAACTGAAGAAGATGGGTTAAAAACCTAAAAACTTAAGAGGATGAATTGTCATTTACCTGTGTATGGGAAAGAGATTTGAAAGTAGACATGACAGAGCGAGAACCACACTAGAAATGGACAAAGCTTGCTGGAGACGAAGGAGCTCAGGAGATGGTGTAACTTATTTCTCTCTCTGAAAACACTAAGAAGTTTTGAAAATTTTGGGGAGTCCAAACAATAGGGGTTTGAGACTTTAAATACTTTGGGTTTGGAGGCAAAAGTCACTGATCATGATGGCATCATCTAATAAAAATCAACTGATGCTATAGGTACATTGAACAGGCATGCGCGTCACCCTAAGCATGCATAATGATTATCCCTGATGATAATTCCAGTCATCTGACACGTGGCTCCCCAGCTCAATTAAAAAATTATGGACGTTAATATTCTCATCTTAATCCAAGTTAAATTGAGACAACTCGATATACTTAAGCCAACCATATCATGATGATTAACACTTCATCCATTCATTTCACCTAGCAACCAGTCCGAAGGTTCAGTATTTCAGAGAAACCGCTATAAGTTCCAGTCATGAATGAAGTCTTGGGGGCTTTTGTTATACTATAAATATGGGGCACCTCGTGGACCTCTTAAGAGGTGACATATGTCCTCATTAAGGTTAAAAAGAGAGTTCGGCTTGATGTAAAATCTGATCGGTCAAGAGCAAATGAGGTTGGCTCAGGTATAAATGGTCTCGGCCATTCCATTTCATTAACTATCTTATTACTATTAATATGGTATTAGTTTATGGTGTTAATTAACCCCATCAATACTAGCCTTGAGCCAGTCCGTACACGTGGTGGAATACTAGCGGTCACGTTTATCATACTTGCACACGTGAGGAAGCTACGCAATATCCCACCTTTATCGTGCCGCAACAAACTCATCATTATCTATCCCTCATAATTTAATAGGTGTAACTGCCTGGCCTATAAAGTCACTCCTCCTATCCCACCATATTCTCTCTCTAATAACTATCTATAAGTAACACTCAATCTAACAGAATAAGGGATTCAAAATCCTTCAAGTAGACGGTTATAGGCAAACCCCAGGGGGAGAATTTGACAGAGCTTGTATTCCTAACTTTCATAGCTATTTCCTAGTGAAATACATAGAATCAACACTGCACATGTTGACTTAGGGACCATATTAGGTCAAACCACATAAATCCCAGTTTATTTATTTTTCTATCATCTTACTCTATTCCTCCCCAATTTTGCAAGTTTCTAGTTATAATTTCCTTATTTGTTATTGTTTATTATTAGACCTCCTAGCTAAGACCATAAAACCATATAATAATTTTAGATGGTAACAACTGGGTTTCCTGGGGATGGCTGGGTTGTATTGGGGTTATGCTTAAGAAATCTTAGGCATGAGGTCCTAATATGTCCGGGTTCATTGCTCTCATGACAAAAAATCATGGTTCCACTATTTTTATGGTGTATTGGCTATACATACGACCATCTTTGAGTTTGAATAAGGTCCAATCCTTGACCTGATTATTTAAATGACGGTTACTGAAATTATTTATGGGAATTAGGGTGGGATTACAGAAATTACTACTTAATGTTGGATCTTGTTCAATGAGAGTGGCTATTTCTATAATCTTCCCAAAGTCTCGAATCTTTAAAGGAATAAGAGAGGTTATAATACTATTCTTTAGCCCTCTTTCAAAGTTCTTGCATTTCGTGTTCGTGTTTACATATTCCTATGCGTATCGGGATAATTCGGTAAACCATGGCTCATATTGAGCTATTGTCATATGTTGTCGTTTTAACCCCAAATATTTTACCGTCAATTGATCTCTTGTGGCTTTTGAGAAATGCATTTTTGGGTATGTCCTACTAATTTCCACCAGTGATCCACTTCTCATTCGAATAGATAAGTTGATAAACCTACCCTAAGCTGGGTTATCATACCTATTCCATTTAGTACCTTGAGTCTGTCTAAACCATTGTTCTGCCACATAAGCCCCATATTTTTTTGTAAAATATTGGGGTCATTGTCAGAGAAATTCCTTTATGGCATTCATTCTACAAGCTTCAACTGAAATTCCAATACCTAATTCATGTTGAGGTGGAGTGTTTCATTACCCTTGATTTGATGCGATTAGTTCTTGTAAGCATTCCATTATGTTTTTTGTAACGGTGGGAGAAGTTGGTAAAACATGCTCCTCTTGTGGTGCTCTTCTTGCTGGTGCATGTAAGGCTCATGTTTTCACCATCTTATAAGATAAACAAATAAAAATAAATAACAACAAGTATTATACATAAACAAAACCAGTTAAATTATCCAGGTTAAGATAAAGTACATTAAGTTCCTAGGTGATACAAAATTTAGGAACTATTCTCTGTACATATGTATAATTGCAGCCCTAACTACTTCTGTATATAACATAACTATAATTTTGCTGTACTAACTGCTATTATATATAACATAACTTCATCTTAGCACTTCACTACACCATGCTTGGTGAAAGATAACACACCCTCTTTCATTGGTTATTAATTTACATTCCACCTGTAGAGGGAGCTTGAAGGTAATCCTGAGATTAGGGATAATTCCTTAATTGGCAAAAGTGTTTGAGATTAAGAAACCGAAGTAGCTCAAGCGTGACAACTCAAGCGCGTCAACTTAGTAAGGCAGCTTGGCGTGGGAACTCATACTTTGGCTTGTTGCATTAGTCATATTGTATTTCTGTTTATGTTGATTGTAAGCTATAATGGTTGTAATGTTGTAACGAGATTAATAATGAGTTCGTGTGAGGTCAAACGGTACTTGCGAGAGACCAGGATTGGCAGGGCCTGGGAGAGCTTTCATGCTCTATCGAATGACCTCGTCGTGGGAACTTTAGAGGGACCTGGTTTGGAGGATTGAGAAGTGAGGCACCGTTGGGGGCTTGTCCTTACCATCTTAGATATCCTAATCATGAAAAGGAAAGATACCCTTTCTTCCCCTTTTTGTTTAGGAATAGACAAAGTAAGATAGCATAAATAGATACTCCCCAAAAACCTAATCTCCCCCTAAATATGTGATCATAATATACCAATACTAAGCAAAGCTATATGCGAATAAATCATGCAATGGTGTAAAGTGTAGCAAGCATGCTACATGGTAAATCAAGCACAAATAATCTAAAAGATCAAGCTTGTAATGAATATGGACTAAATGTCAATCGCAAAAACTCAAAACACAATACCATATATAATATATGAAAAATATATCAAATAAACTCTGACGCATATATATACGTATAAACAATCACAAAACATGACACAAACACATAAGATTTACACACTAGCATGGTATCGATGTGTCCAAACGTGTGGGATGGAATGAATGGGTATGAACTAGGAAGAAGATAATTATAACCCAAACACTCAAATATGTTCAAGAAGTTCTAATTGACTGCAAAACTTTATCAAACTAAGCTTTAGCCTCAAGTGACAAATAAAGTTAACTTCAATGAACAAAATAGGCATAGTGCACACAAGCCTAGAATATTGATGATTCTACAAATCAATAGCGTCATGACAAAATAAGAATAAATAGGTATCATTGTGCAAACCCATTGATCTTCAACTAAACACCCTCAAAAGATAAACATATGATAATTTCTATTCTTTTCTTTTGAAGTGATTTCTTTTTGCAAGATCAAACAAACTAAACTATTTGGCCCCTTTTTGGAATATTTTCTTATTTTATTTCCTTAATTTTTTCTTGGGCTCTTTTCAAACGGTGGCTTTCACAACGAGTCAACGTGCCTCTCGCAGTCCTTTCCCGTGTACACTCATATTTTCATTACTAACTATCCTTATGGGCAACGGTTCTTATGCACAACTCCCCCGCAGTAAAAAAATATATAAATGACAAAATTGATGGGAGAACATATTACCAAGATCAAATATACATGTGAAGTCAAAATCCAATAAGTCCGTGCATGTGTGTGAGGAGGCATATACAAAGTCTAATCCAAAGTCATAACTAAATGTCCTTGCCACATGGAAAGTACAGAGTGAATTTGGATTCAAACACACCAATATGCCACGCCAAATGTGTAAAACTAAAATACCCAAAAACTAAAATCTTTTTGTATTTTTCAAAATACTATTGACCCAAAAAAAATCTTTTTGAATTTTCAAAAATATTTGAAACCAAAAATCTCTTTGTATTTTTTCAATAAGACTCAATAAAAGAAAAATATAATACAAAAGATACACATGTCATAACACTAGAAAATATATATCATGAAGCACAACTAGAGTATGACAAACAAAGCAACATAATCATCTATAAGATATAGCAAGAGAAGAATCATGTGCAAGTAAACGAGAATCAACTAGTCTACCATCTAGTGACTCTAAAAGTGATTTCTTACATGTATACCTAACGCGGTAGGATTCAGGAACGAAGGAGACACTATACTTCAACTTCTTAGGACCTCTTCCAAGATCATAACAAAATGACCTAAGGTGAACTTTCCTACCATAATGCGAACATGTGTAAACTTGAGGAATGCTACCTAAGGTTTAACCTTTTCTAACGTCCTTGGAATTGGTTGAACCTCTAAAATAAATAATGGTCTTGGGCTTTGGCAATGGAAGCATTAGGACAAGATAAGCCACTACCATCACTGCTTGAGTCTTTTACATCATTTTTAATTTCAAAATCTTAGACTCAAGCAAAGAGTTGGACTACTCCAATTTTAGGGAATCCTTCATATTTTCAATTAATCCTAGAAGGTTATCTCATTACCCCTCAATGTGAGCAAACTTATCACTAAGAGACTTCTCATGTGCCTTATAATCATCAATCAAAATATTTTTATCCTCATTGGCATAAACACAAACCCAAGAATTTTTAGAGTCTTATAATTCTTTCTAAAAAAATTGAACTCTATCATCACTCTCCTTGTTGGACAATTTTAAAATTTTAAAGTCAAGATCCAAGGCAATAAAATTCTCAAAACATATATCTTTTCAATTTTGAACAATTTGCAAATATTCCATAGCGGATGCAAAATGATTTTTTTCTTTTTCAAGAACTTCAATTCGTTTTGCAAACTTCAAATTCAAAATATTTAATTTTTGATCACGGTTAATAAGATTATTAAACTCATTGTAAACACCACATTCTAGGACCCCCTAAGTCTTTCCTTAGCCCCCTAGCACCTCGTCATTTCACTATAAACCCTAGGTCATACTCCGAGTACCGATCTAAAGGCCATCGAGCGCTCCCAGGCTCCATTTGACTAAGGTCATCTCTTTGGATCAAATGAGTTGAATCAATCCTAAAAGGGTACTAAATGCCATTTCTAATGGTCCACCCCGTGCACGATTCTGACTTACGGTGAGGACAAACGATCTATTTTACCACCAAAAATCAATTTAGAGGCCAATGAGTGCTCCCGTGCCCCAATTTGACCCCAAGCAACTTCATCATCAGAGAGAAAGCTCTTTGAAACTTCAAAGGGAACTGAATCCCCTTTCCAACGCTCCACCCCGTGCATGAAACAGCATAACCATTCGGATGAACGACCCATTTTCCCTAAAAAACTTATTCGAAGCCCACCAAGTGCTCCCGAACTCTGTTTGACTAAAGTCAACTCTTCAGCTCGAATGAGAAAGAATTAATCTCCGAAGGTCACTGAATAATCTTTCCAACAGTCCACCTCATGCACGATTTTGACCTACAGTACGAACGAATGATCCGTTTTACTCTGACAGGTCACCGGGTGCTTCTGGGCCCCATTTGACAAAAGTTAACTCTTCGAACCTAGAAAAACTCTTTGGAATGTTGAAGTACATATCCTAACCTTTCAAACGGTCCACCATTTGCACTATTCTGACTTACTAAGCGGACGATCGATCCGTTTGTGTCCAACGATCTCCCAGCCAAAGGACTGGCGTGTGCTTTCGAGCCACATTTGACTCAAAGTCAACTCCCAGATCCAGGAAAGGTCCAAAGGACTATTGAAGGTCTCTGAACTACCTTTTGAATGGTATGCCCCATACGTGAATTGGATTGACAGATTGCGTTCTACGACCATTTTCTGGGAAAATTTGCATGAGACTGCCATTTTGCAGCTCTATGACCCTGCCTATGGGTAGTGTACCTAGGGTTACCTACCGATAGGAAAGACTAGGGCTCCCTCCGAAGCACACCTGAACCAGAGATTTATTAGTATCACTGATCACAACAATATTCTCTCGAAATCAGCAAACTTCCCTCATGTAAAAATCCATTCAAGTCTACATTCCCATCATTTTCATACCCAATTTTGTAAAGATCTCATTCAACATTCATATCAATCTTCAAGGGAGTTAATCCAAGATCAAGATCAAGCTCCATATCCTTCAAAGAAGGTCTAAAATCTTCCCTTATCTCTTTAAATCTCTTATTTTTTACATTAGATCTATAATCTAATTCATACCCATTAATATCTACACTTTTTTTAGTATATTGCACACACTTTTTTTTTCTATAAAAAAACAAAATTAACAAAAAAGAGGGTTATATCCATAGATTTTGACAGGAATTTCCATCATACTTTTTCAAAATTAAACAAATCTTTTTCTATACACACAAACCATAAAAACCAGTTCGAATCTATGGGTTAGACCCACCATTGTGTCGTTAGAGAACTACGTGGACTTTGATGCCTTTATAAGCTACGTAGGCATCTTTGGGTAAAACCCGAGACTCGGGTCCTATTTCTCTTTTATCCATATTTCTCATTTATTTATCCATATATATATAATTCATATACGTCATAGTTTATAATACCTTGGGAACATTCCTACGGATAGTTTCACTATATATTTCCCATGATACGAGTTGAACGATTCCTATCTCCATTATATATACACGCACACACATTTCATGGAGAAATAAAGGAAAAGAATAACACAAACCCATGAGAGACCAAAAGGGAGGGATAGGTTCCTAACACCTTTCCATTCCGTAACTTAGCCTCTGAATCCCTTGAATTATTGTTTTCATATGTATCAGTTTGTCTTAGAGGCCGTCTCTCGAGGTAGCTACATCTTCTTTTGTCTGTTTTGAGAAAAATAGAACGGCGAATCCATCTATTTACATTTACCCCATGCCGACGACGGTCGAAGCATTCTCGAGAGGAATTCGGGACCTTTCTAACTTAAGATCGAGATAACCATAGTGGTGACTCTGTTGTGGACACTTTTTTTATGGCTAGACTCTCTTTACATGAGTGTTTTGTTTCTTGTGTGCCTACCTGTATACTCCCTTTTTTCTCACTAGCATACATCTCACACTTGTCGAACTTGTATATACCCATGATTAGTATAGATTTACTTCTCATAGTTAGACTTATTCCCTGCTTATCTTAATACTCATCTCTCCATAAGATATTAACAAAAGGGTCTTGCATTTTTTGACACTACATCACTAAAGAGCATTGATATTGACCAAATTTTGTCCCGTAACTGGAGGGTCACTTTGTTTTGGGCGCTGGACCGGAAGGTCACAGTTAACCTAAGCAATATGACACAAACCTCCTTTTATCCAAGTACCTTCGGCGTATATCGAACGGTTCCCCCCGCATCGTACCCCTTGACCGAAGTCATGGCGAGATGTATATCGTAGGGACCTCATTTATGTACATCGAGTATATCGAATTCTCTCTCACACATACTATCCCAATGAAGTATATAGTGAGGCAATTCACATACATGTAGGTATATCAAATGGATCGTCCATGTGTACCTATTGTCCTCAAAAGCAAGACGTATATTGTCTAAGTCATGCCAAAGGGGTGAACCCATTCCGATTAACCCAACAAATTCATACCAGTATATAGGTGTCAGACTTAGGATACGTATATTTAGCTTGCTAGTTTCTACCTAAAACTCTACCAAAATGACGGGTCGGCATGCCTCCTAAATTCTCGAGTGATTTCGTCTTTTTCAAAACACGACCCTGTCCATGAGCTTGACAACAAGTCAAAATGTGTTTTATATGTTTCAAACCCAACCTTTCCTAGGCCTGGGTCCCGTTCGATGTTTCTTTTTGCATTTAGGTAAACTTAATAACATAATAAAACATCATAGTAATAATCATGCTGAGACCCGCCTCCCGTATTTTCCTTCTTTATAAAAAAAAATACCAAAAACATTTTCCCTTCTTCATTTATCAAAAATACTAAAAATATTTTTTCCTCTCATCTTAAAAATCCATAACCCTTTTCGAAAAAAATTCCAAAAATATTTTCCCTACTTTGCCAAAATGTCAAAACATTTTCCCTCCTCTTTTGTTCAAATACCCAAAAATATTTTCCTCCTCCTCTTTTGAAAGAAGTTTTTCCCTCCCACTTTCGAAAATAAATCCAATTTTGCTCCTTCTCAGGTCAATCGCATACCCTTAGC
This sequence comes from Sambucus nigra, assembly GCA_949130495.1. Taxonomy (NCBI): domain Eukaryota; kingdom Viridiplantae; phylum Streptophyta; class Magnoliopsida; order Dipsacales; family Adoxaceae; genus Sambucus; species Sambucus nigra. The sequence goes on along the minus strand of OX422211.1, from coordinate 644,894,532 downwards.
CTTACTACCTATTGGTTTCGATCTTCAGTCGAATCAACCCAAAACTCCACTAGTTCCCATGCTACTTCTTTCGAGTCCATAATTCATCCGCTTCCCATGGAGAATATAGATCAAGTACCGATTGTGCAGCCAGATCTGATGATGGTCCTCATTTCCAAGATTGGCAACCTTCAAATCGAGGTCCAAGAAATGCAGCGAAATTGGGTCCCTATTCCCGAAGATCCTGAGGTCCTCTTCCCTCATGCTATGGGTCCGCCCTCACCCAAGCCTATCTAGGCTTCTAAGGAATATTAACACACTCCACGTGCCCCTCCTGCTAATCGCTCGCCGTTAACCTAGCTCCCTATGCCAAATCTTGCCCATCCAAGGGCTAACTTACCCGTAATCGTTGATCTGAAGGAGGAGGAAGTGAGCAAGGTCAAAGAGGACCTCAAAATGTTAAGAAAGAAGTTAAACCAAGTCATAATCTCTAGAAATTACATGGACTACACCCATGTGTCTCCTTATTCTAAAGCGAGGTTACCCGACAGGTTTAAAGTGCCAAACATTAAGAAATTCGGAGGAAGTGGACCCTCGATTATTCATATCCGCAATTACCACTGGTCCATGGCTCTCCTAGGGACTTTCGATGAAATAATGACCCAAATGTTTCAACAAACTTTCAAGGATATTTCCCTCCGATGGTTCTTATCTCTCGAGGAATCCAGAATCTGTAGCTGGGAAGATGTGGCTCGAGAATTCATGTCACAATACAAATACAATGAAGAGTTAGAAGTTATCCATTGTGATTTGGAGCTGCTCAAACAGAACTCGAGGGAATCCGTCAGTAAATTCATATCCCGGTGGAGAGAGAAAGTCCCCACCATGACCAATCGGCCTTTCGAGGATGAACAAGTCAACATAGTAAAGAATAATTTCTTACCCTATGTTCGAATGATTATGCGAGGACAATATTATCCTCATTTTCAAGCCCTTAGAGAAGTAGGAGTAGAAATTGAGGAAGGTCTTGCCAAAACGAAAGTTAAACCGAAGAAAGTCTCCGGGCAGTTCGCTCCCAGGAAGTATGAGAAGCCTACCAGTACCTCAATCTCAACCATCAATAACATTTCCCAGCTAACCACTTCTTGGGCTCCAGAAAATTGCCATATCCCAGTCCAAAAGGAATAAACTGAGCTCCATGCTCCCCTCTCTAAAGTTTACCAGACCCTCTTAAGATGAAATCTTATGAAACCCTAACCCGCTTCCCCAAAACTTCAAACTAGATGTTCATTGTTACTTTTACCAAACTGCCAGCCATACCACTGACCAATATTTTCAGCTCTAAAAAATAATCCAAGGTCTTATCGACCAGGGTACCATTGTCCCACCAGCCAATCCTAAGCCGAACACTACTCACAATACACTCCCAAATCATGCCAATGCCATATTCTTGGAAGAGAACCCAAAATTTGATCCCTCAACCCAGATCACACCTATATACTCTCATAAACCCCTCCAAACTTGCCCTTGTTTCCTCCTTCTCCCTACCAGCCTCACTGATCAGGCACTGTCACTCCTTACTCGAGCATGCATCGTTGTCTGTACCCATTCCAAAGATGGAAGTATGGAATTATCAAAAGTGTTGAACAAACTACTCGAGTTTGGGTTGAAATTTCCCTCACAGATGATCATTGATTGCCAAAGATTCAGTACATTATTCTTAGAAGCACGAAAATGGGATCGAGAGTAAGCGGTTGGGTAGTACCAACTGATAAAGTCAGCGTAGATGATGTTGTCCAGATCATGGCATAGTTATTCCAACAGACTGGCGATATTTGTAGCATGTCTGAACTACTTGATACTCTAAAACTATAAGGGAGCCTGCTCCCTGCACTCTTACACCTCCACACTGAATGGGAAGATCTATATGGATAAGCCATTGAAGTTGTAGATTTCATTAACTTTTCATTGAAAGATAATATCATTGCCACCGAATGGGGGGGGGGGGGGGGGGAGAATTTGACGATTCAGATGAAGAATTTTTTTAGAAAATACTAGCTCGATAATGGACATATGTGGAATGATATCATTTTAGGAGCTACTGGGAGAGATCAATAGAGCATCTGAACAACCTAAAATTGACAAGGAAACATGGTTTATGTTTTTCCCTTATTTTGTGAACCATACGACCAAGTCAGGGAGACACTACTAAATCCCGAACTTGCCATCTGCAAATGATAAAGGAAAAAAGCGTTGAAAATATTCATATGCTGAAAATGACCCATGAAGAAAGGAAGATCCTCGACCAATTGAAGAAGACCCAAGCGAACATCGCCCTATGGGGACTCTTTATGTCTTCCCAGCTGCACATAAATTCTTTGATAGAACTCTTCACCGGGCCTACAGTCCCTCCTTAACCTTTACCCAATTCCTCTCTTTTTTTGAAGAAGAAATCTTTAAGATTGGGCCAAACCACAAATACTATCTCAATATCTCTGTCGAAGTCATGGGGAAAATTGTCCCACTCTCTCTTGTCAATAATGGATCTGTTAGGACATAATTCTCATATCCGTTATCTTACAGTTTTGTATGTCGTACGCCGTTACATTTGGCACGTCCCTACACGATCTCATATGACGGCCTTAATCTGAATTCCGGGAATCAAGCATGCATTATCTCCATTAATGTGTCCCTCATCTGCATCAACGACTTCACGGTCCTTGATTCTAGGCTCGTAATGCAAGTGGTACGCAAGAGAAGTCAAATTAGTGAAATAAGGCATAATAGGGATGTTCAACGGCCAATTGGTAATTTTACAACCACCATCCAGAGGACTGGTCAACTTTAAAGTTGAAGATCTTTCCTCAACAAAGATACTGGAAGAAACGGCACCTCAATCCGAGCTACGGTGAACAAGTTATGGCTCGTTGAAAATGGAGTTATTTCCAAAAAGAACCTTGAAATTTTTTTAAGTGCTGAAAGCCCCTTTTACCAGCCATTGTCCCCGAATCCAGCCCGAACCGGTTCGGGGGGGTGAACCGGTTCGCAGGGTACCCGAACCGGTTCGGGGTCCCTGTACGCTGGATAGAATTTCAGAGTTTTAAAATCGTGGGTCTCTTCATGTATTTCCCTATAAATGCCAACTTCGGGGGAGTTGTTTTGCAAGACTTTGAAAGATGAATTTGAGAGTCCATATACCTCAAGTCTTCATGTTTTTGAGTTTCCAAACTCATGTTTTGATTCACACAACTTTTCCAATCCTTAGTGAATCAGTTTGCAACCCAAGAACACAACCTTGTATTTGTTCATACTCTTGTGGAGAAGACCGACCTTCTTCTTCACTACTGCCCTCCTGGAAAGGGATATTTCCAGCTGCCGACTACAGAACTGACACCCGCGAGTATTTCTATGTCACTGTATTTTTACTGTAATCCGTGTAACCGTTCCTTACAATATTATAGTGAAAATAAATGGTTTTGCCCCTTTGGGGGATTTTTCCTCACAAGCATGTGTTTGAATGTTCTTGCTTAGATCATCATCTTGTTCAATCACATATTGTTGCATGTTTAGGGTTTGTTTGGGTTAAAAAGTGTTTAATATATAATTTGCTCATTTGAACGCAAGCGCATACGTTCTCAAATTGGTATCAGAGCATGTACGCTAATCTATCGCGTATTCCTATTTTTCGCAAATTTTTTTAATATATCAATTTTCTGAAAAAATTGATTTTTGAAAAAATGCGTGTTTAAATGGAGAAGTTATATAATAAAATGCCTGTTTTTGACGGGACAAATTATGCTTATTGAAAAGCCCGAATGAGGTCGGCTTTAAAAGCCATAGATGAAAGGGTTTGGATTTTAGTTGAAAGAGGGTGGACTCCTCCCTCCGTGACTGTTGATAATGTGATGAACTTGAAACCTGTCACTTCTTGGACTGAAGAAGAATTTAAATGGTCATCTTTTAATTCTAAGGGTCTAAGTGCTATTTCTGGGTCTGTCACACCTGATGAGTTCAAACGCATAATGACGTGCACCACGTCAAAAGAGGCATGGGATGTTTTACAACTCACCCATGAAGGAACTAATGCTGTGAAATAATCTAATTTGCAAAATTTGACAACTCAATTTGAAACCATCACCATGCATGAATCTGAATGCTTTGATGAATTTTATGCTAGACTTTCTGACATTGTGAATACTAGCTTTAATCTTGGTGAATATATTCCTAATGCTAGAGTTGTTAAAAAGATTCTTCGTTCTTTGCCTAAGCGTTTTATCCCTAAAGTAACTGTGCTAAATTCTATAGGTAATATAAATACGCTAAAATTGGAAGAACTTGTAGGAGATTTGCAAACTTATGAAATTGATATGTTCCCTAAAACTGCTAAATCTAAAGATAAGGGAATTTCACTTAATGCTCAAGAGAGAAAGAGTGAAGGGTCGGCTAGAAAGAGGGTAGAATCATCTAGAAAGAGAGAGACTGACATGTCAGATTCTGAGTGTGATTTCGACTTAGATGATTTGGCTCTTTTTGCAAAAAAATTCAAGAGGATTCTCAAATTTAAGAAAAATGGCAATTTTAAAGATAAAAAGAAATTTGAAAAAAATAAGTTTGAAAAGAAAAATGAAAAAGACTCCAAAAATACTCCTAAGAAAGAAAGTGAGAGATGCTTTGAGTGCGATGGTAGGGGTCATAAAGCCTTTGAGTGTGCCACTCGTCTGAATAGAGAGAAAGGGAAAGCTGTCCTTACTGCTACTCTTAGCGACGACTGTGAGGTCGAGACGGTGGATTCAGGAGATGAGTCACCGCATGAGTGTAACTTCACCGCATTCATGGCCAGTCAAGTGAGCACTCCTAGTTCTCTTCACGACGATGAAGATGATGCTACACAGGGACACCTCGATAGTGAGATCGATGTGAGTGAGGGGGAGGATGACTCAAGTGAGAGCAAAAGTGATATTCAACGCGCCTACGCTGAGTTATATTCTGAGTCTTTTAAAACTAAAAAATGTAACAAAGCGCTAGTTCTTAAGATCACCGGCTTAGAGGAAGATTTAAGAAAGGCGAGAGAAAGAGAGTCCTCCATCTTCACCGCCCTGAGAGAGAGAATCTGCCTGTGTTGAGAAAGAGAGTTTGTTTAGAGAGAGAGAGAGTATTTTTGAGAAAGGGAGAGGGGACTTGACTAAACAAGTGGCTATTCTTACGAGTGAGCTCCATTCCTCCGTGGAGACTCAGAAGAAACTTGAAGCCCTTGTTGCCCAGCTGACTCATGATCTTGAGAAAGCACGGGAAGTCAAGGTACAAATCGAGGACAGATCTGGGAAAATGGGAAAGATGCTCCTCAGCCCCGCTTTAGGTTTTGGTGATCGGCAGGGAATTGGTTATAATGGTGCCTCCACGTCCTAAATTGCACCTGGACCAGTTCCTGAGTTTACTACGAACCCTTATGGCCATCATCAAAAACCTCGAAGGAGAGTTCGACCAAGAAAGGCAAACCAAGGTCCGCCTTTTACTGTGTCCTTTTGTACTTATTGCAAAAGAAAAGGCCACCTTAGGGAGTTTTGCTATAGCATGGGTCGGACACGACGTACTACTGCTCCACCACATCATACTGATGAGTTTTCTAGTCTGAGAGAGCGAGTTGAGTTCTTAGCTTCCACGACCCAGAGTTTAATGGAAGAATTTCGACGGATGTCTTTGCCGTTAGTGAATGCTTCTCACATTCCAGCTAAAACCAACAATAACAAAGGCAAACAAAAGGTCATCTCGACTTGGGTACCTAAGAAAGATAAAAAGGCTTTTGTTGTTCATGTTGCTCTCAAAGCACATAATACCTCACAGTGGTATTTTGATAGTGGGTGCTCCAGACACATGACAGGTGATGCCTCATTTTTTAAGACTCTTGAGGACTATTAGGATGGCAGAGTCACCTTTGGAGATGGGAGCAAGTCTATCATTGTAGGACGAGGTACTGTCGAGTTACCTGGATTTCCCTAGCTAGAAAATGTTTTGTACGTCAAAGGTTTGAAAGCAAACCTTCTCAGCATTAGCCAACTGTTCGACGCTGACTTTGCAGTAAAGTTTGACCGGGATACTTGTAAAGTCTATAATCAAGGAGGTAAACTATTAGTGCAAGGGGTAAGCACAAAGGATAACTGCTATGGGACTGATCCCACGTCCTCACTTGTTTGCAACAGCGCCACGATCACTCCTATGGATCTGTGGCACCAACGTCTAGGTCACGTGAACGTTAGAGTTCTCAATCGCTTAGCTAAAAAGGACCTAGTACGTGGCTTACCATCTTTTGGAAGTCAACTTCGACCGTTTGTGGACCTTGTCAATTGGGAAAACAAATTCGTAGTCCTCATAGGAAGTTGCATTCCATTACCACCTCTCGTGTTCTTGAGTTGATTCACATGGATCTTATGGGTCCCACTCGTACTGAGAGTCTAGGTGGTAAGAGGTACATCCTCGTGATGGTAGATGATTTCTCCAGGTACTCCATTGTAGGTTTTCTGAGAGAGAAATCCGATGCTGTAGAATTTTTAACGACCAAGTGCCGTGTCCTCCAAAATCAACACAGTGTCACTATTAACAGGATGCGTAGTGACAATGGCACTGAATTCATAGAAGCAAAGGTAGACCTTTACTGTGATAGCCTCGGGATCAAACATGAGTTTTCTGCTGTGAGAACTCCTCAGCAAAATGGGATTATTGAGAGAAAGAACAGAACGATCCAAGAGATGGCTAGATCTATGCTTCTAGGTCGTAAAGTTTCTAGGAGATTTTGGGCGGAGGCAGTGTCTACTGCATGCCACACGGTGAATAGGGTTTATTTGCGTCCTCACACACTTTAGACTCCTTATGAGTTGTGGACTGGCAAGAAGCCCAACCTGGCATATTTCTGTGTTTTGGGGAGTAAATGCTACATCCTACGGGATAGAGAGCAATTAGGAAAGTTCGACTCCCGGAGCGACGAGGGAATATTTCTAGGATATTAATCGACTAGAAGAGCGTACCGGGTTTTTAACCTGAAGAGCTCTAAGGTTATGGAATCAATAAACGTCACCGTGCAAGATGACGAACCTTCAACGGTTATTGATCCTAATCTTCAGTGTGAGGATGAGGATTGTTCTGACAGTGATTTACCTGTTCCTATCTCATACTCTGTGGACCCTACTCCTGTGTTAGGGGACACACCTGCTTGGGTTCGCAAGAGTCATGACCCATCTTCCATTGTTGGCGATACCACTCTAGTGGTCAAGACTCGTGCTCAACTAGAGAACTTTGTTAGCCATCTTTTCTACACGTCCAAAGTCGAGCCCAAGAACCATAAAGAAGCACTCAAGGATGAACACTGGATATCTGCTATGCAGGATGTGTTGCTTCAGTTTAAAAAGAACAATGTATGGGAACTTGTCCCCCGACCTAGTGATACTAATATGATAGGTACCCGGTGGATTTTTAAGAATAAAATGGATGGAAATGGTACCATAATCAGAAATAAGGCTAGGTTGGTCGCTCAAGGCTACACACAGATAGAGGGTGTAGACTTTGGGGAGACATTTGCTCCTGTTGCGAGGCTTGAGTCTGTCCATCTTTTGCTCGGCATCGCATGTCATCTGCGCTTCAAGTTCTATCAGATGGATGTCAAGAGTGCATTTTTAAATGGCATTCTACAGGAGGAGGTCTATGTGGAACAACCAAAAGGGTTTGAAGACCCTCAGCACCCGGAGCACGTCTACTATCTGAGGAAAGCCTTGTATGGTTTGAAGCAAGCACCCCGTTCTTGGTACGAGAGGCTTACTTCCTATCTCTTAGCCCGTGGCTTCAAGAGAGGGGGAGTTGATATGACGTTGTTCGTCAGGAGAGATGACGGTGCAATTTTGGTTGCCCAGGTCTATGTGGACGACATAGTCTTTGGATCCACATGCTCCCAGCATGCTCACCACTTTGAGGAGGAGATGAAAAGTGAGTTTGAGATGAGCATGGTTGGTGAGCTTATATTCTTCCTTGGTCTCCAGGTTCGTCAGCTAGAGGATGGGATGTTCATCTCCCAGTCCAAGTATGCTAGAGACCTAGTGAAGAAATTTGGTTTAGACTCCGCTAAGCATGCTCGTACACCTATGAGTACCACTACCAAGATTAGTAAGGACGCTTCAGTCAAGGACGTAGAGCAAACCTTATATCGGAGTATGATCGGTAGTCTTCTCTACTTGACTTCCAGTCGTCCTAACATCGCCTTTACTGTTGGAGTCTGTGAGCGATATCTGGCATCCCCAAAAGAGTCACATTTACTTGCTCTAAAACGTATTATTAAATACGTGAGTGGGACTCTCTCATACGGTATTTGGTATTCCTTTAATACTGATGACCGTTTGTCTGCCTATTCGGATGCCGATTGGGCCGGGGATATAGATGGTTGTAGGAGCACTTCTGGTGGGTGTTTCTATTTTGGTTCTGCTCTTGTCTCCTGGCTGAGCAAGAAACAAAATTCCATCTCTTTGTCCACTGCGGAGGCTGAGTACATAGTCGCTGGGAGTTGTTGCACACAACTCTTGTGGATGAAGCAAATGTTGGAGGATTATGGGATTTCACAGGACACCATGATCATTTCTTGTGATAACACGAGCGCGATTCACATATCCCGCAATCCCATCCAGCATTCGCTCACAAAGCACATCAGGATACGTGAGCACTTTATTCGTCAGTTAGTTGAGGAGAACACTGTATCCCTGAGTTTTGTTCCCACCGACCGTCAGTTAGCCGACATTTTCACGAAACCTTTAGATGCCCTTAGATTTGAGAGTCTTAGGAAGTCTTTGGGGATTTGCACAGTTGACTGAGGGGTTGGTCTATGTCTAGAATAGGATGCTTCCTTATGTTCATATCATATGCTTCCTATTGCTAGTCTGTTTTATATGTACCATTGCTTAGTTGTACAGTTTTTTATTTATTCTTTTTGCTTTTTATATTTCTTTTGAAAAATACAAAAAGATTTTCTTTTATTTTTTTAAGAAAAGCACAAAAATATTTTATTTTGATAAAATTTTTAAAAAAGACCAAAAAGATTTTTTTTAAGCACCTTTTATGGATGAGCATTTAAGATAGCCAAGTCACATCTTCATTCCATATATTCATGTGACTGTTTGATAGATATTTGAGAGGCTACATCATTTCATCCATGTGCTTTACATTGGTTAGAGTCTTTGAGATGTAATTAGTGATATCTTCCTACATGTTTGACTCCTATATCCTTTATTGCACACATGCACGACTATATTTGATTATTGCACTTGTCTATATTATATTGGCTTGAGTTCTTCCATCTCAATTCTGTCTATACAACTTACAATATGCGATAAAACTTGACAAGATTGGAATGCATGTAAAAAAAAAAACCGTTTTTGTGAGACTGAGTGTTTGTTTAAGAATGGGGAGGGGATGCCAAAGATAATTATCACTTCTTTGAGCAAAATCCACCGTTCAAAAGGACCTAAAAAATGGAGGAATTTTATTATCCGGTGTCCAAAGAGGTTAAAAGAGCCCGAGAAAAAAATTCAAAGGCAATAAAAAGCAATTCATGCCAAATATGGGCCACTTAGGTTTCACCATCAATTCTCCAAAGTTTGAGAATTTAGAATGCCTCTATTCAAAATTATATCTGAGGGAGTTTGGTTGGAGAATCTTTAAACGGGTTTGCACTTCCTTGAAAGTCCTGAAAAATCATAAAATCATTTTGGACGTTATTGGTGTGAAAATCACTTTGTGCTTTGATTTGTTGATTTGATTGAGTCAATATCTTATATTGTCATTCTTTTACACCAAATGACGCATTTGAGTTCATTCGCTAGGTGTATCCAATATTCATCGTGCACATATGTCATGTTTGTATGCATTGATTTTCCTATCGAATTTGATCACACCACTTCATTTACGCTATCATCGTCTTGGTTGCTTTGTGTTCATTCATGGTGTGATTTTATACTAGTGACACCCCGCACTTGCTTATTTGATTTATTTCTCTCATTTGTCTATTTGGGGACATCATAAAAAGGGGGAGAATGAATTATCTAATTCTGGGGGAGTTTTGAAAGTTTGAGTTTGCTCATAAATTGGTATATTTGTTTATCTCATTTCAAACTCGATATGTCACTTGGTATTTTGCTCTTTCTCATGTGTGTAGGTACTACATGGATTATCATTGGATTGCACACCCTGATGAGAAAAGTGTTGATATTCCTGAAGATTTGAAGAACAAACGATGAAGACTTATTCATTTGTATATTTCCAGTTTTGGGTTCATGGAAGGGTAAATTTGTATAGGCAATTTCATATTTGATAATTCGTATTTTTTATGTATGTACCGGCATAGACATAGGGAGAGATTTGTTTGGACATAATTCTCATGTCCCTTATCTTACAGTTTTGTATGTCGTACGCCGTTACATTTGGCACGTCCCTACACGATCTCATATGACGGCCTCAATCCGAATTCCGGGAATCAAGCATGCATTATCTCCATTAATGTGTCCCTCATCTGCATCAACAACTTCACGTTCCTTGATTCTAGGCTCGTAATGCAAGTGGTACGCAAGAGAAGTCAAATCAGTGAAACAAGGCATGATAGGGATGTTTAAGGGCAAATTGGTAATTTTACAGCCATCGTCCGGAGGACCGGTCAACTGTAAAGTTGAAGAGCTTGCCGCAACAAAGATACTGGAAGAAACGGCACCTCAATCCGAGCTACGGTGAACAAGTTATGGCTCTTTGAAAATGGAGTTATTTCCAAGAAAAACCTTGGAATTTTTTTAAGTGCTGAAAGCCCCTTTTACCAGCCATTGTCCCCGAACCCAGCCCGAACCGGTTCGGGGTCCCTGTACGCTGGATAGAATTTCAGAGTTTTAAAATCGTGGGTCTCTTCATGTGTTTCCTTATAAATACCAACTTCGGGGGAGTTGTTTTGCAAGACTTTGAAAGACGAATTTTAGAGTCCATATACCTCAAGTCTTCACCTTTTTAAGTTTCCAAACTCATGTTTTGATTTACACATCTTTGCCAATCCTTAGTGAATCAGTTTGCAACCCAAGAACACAACCTTATGTTTGTTCATACTCTTGTGGAGAAGACTGACCTTCTTCTTCATTACTGCCCTCCTGGAAAGGGATATTTCCAGCCGCCGACTACAGAACCGACACCCGCGAGTATTTCTGTGTCACTGTATTTTTACTGTAATCCGTGTAACCGTTCCTTACAATATTATAGTGAAAATAAATGGTTTTGCCCCTTTGGGGGATTTTTCCTCACAAGCATGTGTTTGAATGTTCTTGCTTAGATCATCATCTTATTCAATCACATATTGTTGCATTTTTAGGGTTTGTTTGGGTTAAAAAGTGTTTAATATATAATTTTCTTATTTGAACGCAAGCGCATACGTTCTTAGGATCAGCTTTTAATGTCTTCCCATTAAGAACCTTCAATTGCTTGGGACTAAAATTGAGCGACCTGGCTCTGACCTCTGCTGTTGTACGTGTCTATGATAACACCAATCGAGAAGTAATATGATCCATAAAGCTTGCAATAGGGGTTGTCCCTATTAATCCTATCATTGAATTCCAAGTCATCGACATCCTAATTTACTTTAATCTTCTACTTGGACAACTATGGCCCAATAATATTAAGGGTATGTCTTGTTCCTTTCATCAGAAACTGAAGTTCTTCGCCAATGGGGAGGCCATCACTATCTTGGGAGACAACGACAGTGTTGAGAATGTGAGTTCCAGTAATCTAGTACTTGAAATACAACGTGGGTCAAATGATATTCTTCTATCAAGTTTTCGAGTTGATCCACTTCTCCTCCCAGAGGGGAATGACTTCAAAGATATGGTTTATCCAGAATACGACCCTCATGGCAACGTCAGTGTAATCTAAATGTTCAAGAACATGCATTTCATGCCTGGACTGGGGTTGTGACGAAGACAATAAGGGATACTTGAACCTATTGTGTTAAAGAAAGCTTTTTCTCCATGCGTCTTAGGTTATCAACCATCAAAAGAAGAGCTCCAAATGATCCTCCAACCTCAACTAAAGAGAAGGTTAGAATGCACCAAAACCGTCTCAAGAGACTCCTTGAATGGAAGATTCATCAAAGAAGGTGAAGATTTCCCTTTATGCATCTTTCCTAAAACATGGTATGATCATGTGGAAAAAAAATGAAGCCAGGGATGGAGATATTTTTCCAAGATAACTACTCTTGGGCCAAAAGTTCCCTGCATCAGGTACAACCTCTCCCAACAACATGACGGAGTATGAGGCATGCACGGTAGGCCTCAAAGATGCTCTCAAGAAAGGTATTCGATACCTATATGTCTATGGAGATTCAACCCTAATCAACGGTTAAGTACTCAGAAGATGGAAAGTCAAGGACGAGAAACTCTTACCCTTCCATGCCCACATAGAAGAATTGGCCTACCGATTCCAAGATATCACCTTCCATTACCTACTTTGAGCAAAGAACAATCTATTCAATGCCCTCGTGACCTTAGCCTCCATAGTTGACATGCCCGAAGGAATAACAATGACCCCTTTCCTTATCCAAACGAAAGATAAACCAACCCATTACTACCACATTGAGCTCATTACAGCAAAAGATTTTAAAGTGTTCGATTGTTGGTACTATGATATTTAGCGCCTCCTCAAACATGGTAGGTACCCCCAAGGTTCTAACAAAAAAGACCAAGCAACTCTTCGAAGGTTGGTCGCCCAATACATCATTTGTGCAAAGCACTATTCAATAGAAATTTCGATGGAACCAATTTACACTGCATCGCAGGCACTGACATTGAAGAAATAATGCAAAAATTCCACAGAGGTGAATGTGGACCCCACATGAATGACCATATGCTCGCTGAAAAGGCGTAGGCCCCCCAATTTTACAATTCTCTACTACAAAAAGACAATTTCCTTTTTAAATATGCGGAAGCGAGAGTTGGTTCAAATTTAACAAAATAACTAATTTTAATTTCATTTCAAATCAAAATTAAACCAAGTGAAATTAAAGTAAAACAATTAATACATTTTTCACTTAAACCAATTTAACCCAAGTCCTAGAAATTTGCCTAAGTCATATTTTCAATATTTCCAAATTAGGCCAAACCAATTTTATCAAATTAAGTGATGACTTGAATTAAATTAACATTTACCCAATTGATTATGTAGAACCAAATCAAACATGAGTAGTGATTAAACCAAATTTTATCTTTTTACCTAAGCACGCGTTCTTGGTGAATTTTGCGAAAGATAAAATAAACAATAAATCACTACTCATGTTTGATTTGCGAAAGATAAAATAAACAATAAACCAAATTTTCGCTGCGATGTACGAGGAAAAAGCCACAATGGGAAAAAAACCTCGGACGACCCTAGCCACAAATTTACTAAGTATGGTTTTACAAATACAAGACAGTAAGACTTACAACACTCGACTTGACTCAGTCCAAGCCCCGATGCTCCTTCTTGTATACACCTCCTCTTAGTGAATAACCATGAAGCTCCACCACGATCTCGGAATCCACCGATAGGACTTTGTTGGTCACCTAACCTAGGTGCCTTTCTCCAAGTGGGTATGACAACACAAACAATCTTCTTCTTTGTGGGATTTAGAAGCAAACCCAAACTTCTGTTCAAACGGTAGAGATAAAAACCGGTGCCAAACTCAAAGCAAAGCATATATATATATATATATATATATATATATGAACTTGGATAAACGAACTATAAGTGTAAAACAAAAGTGTTTTAAAGATTTTCTTGAAAAATTAACACTCTAAACAATTAACTTTTTCTTGGAAAGTTGAACTCTCAAAACTCTCTCTAGGAGTTGGAATTGTATGAAAAAGTTAAAAAGAAAAAGTAGGATTCCACACTTAATTAATCAGGTAAAAATTTAGTGGGAAAATAAGTGGGGAAGTGGGAAAACTGCTCAAAAAATTACCAATTAACTATTCCCGCCAAAACTCGTTCGAACACGATTTTCGTTCAGACGAAGTCTCATTCGAACGAGCCTTCTAACGAAGTTCCAGTGTGAACTCGTTAGAAATCTCATTGGAAATCTTGTTCGAACATCATTCTCGTTCGAACGACATTTTCGTGGCCAATGTGGGAACTCGTTGGCAAACTCGTTCAAACGACATTCTCGTTCGAACGACAAACTTGTTCGAACGACAATATCAAACAAAAGACTAGAAAGTATAAAAATTCTATTTTTAGCCCAGAAACTTTATTTTAAAGTTTTAAAGATACTTTCTGAAAATAAACAACAGTTTAAACAAGATACACCCATATAAATATTGTTCCAAGCTCCTATATATATATATATATATATATATATATATATATATATTAAAATGCATTCATACCTTAGGAGCAATGGAACCATGTTGATGACGTAGAAACAAGGCACACTAAACCGGCATTTGATGAAGCTTTAAACTCTTGGCCGTTACGTCTTTTGAAAAATTGTTATTAAAGCCGTTTACTACAAGATTAAACTATTTAAGTAACTCCGAACTGTTTTTTGAAGAAACTCTTTTCTTTAAACCAAATCAGTTTTAATCACGAGATGTGTTTAATAAAACATGCACGAGATCAGTTTAAGATTTGTAACAAGTTTTGGAAAACAAAAATAAAATAGTTTAAATCAGCACACCACCAAGAATGAGATGAGGAGATGTAGAAAGATTAATGACGAGAGGTTTTTAACATGGTAAAACCTTACCTAACTGAGGAAGCATCCACGACTCCCTCTAGGGAGTAAAAAGAAAAATCCACTAAAACAAAATATAATAGTTACAAACTATATAACACACATACACACAAATCAGTACTATACAAGTTTAGGAATGTACCCACTGGTGTCCTTCAAACTTTTCTGCAGTTCTGATTACTGATGTGGTTCTCCCAGTTTGATAACATCACTTTACGTCGACTCTTGTTTCAAGATCTTATTACCAAAACTTTCAGTATTGTGGTGTGTAAGTGTTTGTGATGGGGATCTAACACATGCACGCACACACTCACGCTTATGTTTACAAATAGTTCTAACAAATTACAAATCAGATTAATATGCTGTGATTTTTAGTCTCTCTCTTCTTAGGAAACTTGAACCTTATTTGACCTTTAAAATAAATCCAGAATCCACGGCTATCTTGCTCAGAAGACATTTCAAGATCTTAATCAATTTCAAGGTTTTGAATATACTTTTGAAATTGAAAATTGCCAAGTGTGATTCCAACTAGGCCAAAGGTCTTGTTTCAGAAGAACTAGAAACAAAAAATGATTTTGTTGATTTTGAAAAAGAAAACATTTACTGAAAAATAATCAACAAAAGATTTCTCAAGGCGAGAAACTATAAATGCAGATCTAGGTGTAATATAACTTAAAATGCCCAGATCTATGATTTCTATGAAACATAAATATAGATATAATCCCAATGTTTAAGTTGGACACAAGATCTAAAAATGAAGAGGTTACATCAAGAAAAATCTTTCAAACCAACACTCAAGGTTGTATTTGGAATGAACTTGTTTTTGGTAAAAAGGTTAGGGTTTGATAAGGTGTTTGGACGAATTAGGGTTAGGGTTTCTAACTCTGTGATTTCTCTCTCTTCTCTCTCTTATTTCTTCTCTCTCTAAAAAATGAAGTGGCAAAAGTTTCTGAAATTCTGAGGGTTAGTCTCCTTATATATAGGGCTGAGAAGGATCGAGAAGCGGTTTGAAATCAAGGGCTAAGATTAAATCTTGTAACATTGACTTCCATCCAATGATTAAAGGTAAGCAGTTGGTTAAAAGGCTTCTGATAGGAGGATAGAGGTTCACAGTGATTGTAATAGGGACGCATGAAGAGCGTCGATAAGCTTAATCCAAGGGATGATAATAAACGCTGGTTTTCTCTCTTAAAAGAAACACACCTTCCACCAATAGTAGGACGACAGGTGTAGGGCAAACAACGGATAACAAATGCACATCCCAAACTTAATTACACAAGCACCCTGTTCTCTCTAGCGCTTTTGGATCCTACCCAAGTGAACATTTCAAGAAAAAACCAATAACCAGTATTTATATAATGACCCCAAAACTTTTTAATTCCAATTTTAATTAAGAAAGAATTGTCTTAAAAAAGATTAAAAATTTCCAAAAATTATTTAAAAATGTTTTAAGGGAAATTAACACACACAACACTCATATAATCAATTTAGCAATATGTGTGAACAATGTATGGGGTCCTAAAGTGTGTGAATGTTTGTGAATATACATTTGATCATTCAAACAAGAGGAATGAAGTGTCTGAGGTTTTTTGGTATCTAGGATGGGGACACAATTTTGTCTCTATTTCCAAACTAGATGAGCACTTATACAATGTAGACTCAAATGAGTCAAGACTATAAGGTGCTTCAATCTCCCTCTTTGGAAATATGAGACAAAATCTCCTTTGAGTCATCTTGGACTCGTAGGGCAACAAAAAAGAAAAACCTATTCTTATACAAAAAATTTATCTACCCATTTCCTAGAAAAAAATTACATAACTCAACTAATTACAATTCATTACCCTATTACATCTGTTGAGAATAAATGAGAATAACTGTACAAAATCTTGGAAATAATCACTAAGATCAAGCTCTTTAGAATATGTACAAAATAGAAGAACTCATATGACTCAAATTTCTCCCCCATTTTGTCTCAAATGGACAGAGGGAAAAACTATGCAAATCTAAGAGTTTATTCAGCACAAACCATTCCAATTGAGTTATGCAAAGAAATAAATCTATTATAATCCAAAGGTTTGGTAAACATATCTGTAAGATGCAAATAAATAGGAAGATAATTGATTTCTAATTCCTTAGTCTCAACTAATTCGCGTATAAAGTGATGTCTTATTTTTATGTATTTTGTTCGAGAGTGTTGAACAAGATTTTTAGAGATATTGATCGCGCTTTGATTATCACAATAGAGATATAATTGTTCCTCTTTAATACCATAATCAATTAGCATTTGCTTAAGCCAAAGTAATTGAGCATAGAAACTTCCAGTGGCTATGTATTCCGATTCAGAAGTTGATAAAGAAGTGTAGTTTTGTTTCTTACTACTCCAACCTACCATGTTATTACCAATATAGTAACATGCGCCTGATGTGCTCTTACTATCGTTAGTAAACCCTTCCCAATCGGCATCGGTGTATCCTATTATAGTTTTAGGAGTATCATTGGTGTACCAAAGTCCTAAATTTAGAGTGCCTTTAATGTATTTTATAATTCTTTTAACACAAGTTAAATGGCTCTCTTTAGAATTGTTTTGATCACGTGCACAGACGCAACCAGCGTACATAATATCAGGACGCAAGGCAGTAGGGTAAACAATGTTCCTATCATACTATGATATAAAGTTGGATCTATGAATTTTCCAATTTCATCCTTAGACAGTTTGACCGTAGTACTTATGGGAGTTTTGGCATCTTTTGCACTTTCCAGGCCGAATTTTTTAACAATCTCTAAAGCGTATTTTGATTGCGAAAAAAATAATCCTTCTAAATTCTATTTGACTTGAAGACCCAAGAAAAATTATAGCTCCCCTATAAGAGACATTTGAAATTCTTTATGCATAATTTCAGAAAATGATTTAACTTCTAAGGGGGAAGTTGATCCAAAGATGATATTCTCAACATAAACTTCAGCTATAATGATGTGTTTGTCAAAATGTTTGACAAAAAGGGTTTGATCATTTCCACCTCTCTTAAAACCTTAGTCTAAGAGAAAATTGGAAAGGCGCTGATATCAGGCTCTTGGCGCTTGTTTTTGGCCATACAAAGCCTTTTTAAGAAGAAACACGTGATTTGGATATTTAGGGTCAATAAACCCTTTTGGTTGTTCTACATAGGTCTCCTCAGTCAATATTCCATTAAGGAAGGAAGATTTAACATCCATTTGGTAAAGCGTGAAATGTAAGTAGCAAGCTATGGCAAAGAGAATATAAACAGATTCTAATCGAGTAACAAGAGCAAAAGTCTCGTTAAAATCTATTCCTTCAATTTGAGAGTATCCTTGAGCAACTAATCTGGCTTTATTTCTAATGACTATCCCACTTTCATCAAATTTATTTTTAAATATCCAACGTATGCCAATAACCTTTTTGTGATCAGGCCTAGGTACAAGATACCAAACATCATGAATGATTAATTGAAGAAGTTCTTCCTATATTGCACAAATCCAATGAGGATTATTCAATGCATCATTTACATTCTTTGGTTCCACAAGGGAAACAAAACATGCATAATGAGCATAGTTTCTTAATTGAGATCTTGTACGT
This sequence comes from Sambucus nigra, assembly GCA_949130495.1. NCBI lineage: Eukaryota > Viridiplantae > Streptophyta > Magnoliopsida > Dipsacales > Adoxaceae > Sambucus > Sambucus nigra. Next base: position 644,876,194 of record OX422211.1, on the reverse strand, counting down.
ACAGGCTTAGTAGGGTTACCAACAACGTTATCTATGGGATGGTCTGTAGAAACCCAATTAGGTACTTCAGGTGTCTCAATTGGTAAAGAATCATCTATTTCTGGAGAGTTTTTTTCTAAAACATTTTTAGACTCATCCACAATAGTTGGTTCTTCAGTCTTACTCTCAACAGTAGTATCACTTACAATAACATTTATGGATTCCATTAAGGTCTTAGTGCAAAGATTGTAGACACGGTATGATCTACTCTTAGGAGAATATCCTAGAAACATGGCTTTATCTCCACGAGTCTCAAATTTGGGTAAGTGTTCTCTATCTTTGCAGACATAACACGTACTACCAAAGGTTCTAAGATACTTAAGATTGGGCTTCTTCCTATACCAAATTTCTTAAGGAGTTTATTTAGAATTATTTCTAAGATAGACCCTATTGATAATGTGACACGTAGTACGAATAGATTCTACCCAAAAATACTTAGGTAAGGATTTTTCATGAATCATAACACGTGCTATCTCTTGAAGAGTACGATTCTTTCTCTCAGCAATACCATTCTGTTGAGGAGTCTTAGGAGCACTAAATTCATGTTTGTTACCATTGTAGTCATAATACTCTATTACACTAGTATCAATGAATTGTCCTACTCTATCACTACGAATTCTATTTACTTGAGTGTCTTTCTCATTTTCAATGCGAAGTAAAATCTTCAAAAAGGTTTGGAAAATATTAGATTTCTATTTTAAGAAAGCTACCCAAGTAAATATGGTGAAGTCATCAACCATAATAAGAATGTAACTATGCTCACAAAGACTAACAGTTTGAGAAGGACCCATTAGGTACATATGGATGAGATCCAAAGGTTTAGAGGTAAGGATATCTTTGACTTTATTATGAGGGCCTTAACAATTTTTCCTTATTGACAAGATCCAGAGAAAATATTAGAAATATGTTTGATCTTAGGAATACCTCTAACTATTTCTTGAAAAGACACTCTACAAAGGTTTTCGTAATTTATGTGACCCATACGACTATGCCATATCTCATTGTCATCCATTCTGGAAATGTTACAGACCTCAGTACGGTTTCAAATAGTATAACAATTGTTCGGAGTCCCGAGTCCTGTAATAATGAACTCACCTTTTTCATTTCAAATTTTGCAATTATTCTTTGAAAAGGTGATAGTATGATTTGAGTCACAAAATTGCGAGATACTGAGTAGGTTTGCCTTAATACCTTTTACAAGAAGAACATTTTCAAGTAAGGGTAATCCTTCTTCTTGGAGTGTTCCTTTACCAATGATTTGAGATGATACACCATCACCAAAAATAACTTTTCCTCCAGCAAAGCTGGTTTTGTTTAAAAGTTTGGTATCATCCCCAGTCATGTGTTTTGAATATCCAGAGTCTAAATACCAACAAGAGGGAGTGTGTTACATTTTTAAAGCAGTAATAACAATATTACACTTCATCTGGGGTAATAGTTCATCTTTTCTAACCCAAACAGCTCTTGTTTTCATTTTGCTCTTATTTGCTCTCAATTGATAAAATTTGCGAGCATTAAATTTCTGTTGAAATTTTTTTTTGCGCATGAGGCTGAATTTTATGGAAAGTGTGAGAATTTGGTTTAAAAAAGTGTTTAGGAATCCTTCTTGTAAATGATCTTTTAAGTTTAGTCTTTCTATTTCTATAGTTAGAGTTTTTATTTGGTTGTCTAGGGAGAATATAATTGTTACGGCTTCTCCTAGAATAGTTAAAGTTTTGGTACACAGGAGTATTATAGACATGATTGACTAAACGTCTAGAGTAGAAAACTTCAAAGGAATGACCATATAGGTCACAATAAGAACAATATAAATTTCTCGAGGATGGTATCTCCTTAGGAAAGTCTTTAAACATAGGCTTTATGGAATTTTAGGGTTGAACCTTATTCCTAGGAATACAGTTTGAAAGACAGAATCACTCTTCCTAATCGGGGGGCAGACATATTTAGTCTTAGGTGGACTTTCACACTTAGAGCAACTTGATTCCCCAATATCAAACTTTGATTGTTTCTCATCAAACTAATTTTTTAGATAATGAAAGCCTGGACATGTTTCTACAGGTCTTTTGCCTCCAGACACAAACTTAATTATTTCAAAGTTTTTAGTTTGAGTCTTTAACTTGGGGAAAAATCCTATTCCAGTTCGATCATCAGAATTGGTTTTGGAATCAACAACAAATCCATCAAAACAGTGAATTGTTTTCAAATTTTGCAATTTTTTTGAAAACTCTTGCTGTCTTTTCTTTAGATTGTTCCAATTTTAATAATGTCCCTTTATATTTTATCTCCAGAGTTTCATTTTCTTCAATCAAATTCATCAATTTTTGATGAAATATTTTGACTTCATTTTCATGAGTTAGACATTGGGTAGTATACTCTTCAGTGTTAAGTTTAACCATCAGAGTTAGATCTTCTAATTTCTTATTGAGATCTTTCACTATCTTCTCAAGTCTAGTGCTTTTCTTGAGGGTTTTCGCATAAAGTGTGTGAATGTCAGGGAGGTCTTCAGTGTTTGAGTAACTAAGTGTAGTGTGTGAAGTGACCCCTAAGGATTCAATTATTGAACTCACGCACCCATTGGCATCGTCATTATCGCATTTCCTTTGACTCACACACCCCGTGGTAGAACAGGCAATATTGTCATAAATTAAGACATCTAAACCAGTAGCAACATGATTTATAACAACTGAAGTAGAGCTATTATCATCATTCTCATACATAGGCATATCATCATTATATATTATCTTAGCAAAGAAAGACATAGAAGGATACAAAACATCAGAAGACTCAGGTTCCTCATTTTCAGAATCACTGGAATCATCCCATGTTTTGCAAATGTTGTCCCTATTATGTTTATTAGCAATGTTCAGTTTCACTCTATAGTCTTGTGCTGTGTGTCCTAGTCTTCCACATCTAAACCATTCAATGTTCTTGAAGTCTTTGTTGAGTCTCAGGTCCTTGTAATGTTTTTCTAGACCTTTCTCATGTGGTTTGTGGTTAAATTGAGTTGGATAATTTGGCTTGCCATGTCCGTTTGCCAATTTATTTCTAAATTTGACAATTTTCTTAATTTGTTTTGAAATTAAGGCAATTTGATTATCCAAACTATCTATATCACATTCCTCATCAGAATCATCAGTGGGAATAGTAAACTCAGGTTTCATCAACTGAGTTGAAAAACTCAAGTTGGAACTAGTCTGTTTCCTATGGAACTGGGTCATTTGTTTCTTAAATTCTAATTCCATTTCCACAGTTCGTAGTTTACTACTGAGTAATTCAGGAGTGAGATTTTGATCACATATTTCCTCAATAACATATCTTTTGTTGTCAAATTTCTGTGGTAATGATCTTAAAAATTTAGATACAATTTCATGTCTATCATAACTTATCCCATTAGCATGCAGTTTGGTCAAAATGTCAGTAAATTTCATGTAAAAGTCATCAAAGGTTTCAGAATCTGACATAATTAGTGAGTTATACTACTGAACAAGCATTTGAGTTTTAGTAGCCTTAGCTCTAGTGTCACCTTCATGTGCAGTGATCAGTGTATCCCAAGCTTCCTTAAAAGTGGCACAAGATGAGATCCTTTTAAACTCATGTTCATTTATGGACATAAAGATGGCATTCTTGCCTTTGTTATTATTTCGAGAAGTTTGCTTCTCTTCTTGAGTGAATTCACTTAATGCTTTCTTAATCCTCTCATTACTTCCTTCAGTGGCTGGTTTAGTAGGATAAGTGTAGCCATTTTCAACAATATCCCAGACATCATCTCCCAAGGTTCCTTATATGAAATCAACCATTCTTACCTTCTAGTAAGAAAAGTTGTTTCCATCAAAGAGTGGGGGTCTGGTCAATTTGCCAAATCTTTCATTTTTCTCGTCCATTGTTTTGATTTTAAGAAAAAAAATTCAGAAACACAAGATCTTTTAAAAATATTTCCAAAGCTTTGATACCAATTGAAAAATTGTTACTAAAGTCGTTTAATACAAGATTAAACTATTTAAGTAACTCCGAACTATTTTTGAAGAAACTCTTTTCTTTTAACCAAATCAGTTTTAATCACAAGATGTGTTTAATAAAACATCCATGAGATCAGTTTAAGATTTGTAACAAGTTTTGAAAAATAAAACTAAAACAGTTTAAATCAGCACACCACCAAGAATGAGATGAGGAGATGTAGAAAGATTAATGACGAGATATTTTTAACTTGGTAAAACCTCACCCAAATGAGGAAACATCCACGACTCCCTCTATGAAGTAAAAAGAAAAATCCACTAAATCAAAATATAACAGTTACAAACTATATAACACACATGCACACAAATCAGTCCTATACAAGTTTAGGAATGTACCCACTGGTGTCCTTCTAACTTTTCTGCAGTTTGATTGCTGATGTGGTTCTCCCAGTTTGATAACATCACTTTGTTCCAGTCTTTACGTCGACTCTTGTTTCAAGATCTTATTACCAAAACTTTCAGTATTGTGGTGTGTAAGTGTTTGTGATGGTGATCTAACACATGCACGCACACACTCACGCTTATGTTTACAAACAGTTCTAACAAATTACAAATCAGATTAATATGTTGTGATTTTTAGTCTCTCTCTTCTTAGGAAACTTGACCTTATTTGACCTTTAAAATAAACCCAGAATCGATGGCTATCTTGCTCAGAAGACGTTTCAAGATCTTAATCAATTTCAAGGTTTTGAAAATACTTTTGAAATTGAAAACCGCCAAGTGTGATTCCAACTAGGTCAAAGGTCTTGTTTCAAAAGAACTATAAACATAAAATGATTTTATTGATTTTGAAAAGGAAAACATTTACTGAAAAATAATCAACAAAATATTTCTCAAGGCGAGAAACTATAAATGCAGATCTAGGTGAAATGTAACATAAAATGGCTAGATCTATGATTTCTATGAAATAGAAATACAAATCTGTTCCTAATGTTTAAGTTGGACACAAGATCTCAAAACGAAGAGGTTACAACAATAAACATCTTTCAAACCAACACTCAAAAACTCTTAAACACTCAAGGTTGTGTTTCAAATGAACTTGTTTTCGGTAAAAAGGTTAGGGTTTGATAAGGTGTTTGGACTAATTAGGGTTAGGGTTTCTAACTCTGTGATTTCTCTATATTTTCTCTTCTCTCTCTTCTTTCTTCTCTCTCTAAAAGACGAAGTGTAAAAAGCTTTTGAAAGGCTGAGGGTTAACCTCCTTATATACAGGGCTGAGAAGGATCGTGAAGGGAGTTCGAAATCAAGGGCTAAGATTAAGTCTTACAACATTGACTTCTATCCAACGGTTAAAGGTAAGCGGTTGGTTAAGAGGCTTCTGATTGGAGGATAGTGGTTCACAAGGATTGTCACAAGGATGCATGCAGAGCGTTGATAAGCTTAATCTAAGGGCCGAAAATAAACGCTGGTTTTCTCTCTTAAATGAAACACACCTTCAGCCAATAGTAGGACGACAGGTGTAGGACAAACAACGGATAACAAATGCACATCCCAAACTTAATTACACAAGCACCCTGTTATCTCTAGCGCTTTCGGATACTACCCAAGTGAACATTTCAGGAAAAAACCAATAATCAGTATTTATATAATGACCCCAAAACTTTTTAATTCCAATTTTAATTAAGCAAGAATTATTTTAAAAACCATTAAAAATTCCCAAAAATTATTAAAAAAGGTTTTAAGGGAAATTAACACACACAACACTCATACAATCAATTTAGCAATATGTGTGAACAATGTATGGGGTCCTAAAGTGTGCGAATGTTTATGAATATACCTTTGATCATTCAAACAAGAGGAATGAAGTGTCTGCGACTTTTTGGTATCTAGGATGGGGACACAATTTTGTCTCTATTTCCAAACTAGTTGAGCACTTATACAATGTAGACTCAAATAAGAGCATAAGGTGCTTCATCTTCAACTTTAGTATGTCATAGGCTTAAAGGATGGTCAATAACTCTATCCTATGACTCAAACGTTTTTGCCCGTAATTGAGCCAAAACTACAAAGGACGCAATTGGAAATTTACGACCTTACAAATGTCCATCTTTGGCTATTCCGAGACAAAAATCGACAAAAATCCTAAAGGGCCGTCAAGCTCTACTATACATAGAAAAAATATCCCACCCAAAATAAAAGTACAATGCTTGACTCAAACAACCCAAGAATCAATATCTTTGCCGATGATGAAAGTTGCCATTTTGAAGTAGTCCTGCACACTTAAGCAAACTATCAAACGCATAGGGAATATCAAAATATGAAATGTAATTAAAATAACTACTCCCCCTAAATTAATTATCCCCTTTATCAAACAAATGACCTACTTAGAAAGACGTCTCCCCTAAGATAAATCCCCCAAACTAAGATACGATTACAATAGGATTAGATACCATTTATCCCCCTATCATTCTCCCTCTTTTTGTTCAGGAATAGGCAGAGGCTAAAGAATCAAAACGTAACTTATCTCCCCCAATAAAAGCATATACACCCCTTAAACTAAACAAGGGATAAATAGAATGAGATAACAAGCTAAACATGCAAATGTGCATAAAGTGATGAGAACATTAAGGCACATGGGCCACAAAATCATAACTAATCCAACGAATAATAACGGATACCAACTAGGATGCAAGAAAATGATACCAATATGATACATAAAGTATGAAGCATGTGATATCAACAAAGAATGCAACAAGTTAGATACCAATTATGAATTAAAGCATAGATGGACTAGAAAGCAAGGCAAAGACCAAATAAAATATCATATATATACATACTCTAGATATACCAAACTGCACACGCATATATATATATATATATATATATATATATATATATATATATATATATATATATATATATATATATATAAACACAAATGATACAAAATAAGATAATCTTTTCACACTCGTATGGCAAAAATGTGTCATATGGAAACGAAAGTGTTGGGGTGTGAACTAGCAACAATTAAATTTAGACCCAATCACTTGAAACATGTTCACGGAGTTCTCAATTGATTGTAAACTTTATCAAATTTGAATATAGCCTCACGTGACAATATAAATTGAACTCAATGAACAAACATACACAATGCATACAAGCCTAGGATTTTGATGATTCTACAAACCAATAGAGTCACGACATTGAAAGTACAACTAGGATAAACGGACATTGTGCAAACCGTTGATATACCTTTCAATCTCCCTCAATAAGCATATATATATATTTGAATGAATATATCAAACAAAAATAGGCCTTGACAATTATTTTTCCTTTTAATGCCATAATTCTATTTTTAGGCCTTTGGACCACGTATTTCTTTAAGGTCCAAACAAATGGTGGCTTACTATTCCCAAAGGATAATAAATCCTTTCGGAGCCCTTCCACGTGCACATTTATATATAATATTTTTATTTCTCACAAATCTCACGTGCAACGGATTTTGACATGCACTAGTCCTCCTATATCATAAATATGTAGATGACAAGATTGGTAGGATAACGCTTCACAAAGCTCAAATATAACATGTGATAATTAAATTTCAATAGAGCTCGTGCATGTGTGAATAGAGGCATATAAAAATAGGATCCATTTAATCAACACAAAATCTAACTACTCCATGTAAGCATGGTAACGAACATTTTAAGGATTTGAAAATCTAAACCAAAAGTTCTAGCCACATGGAAGCGTAAAATAGTGGATTCAAACACAATTATATGCCACATAAAGTGTGTCAAACTAAAATACACACAAAATAAAAATCTTTTTGAGTTTTTGAAAATTTTTAACAAAAATAAACATATATACTCAAAAGACAAACAAAAATCATTTGTATTTTTCATTAAGCCTAAATTGCTAAACAACTAAAACACAAATGATAAACCAAAAACCTTTTTGTATTTTTTATTTAATGCAAACAAAAATGAAAGAAGTATAATACAAAAGATAAACAAAAATCATTATTCTAGCATGTGATTAAGCATGGAGCATAGACTAGAACATTATTAAACATGCATACACCTAGCAATGATATATAATATGAAGCACAAAAATCTAGAGTATGCAAACAAAACTAACACATTTAACCTATAGACTTAGCAAGAGAGGTTTCATGTGAAAGCAAATGAGAATCAACAAATCTAATATCGAGCTCGTCTAAAAATAATTTTCGAACTCATATAGATGTATATTTAAAGTGATGGGATTTGGGAACTAATGTAATGCTAGACATAGACTTCTTAGGGCTTCTTTTAAGATCAAAACAATATGACCTAAGGTGACCTTTCCTACCACAATGCAAGCATGTGTAAACACGAGGAATGTTACCTAAGGTGTGACGTTTTCTAAAGTCCTTGGATAAAGTTGACCCTCTAAAACAAAAAATGGTTTTATCTTTAGCAACAGAAGCATTTGAACAAGATGTGCTAGAACCATTACTACAACTACTCGAGTCTTGTAAATCATTTTTCATTTTTAAAATTTTGGACTCAAGTAATAAATTAGACTCCTCAATTTTACGGGACTCCTTCTTTAAATTTTCTATAACACCTAGAAGGTTATCACGCTCCCCCTCAATATGAGCAAACTTGTCCCTAAGAGTCTTTTCTCGACAATCAGTCTCTTTCTTGGACTTTTCTAAAATGTTAAAATTGTAATTTATGTCCATGAGCTTTTCATGAAAAATATCTTTTTGAGATAGCGAGGTTTGCAAAAATTCAACTTTAGCTTTAAAACAAGAATTTTCATCTTCAAGAAATTTAATTCTTTTTGCAAATCTCAAATTTAATTTTCTTAATTTTTCATTACACTTATTAAGCTCATTAAATTCCTCTTGAATAGAAAAAACTTCATTATCATTAGAAATGGACAAATTATCATTAAGGCGTCCCATCGAGAGATACAAAAAAAAATGAGAGTGAGTAAAAAAATGAACCACCTAAAAATACAAGGAGCACAAAAATTATAAAAGCCGAAAAATGGATCTTTGACGCGATAAATTAGCACTCTTGCACAGATACCAATTTGAAAAGGCATAGGCCCCCCAATTTTACAATTCTTTACTACAAAAAGATAATTTCCTTTTTAAATATGCGGAAGCAAGAGATGGTTCAAATTTAACAAAATAACTAATTTTAATTTCTTTTCAAATTAAAATTAAACCAAATGAAATTAAAGTAAAACAATTAATACATTTTTCACTTAAACCAATTTAACCCAAGTCCTAGAAATTTGCCTAAGTCATATTTTCAATATTTCCAAATTAGGCCAAATCAATTTTATCAAATTAAGTGATGACTTGAATTAAATTAACATTTACCCAATTGATTATGTAGCACTAAATTAAACATAAGTAGTGATTAAACCAAATTTTTTCTTTTTACCTAAGCATGCGTTCTAGGTGAACTTTGCGAATGATAAAATAAACAATAAATCACTACGCCGCGATGTACGAGGAAAAACCCACAAGGGGAAAAAACCTCAGACAACCCTAGCCACAAATCCACCATGTATGGTTTTACAAATACAAGACAGTAAGACTTACAACACTCGACTTGACTCTGTCCAAGCCCCGATGCCCCTTCTTGTATACACCTCCGCCTAGCGAATACTCACGAAGCTCCACCGCAGTCTCGAAATTTACCGATCGGACTTTGTCAGTCACCGTCACCCAACCTAGGAGCCTTTCTCCAAGTGTGTATGACAACGCAAACAATCTTCTTCTTTGTGGGATTTAGAAGCAAACCCAGACTTCTCTTCAAACGGTAGAGATAAAAACTGGTGCCAAACTCTAAGCAAAGTATATATATATATATATATATATATATATATATATGAACTTGGATAAACAAACTATGGGTGTAAAACAAAAGTGTTTTGAAGATTTTCTTGAAAAATTAACACTCTAAACAACGAACTTTTTATTGGAAAGTTGAACTCTCAAAACTCTCTCTAGGAGTTGGAATTGTATGAAAAAGTTAAAAAGAAAAAGTTGGTTTCCGCACTTAATTAATCAGGTAAAAAGTTAGTGGGAAAAGAAGTGGGAAAGTGGGAAAACTGCCAATTAACTGTTCCCGCCAAAACTCGTTCGAACGAGATTTTTGTACAAACAAAGTCTCGTTCGAACGAATCTTCTAACGAAGTTCCAGTGTGAACTCGTTAGAAATTTTGTTCGAACATCATTCTCGTTCGAACGACACTTTGAACGACATTCTAGTGGCCAATGTGGGAACTCATTGGCAAACTCGTTCAAACGACAATATCGAACGAAAAAATAGAAAGTATAAAAATTCTATTTTTAGCCCAGAAACTTTATTTTAAAGTTTTGAAGATACTTTATGAAAATGAACAACAGTTTAAACAAGATACACCCATATAAATATTATTCCAAGCTCCTATATATATATATATATATATATATATATATATATATATATAGATAGATAGATATATTAAAATGCATTCATACCTTAGGAGCAATGGAACCATGTTGATGACGTAGAAACGAGGCATGCTAAACCGTCATTTGATAAAGCTTTAATCTCTTGGCCGCTACGTCTTCAACTTTAGTATGTCATAGGCTTGAAGGATGGTTAATAACTCTATCCTATGACTCAAACATTTTTGTCCGCAATTGAGCCAAAACTACAAAGGACTCAGTTGGAAATTTGTGTCCTTACACTCGCTAAAAAGATAATCCGACAAGGCTACTACTGGAATACCATGGTTTAGGATTGCGCCGCCTACATCCGTAAATGTCTCAAATGCCAACAGCTCTCGAAACTTCAACACTTGCCTCCACGAGAATTGTACAACGTGACTTCTCCCTGGACATTTTCTACATGGTCCATCGACATCATAGGGAAAGTTACACCCAAAGCCTCCAATGGGCACGTATTTATCTTAGTTTCCATTGATTACTTCACCAAATGGGTCAAAGCTAAGTTATACGCTATTTTGAATGCCAAAAGGGTAGTTAAATTCATCAAGAAAAACATCATCTGCCTATATGGGGTCCTACACGAGCTAGTGTCAGATAACGAGACGTATTTTAAGGTAGAAGTCACAGAAGTTATTGACGAGTATAGGATTCAGAGACACAAATCTTCCCCTTACCGACCTCAAACCAATGGCGTAGTCCAAGCCTCCATAAAAAACCTCAAAGCCAACATCAATAAGATGACCAAACGTTATCAAGATTGGGTCGAGAAGATCCCTTACTCCCTTTAGTTTGAACCTCACTTTAGTTTGAACCTCTACTGAGGCTACCCATTACTCTCTAATTGATGGCATGAAGGCAGCCCTATCCGTAGAGATAGAAATCCCTTCACTCCGCGTCATCATTGAAAGCAAAGTTAGCGAAGAGAACTGGCATCAGAGCCATCTTGATGAATTGTCATTGTGGAAAGAGAGGATGATGAAAGCACTATACCACATACAAGGGTACCATCATCGAATAACGCGATCCTTCGATAAGAGAGTCAAGTACAGCGGTGTCCGAGAAGGGGACTTATCCCTTAAAGAAATTGTAGAACCCATCTGGGCCCCCAAAGGGAAATTCAAGCCCAATTGGAGTGGTCCCTATATCGTAAAGAAGATCTTATCAGGTGCTGCCGCTATACTCACCGACCTTGATGGAGAAGAGATGAATCGGCCAGTCAACCTGAACCGTCTAAAAAAAATCTACCCCTAGTCCAAAATCTCGACGCACTATGACTCTTTTCAACTCCTTTCTTTTCTAAAAAAATATTTTTATTTCCCTCTACCTAGAACTATGTGGGGCCTGATCCTCTACAAAACCATTTACTTTCAAAAATGAATTTTCAAAACTCGCAGAGGTACGTAGGCAGCTCATGTGCTTTACGTGAGCATGGTTCTCATTTTTTTTCACAAAATGATATTCTTTTCCCATCTCCGAGAATGACAATTCATTTTTACATATGCTTGAGCATAAGGATTGTGTATGCCTTAGCGATTGGTATAGATAATTCAAAAGAAAAAATCATCGAAAGTCACAGCTAGATAGTCAAAAACTTGTTTATTTCACTAATAAGAAACTTCAGTGCAATTACAAAGAGATAAATAACGTCCCACCTTCATTAAAAATCCAAACAAACCTTCCAAAATCACTCCCATGCATAATCAAACCCATGAAAAAAGCTTCACACAATAAATTCCCTAAGAGTTCTACCCACAGCTGCCAGAAGAACTGGCTCCATCATCATCTCCATCCTAAGGTCCCCAAACTTCTCCCGCCTGAATAGAGTGTCGCAGATCCTCCATTGATCGATAATCCCAGACCAGCTTGGGAAAAACCACAACACCTCTTTCCATAGTGTCAGATATGGCAAACCATCTTTGCTCAGTCTCCACTGCTAGCATCTTGGTAACTACTCTTCTCCATAACCACTTCACGTAGTCCCCCGAGATATGCCAGACTCTTCCAATAGACTGAGAAGGACGGGTTGACAGTCACCGACTCTTCCACAAAGAGCCAAGCCTCATGCACAGAAGCTATGTCAAGTCCTCTACTGGAAAGAAATCTAGTGTCCGAGATGGCACAATCTGTTCCCAACCAAATTGGTACAAGAGCTGGTAGGAAAAGTAGAAAGACGTTTGTCTGAGGTCAACCAACTGAACATATTGATATTCCCCCATCTCTAGAATAGGTATCAACTCCCCCCACCAAGTCACAAACCAACGTAAGCCTTGAACCCCATGCTCCACAAACCAATTCTCCCAGCTCTCAGTAACCAGACCTACACTGATGAAGTAGTGCGAAAAGAAGTTTGGCACAATAGACAAAGGATATTCTGGAGGAACCACCAAATAGAATCTTTTAGACAACCACATGAAAAACTTTATAGGGCTACCCCCCAGTAATTCAGATCAACCTTCCCTACAATCATCCAGACCATTCAGTGTCTCCATCAGTATCACCGCTGGGTACGACATCTATGAAATAGTGGCTGCAAGTTGTGGGCCCACCCTTAGTTCCCCAGTTACCAACAATAGTTTTGAAACTAAGCCCAGAATAACTGCTCCATCATAGTTAGCATCACCGACACCTTGCAAATGAACAGAATGCAGCACAGCAGGAAGATAAATCATTCCTCCCATCACCAGGGACCTAGCTGCCGAAGGAAAGATATAGAGAAGTCTAGTTAATAGCTCCCGAGGGGACCAAGAAAATTTAGGCATAACTGCCGCAATAGTGGGATTTATCCCCAACATAGAAGATAACTCTTCATAAGTCGAACAGAATTTTACCAGGCCAAAGAAGAAAATATGACTAGAATTATACCACCACCATCAGCATGTTCCACTCTATGGGACGATTACGCCATAAGGAGACTCAACGCATGTTGAAAGCATCATAGTCGATGTTATAGGAGAACATAGCCTCCAAGGTCCCGAGGCAGTTAGCAAACTCAATGCTATCGGGGAAAGCCATATCATAGAATGATAAAACGGAAAAAGAAAAGGATTGTGGAGTTGTGAAGAAAGCACTCCACCCTTACCTCTTTTTATAATTGGAAAAACCTCAGTAAGAGACACAATCTTGCAGAAATCGGAGGAAAAACCTACCCCATAGAGTACCAAATAGCTGAAGAAAATACAAATCAAAGCCTTGGATTGATTAGACTGGACTAACATGCCGATAGGCAGGCTAAGGGGCTCGTCGATCTACAACCCCCTATTTTTAGGACTTTCCCTTTTTCCTCTTTTGTCAAAAACAAAAAACTTAATAAAAATAAATTGTTATTCTCAAAAGAATTTCATATTTCCTTTATCCTTAGGTTATTACTTATCTAGGGTTAAATAAATTTTCCTTCTCTTTTTAAAAAAAATTCTTCTTACGGTCTCAGCAGCAAAGTAAAAAGAGCATATGCATCCAGTCATCAAAAGCCAATATAATAAAAAAACCTCATTACATTGCATAGACATTTTGCTAGGTGACATTGATTTTGCAGGAATAACAGAAAAACAATGGGACATAGCCCGAACCAACACCTCTCTCTTTCTCTCTCTATGAGCCTCCTTCCCTACAGTGCTTTTGCTTTCCCTAATGGCGAGACGACGTACCTCCATTCCCCGAGCCAACCCCTTCCTAAGATGAGGCAGATGCAACCAAGAGAGACGAAACTAGGATCACATCTCGTATATGGGAAGTCATCGAAGATATCCAGTCCCAAATATCTCTCAGCCAAGTGGTCGACACCCTAACATGCTGTAAGAAAAATTAAGAAAAGAAAGTAGATTAGTCAGTCTGAGGCAAGCAAGAAAATCAGGAAATCAAAAGATTAAAAGAGTACCTCAGGGCGGAGGACTTCCTATGTCATGCCCAACTCTTTCGAGTCCATCACATTGGGATGGTACAACATATTCACCAACCCTCCATCAGCCTGCCGAATGTTGTAAAAAGGAGCATGGAACCACACAAAAGGAACCTCTGAGTTTGTCGCTGCTGCGGATGTCGACGAGCCACCTGCACTATGGGAATAACCCACTGGCCGACTCGAACCCGCATGAGAGAGAGGCCTCACATCATATATACTGGGCGGTATCAACTAGCTCGGCACAAAATCCAAATAACTATATGCCATTAGTGTGTCAGTATATGATGAATGAGGCTCCCTTATCATCACTGCAACCCTCGCATCCTTCGACATCATCCACTCTCACCACATGAATATAGGGGAACTCACAGGTGGCACCACCACCTCCTCCTTCATATTCTGTCAAACTACCCTCTCTCCAAGATACCAAGAGTAGCTGAGAACGTGAGAATTACGTGTGATAATTGATTAACATCGCAAATTTCTAATTTGACACACCTATTTAATTTCAGCCCCTAATCATGCATTTAAAGTGCAAGTGTCAACCCATAAATAAATAAAGCAAGCGACACAAAGTTAAGGAAAAATCCCCGAAGGGCAAAACCTTTTATTTCTAGAACTTTGAAGAATTTACAAGACCATTGACTTACATACAACCTGATAATCGCCCACAAGTGTAACGCACGGTGTCTTCATCAAACCTTCAAAGCAACGGCTAGAAACAGTGTCGGCTGGAATCTCCCGTAGGAACTCCAGGTGGTCAGCAATGAAGAAGAGAGACGGCTTCTCCACAAGGGTTAAACAATAACAAAATTGTGTTCTAGGGTTCCAAAAGATTCACAAAAGTAATTGGGATTTTTGTGTGTGAATCAAAAAGATGTTTGGCACATCAAAAAATGAAGTCTTGTTGTGTTTTATCTCTTAGAAACGTTTTCTCAAAGACTTGAAAAATATACCATCGGAATAGGTATATATAGTTGGTAGAGAAACAACTCACGGAACTGTTCGAACTTATCCCAGGCGAACCGGTCCGGTATGGGGGCGGATCGGTCCGACCTCAGATCGATTCTTGTAAAAATTGGCTTTATCGGTTCGCTACCTGTCCGGGGTCTACTGGATCTTCAGCAAGGCGGATCGGTCCGGGTAGAGGGCGGACCGGTCCGGAGGCGGATCGGTCCGGAGGTCCAGAAAAATTAAAATTCTTTTAAAACATTTTCGCAGAGGCTTTAAGGAACGTAATTTTTATAAAAAACATTTTATGAAAATTTCCCAATACTAAATATGAACTTTAAGGAACGTAAAAACAAAATTTTACCAAGTTCATTCTCGCAGAGGCTATGATGTTGAAGACACTTTGATATTCGAATCCATTGATGTAGATGCGATCTTGAGTTTCTTCAACGGTGTAACGGCGTATGACATAAAAATTGGTAATGGACAAAAATGTCCTTATAGTAGCCAAACTCATGCGCCAGCAAATGCCGTATCTGCGCATTCCCCCCAGTCAACCCCGTATCCTGAATAGTCGTCCCCTAGGGATAGAAGATCACCTATAAGTTTCCCCAATAGATAAAGATTAATATAATAAAGATTATACTTACATAATTTCCAAGGTTCACCACCCTAGAAGAAAGATGTCATGATATCTCACGCAAGAGGGTCCGTTCGGCCGTAACAGTCTCAGGTGAGTAAAAAAAAACATTGTTGCCCAGTGCAAGGGGAACCTTAGCCCTCCATTCCAAGTTTGCTCAATCATCGATGCTTAGCCAATATATATGTGTCACACTGTTTGAGAAATCATCCATCTTTTGGTTTTGGAATGTTAAAATGCTTCGTAGAAGGTAATTACAAAAGAAGAGAAGTGGAAAAACTATGAAAAATGAGGGGAACTCGCCTCTTTTTATAGAAGGCCAAGGGGTATGTCGATCGGCACTGAGCCCTACCCATTGATCGACACTGTCCTTCCAACTACTCAAGGCAACCCAAAAGACCATGCCACTACCAATTGACACCCTTCACATCCTGCGGTCAGCACCCTCCTTGAAATTTTGTACAAAAATTCCAGAAAAATGTCAGAAAATCCTAAAAAAATCCTCGAAAAATTCCTAAAATTTCCAAATGGGATTTAGAACCTTGTTCTCCAACAAAATACACTCATTTCCCAATAGAACTCTCATCTCCCCATCAGAATTCCCTTTATCCATTGGATATTCCTCCGTTAGTAACCCGAAAAACACCTCAAGGTTTCCCAGCAAGGAAAACATCCAAGCCCTGAATCATTTCCTCTTACCTAGCGAAACCTATAAAATTCAGAAATAAAAAACTCCCCAACTAAGAAATATCCAACTCTCGGATCATTCCCAATTCCCCAGCGGAACCTAAAATCACATCCAAACCTCAATCCCCAACGGAACCACAAGATACAAATCCCCAGCAAAATCTTCAAAGTTCCCTAAAAGAAGTTACAACTTATGCCCCCAGAATTAGATTTGACCCTCATAATTGGTCTCTTCAACTTAAGCCCCCAGAATTGTCTTTGACTCTCATAATTGGTCTCTCCCACCTTAAGACCTTAGAATTGGCTTCGACCTACAGGATTGGTCATCTCTACTTAACCCCTCATAATTGGCTTCAACCTATAGAATTGGTCACATCTACTTAAGCCCTCATAATTGGCTTCGACCCGCATAATTGGTCATCTCTACTTAAGCCCTTAGAATTGGCTTGGACCCACGTAATTGGTCATATCTACTTAATCCCGCAAAATTGGTCATCTCTACTTAAGCCTGGAGAATTATCTTTAGAATTGGTCACTTTTACTTCAGCCCTCAGAATTGGCTTCGACCCACAAAATTGGTCATCTCTACTTAAGCCCTCCAGAATTGGATTTGACCCTTAGAATTGGTCATCTCTACTTAATAACACATAATTGGCTTCGACCCACAGAATTGGTTGCTTCTAGTTAAGCCCGCATAATTGGTTATCTCTACTTAAACCCGCAGAATTAGCTTTGACCCTCATAATTGGCCGCTTATACTTAAGCCCTTATAATTGGATTCTACTATCAGAATTGGTCCCCTCTACTTAAAGCTCGTGGAATTGGCTTTGACCCACATAATTGGTAATCTCTACTTAAGCCCGCAGAATTGGCTCCGACCTTTAGAATTGGTTGCTTCTACTTAGGCCTACAGAATTGGCCTTTACCCTAAGAATTGATCGTTTCCTATCTCGGCCCTCGGTCATCATCTCTTTTAGAATTAACCTCGGCCCACAAAATCGTCCATCTCCAGCATTCTCTTTAGGTCCTCAAAATAGACCTCATCCCTTAGGTCTGCAGAATTAACCTCTTTCTAGAACATCATATAGTGTATATTTGATGTCTTTAACTTATTCCAAGCTCACCCTAGGACGGGTTTTGTAGACACCACATTCTAGGCCCCCCTAAGTCTTTCCTTAGGTCCCTATCACCTCCTCATTTCACTTTAAACCCTAGGTCATACTTTGAGTACCGATCTAGAGGCTAATAAGCACTCTCAGACTCCGTTTGACCAAGATCAACTCTTAGGCTCAAATGATACTGAATGAATCCTTAAAGGTCATTGAATACCCTTTCCAATGGTCTACCCCGTGCACGATTCTAACTTATGGTGAGGACGAACGATCCATTTTACCACCGAAAATCAATTTAGTAGCCATTTAGCACTCTCAGGCCTCAATTTGACCCTAAGAAACTTCATTATCATAGCGAAAGCTATTTGAAAATTCAAAGGGTACAGAATCCCCTTTCCAACGCTCCTCCCCATGCGTAAAATAGCATAATCATTCGGACGAACGACCCATTTTCCCTCAAAAATTGATCTGGACGCCACCGGGTGCTCTCAAACTCCGTTTGACAGAAGTTAACTCTTCATCTTGAACGAGACTTAATGAATCTTCATAAGGAACTGAATAACCTTTCCAATAGTCCACCCCTTCTGTCCTACGGTACGAATAAATGATTTGTTTTACTCCGACACGTCCCTGGGTGCTTTCGGGCCACCAAAGTCAACTCTTCGAACCGAGTAAAACTCTTTGAAATGTCAAATTACATATCCTAACGTTTGAAATGGTTCACACTATGTAGGATTCTGACTTACCATGCAGACAAATGATCCGTTTGCATTTAACGATCTCTCATCCAAAGGACCCACATGCGCCTCTGAGCCATATTTGACCCAAAGTCAACTCCCAGATCCAGGAGAGGTCCAAAGGACTATTGAAGGTCTCTGAATTAACTTTCTAATGGTATACCCTGTGATTAATTTGGATCGATAGATTGTGTTCTACGACTATTTTTCTGGGAAAATATGCATGAGACTGCCAATTGGCAGGTTCAAGACCCTGCCTATCGTTAGTGTACCTACGGTTACCTGCTAATAGGTAGGATTAGGGCTATGACAATCGAAAACCCCCTGACCCTATAAAAGGAGGGTATGACCTCACTCCTAAGCACACCTCAACTAGAGATCTATCGGCATCACTCATCTCAGCAACATTCTCTTGAAATCAGTGTAGTTCCCTCATGTAAAAATCCATTCAAGTCTACATTCCCATCCTTTTCATACCCAATTTCGGCAAGATCTCATTCAACATTCATATCAAACTTCAAGGGAGTTCATCCAAGATCAAGCTCAAGCTCCAAATCCTCCAAAGAAGGTCCAAAATCTCCCCTCATCTCTTTAAATCTCTTGTTTTTTTCATTAGATCTATAATCTAATTTATACCCATTACTATCTTCACTTTTACTAGTATATTGCACATACTTTTATTTTCTATAAAAACAATCAACAAGAAAGAGGGTTATATCCGTAGATTTCGACGGGAATTTCCATCATACTTTTTCAAAATTAAATAAATCTTTTTCTATACACACATATACCATAAAAACATGTTCGAATCTATGGGTTAGACCCCACCCTTGTGTCATTAGTGAACTACATGGACTTTGATGCCTTTATGGGCTACGTAGTCGTCTCGTGGTAAAACTCGAGACTCGAGTCCTATTTCTATTTTATCCGTATTTCTCATGTCTTTATCCATATATATATATAATTCATATATGTCATAGTTCATAATACCTTGGAAACATTCCTACGGATGGTTTCACTCTATCTTTCCCATGATACAAGTTGAACGATTCCTATCTCCATTATATATACACGAACACACATTTCACGGAGAAGTAAAGGAAAATAATAACACAAACCCTTGAGGGACCGAAAGGGTGGGATGGGTGCCTAACACCTTCCCATTTCGTAACTTAGCCTCTGAACCCCTTGAATTATTGGTTTCGTATGTATCAGTTTGTCTTAGAGAGCGTCTGTCCATCTTCTTTTATCTGTTTTGAGCAAAATACACTGGCGACTCCATCGCTTTACGTTTACCTCACGCCGACGATGGCCAAAGTATTACCGGGAGTAATGTGGGACCTTTCTAACGCAGGATCGAGATGGCCACACTCATCTCAATTATAAATGGCTTTATTACTATGAGAATATATCGAGAAGAAAAACAAACCAAGAAAGGAAAACAAACCACCAAAAAAGCATTAAACGGGATCCACACAATAACTTAGGGCAACCGTCGCTGATACCAATTTGTAGGATCAAAATATAGCTAAAAACTATGCAACCATTTTGAAAATGCAATAATCCTAGGGTGGTACGAATAAACACAAGTTTAATATTTTATATTTTTCTTTTCTTTAAAGATTGAACCTTTAAACTAAATTCTCCCAATTAAACTTAGCACCAATTAAATCATTCTTGTGAAAAACTCGATTCACCAAATTTTATCTTTTTACCCTAAACATTCATCTAGGTGATACGAGATAAATTAAATAAACCAAGCCATAAGACACTGATGTACGAAGAGACCACAAAGGATAAAAAACCTCGAATGTCCCAATCAGACAATCACTATGATATGGTTTTACAAATCATAGACATTTGACTTACACAAGGACTCAATCCCCGCAAAATCCTTGGAGCTCTTCTATTTGCAACCACTCCTCCATAGTGAAACGTAGGAGTCCACCTACGCTATGTCCATAACACACGAGTCCATGTATGCCTCGGTATCCACCGATACAACCTTACCAACCAAAAATCAGCAAGTACAGAGTTCGCTGCACGAAAATAGTTCTTCTAATGATGGAAGAATCAAACCAGTGGTGCAAACCAAGATCTCTATGACATAAGGATTATGTAAACTCGGATCTTGAAACACAAAGGATGTTTTAGCTTTGGAAAACCTTTGTAAACAAGTTACAGAAAACGTGTATATTTATGTTCGGTTATGCACTCCAATTTTTCTGAGTCAAAGACACCTTAAATAGTAAAACACAATTTTCGAGGCGGTGCATCATTTGAATAAAAATTACATGTCGTTCGAACGAATCTTTTATCTCGTTAGAATGACAAACTCATGTCGTTTGAATGAGAGTATAATCTCGTTTAAACGAGGTATAAAATCGTTTGAACCAAATAAAATGTAATTCTTTATTCATACTACTCTAAACTCGATTTAACTCAAAAAAGATTATAAAATCATTTGAAAAATAGTTTTAAATAAAATAACATCCTTATAAAAAAATCGAGGACCATAAACCATTATGCGTTCATACCTAAAAGAATCTCATAAAATGTGTGAAGACTAAATGTGGCCCAAAAAATGCGGTATGATCTATCTTTAAAGCTTGGTCGCTCCATCTTCATCACAATGTCATGGGATTAAGGGAATCATGGAACATATAGACTATCCTATGACTCAAAGTGTTTTTTTGTAATAATGCCAAAACATACAAATTGACACTATTTAAAAATTTGTCCTTACAAGGATACAAGAAATTACACAAAACTATTCATGATGTAGACAGGGAGTGGGACATAGCAACACCAAACATAAAACATGACTTATTTTCATGTCGATTAATGAGTGAGGAGAAGGAAGCCAAGTAAGCTCGTAGGTTCTCAGAGGATCATGTGTGTTTAAAAAAGGACATTCAGCTTGTCTAGGATTTAGCATGAGAGGAAGAACTATCTATGACTCCTCCCGTATCCCCTGGCGATTGCGGATTGAACATACCATATATAAACATTTCCATGTCTTTATCAAGTTCAAGTATCAGTGGATCCAGGGCAAGAATGTACCCTGTAGTACCCCATGTGGGTTGAGAACATAATCATGAGAAAGATATAGAGGTGGTGTAAGAGGGTACTTTAGGTTATAGATGGAGGCGTAACCCTGTTCGAGTATGGTAATGATAAGCTAATTGGACAAAGCTTTGGATTAATGATAGGGAATGCAAACACAAACTTAATGAAGATAAGACTCAATTTAAACTGACAAATCTCTCGTGTATAACTCAGAAAGTAGTAATGAAACTTAGAAGTAACTCAGCTGGAGGGAGGGAGAAGTAAGCACCCTAGATACACTTCGGTAGGCAGGTATAAACACACCAAAAACCCTCAAGAATCTCTGTCAAGTATTAAAAGCTTTGTAATAAATAACAATGGTGAGTGAGTAAACCCCTTTGGTTTGCAATAACTCCCCCACTCTCAAAAAGATCATCCTCTCCTTAAAGGTGGTTGGGGTCCTTAAATAGCCACCCACACCACCCCCGAGGTAGCTCAGACATTTAAGACTATGAAAGACATCCCTCATAATTTATGTTACAACATTAAATGCCTGATGTACTAGTTGTCTCCATGTCATAAACATTAAATGCCAAGACATGCCTTTTTTCTAACCACTCTGTGTCAGGGGGCTATTATCGCAGAGGTAGCTCACCAACTGCCTAATAGCCCCAAATACCACGGTGGTTTACTCAAGTGTAGGTCTGACAATGTTTAGCCGGCTAGTGACATCACTTTCAGTAGATGTGACATTAAGTAGAGGGTTGCCTGGTTCACATCTCAATGCCCGATGGAACTCAAGGCTGCTCCGCCCGAGGTTCCACGGTCAGGGTCCCTCGGTGTTTTACCATGTGTATCTAATATGTTCAGGACAAGCCCCCAATGGTGCCTCACTTCTCAATTCTCCAAACCAGTTCCCTCTAAAGTTCCCACAGCGAGGTCATTCGATAGATCATTGAAGTTCTCCCAGGCCCTGCTAAGCCTGGTCTCTCGCAAGTACCGTTTGACCTCACACGAACTCGTTGTTAATCTCGTTACAACATTACAATCATTATAACTTATAATCAACATAAACAAAAATACAATATGACTAATACAACAAGCCAAAGTATGAGTTGCCACGCCAAGCTGCCTTGCTGAGTTACCGCACTTGAGTTGCCACGCTTGAGCTGTTTCGGTTACTTAATCTTTAACACTTTTGTCAATTAAGGATTCATCCCTAATCTTAGGATTACCTTCAAGCTCCCTCTACATTTGCCCCTTCGTGGAGACATTTGTTGGAACAAGAAATGTCTGCACGAAACTTCTCAATCCGATGAACCTTCTCATCGTGAAAGAAAAAAAAACTTCTGGCCTTCTTTGCCTCGTTAGAACCGCAGCGATATAATCTCCTGGAAAAAGTAAAATTCTCTCCGATGTACCTGAGCCGAAGCGCCATTGTCATTGGGGCTTGGGCGAAGGGACATCGCCACTTTTTCCTCATGCTGAAATTCTCCCGAAAGGCCTACTAACCTTCTCAAATACTCGTTTGGACTCCTGGTAAGTAAAATTCTCCTTTGTGATGCATCTTTGTGTTCAAAAAAGCATTAATTTTTCTCGATGTAACTGAGTCACCCTTTAAACAATGTTTGGACATGTGGCGAGGGGACATCGTACCTATTTTGAACCGTTGGGGAACGACCTTCGTTGGGAGTCATTGGATAAGTCTGACACCAATTTGGCGCCAAAACTTAACTTGCTGGAGAAGGAAACCCCCTTCTTTTTCCCAAGCTTCATTTCATTAAATGATGCGGTGCTATCTTTTTAACTGTCGAGACCCTTCCCGATGTGACACGTGTTCATTTGAAATGATTATAGGCGGCCCTTTCACGTGCGATGGTGGGAAACTCCAACCGTCGAGTTTGAAACCCTTTAAATGTCTCTTTTATTTCAAAACCCTTATATATCTTCATCTTCTTTATCTTCTTCAAGCTCCCCGCTTCCTTTAGAGAGAGAAACTCTGTACGAACTCTGTGCGACCTCTATTGTTGCCCTCTTCTTTACTTAGTCTCCTCCTCCTCTCATCTTTTACACCACTACTTATGATTGTGTACCTCCCTAGTCATTTCCAACTCTTATTTTACCAGACCTTTTCGTACTTCTGTTGTCTGCAATGGCCTCTTCAAGCAACCCTGTCGCTCCTGCCACCAGTGCTCCTCCTGCCGCCCTCGTTGTCACTGCCCCTTTTGCTACCTCATTGACCGCTGCTCGTCAAGAACAGTTGTATTTCTACCGCTGGTCCCCCATTTTTGGCGAAGGTGATGACTTTGCTGGGTTTTGCAAGAGTTGCATTTTTAACGCCAAGTATGATGCCATGATGTTTGGTGATGAAGATAAGAATTCTGATGAATGGGGCTTTTTACCTCCCAAGGGGACTCTCAGATTTTGTCTTGAGCGAGGGGACTTCCCATGGTCCCACATCGATTTTGAAAGTCCTGGGGGCTATCCTGCTCACTTTGCTACTTAAAACTCTCATATGCAGAGTTCCCACGTTGATACCCTCGTTAATATTGGGCTACACTGAGCCAAGTGGTTTGGTGAGTTCACCCTCTCCAAAAATAATACTACCCTTCCCGTTTTGGTGTCTCGCTAGAATGTTACCACTCACACGTTCATCGCTGAGTGGGGAGAGTTTACAATAACATTGGAGGACGTGTGCGAGCTCTTAGGCCTTGAGGCAACAGGTCATGAGCCCTATTTCGATGAAGCCCTAGATGCCCAAGAAATCTTTGAACGTTTGGATCTGGATTGTATATGCTTAAGGTGCATCGGTACTTCAAACAAAGCCACGTTCACTCCCCTTATCAACTACATTTTTAAGGACCCTTTCGAAGGAAGTTCCTCTGAGGCTGTCCCTGGACAAGGTACATCGTTAGAGCTTCCTACCTATATCCTTGTCATTATTTCTCGATTCTTTTTAATGGTAAAACCCAACGACTAGCCTCGAAGGGATCTCATCAACCTATCCCTTTGTTTGTGCCGGGTGATCAATCTCCCTCTGGTTACAATCGCCTTGGGGTCCCTCTATACATGGCTTAATAGGGACCTTTTTGATATGGAGCGATCTATGGGTCGTTACAACCTAGCCAATTTTTCCAACTGCATTCTCTTTACGGGTTTCCTTTATGTGCTCTTCCCAACCGTAGCAGCCAAGACTAACCTTCCTCCCTCAGGTGAAATAATCCTGCCTCCTCGCTCATTTGTTTACAACAAGAGGCAGAGACGAAAGGAGCTGGCCTCCTTTGTTGATGACTTTTCGAGTTGTGTAATGAGGCCTTATGAAGAGGATATTTTTCTCTATACTTGTGATTTTTTCAAATGTGGGGCGAGAGTGGTCCAGCCAACCACCGTAGACCTCATTACTGAAGATCCTTTAGTGGCCGTTGTGCTTCTCTTTTTGCCAGGATACCTGCCCTCAAACACCGAGTGGGGATACACCAATGAAAATTACAATCCCAATCAATGCAGCCATTAATTTGGCTTTGAACAAGGGGCTCCTTGCCCGGTGTTTCAGTTATCTAACCCCAAGGTGTCTTTTGGCGAGGCATGTTTTATATTCTCCTTAACTTCGGCGTGGGGAGTGAGTTCCACATTGGCTGGGCGTGTTACCATCCCCAGCATAACTAGGCAAGGGGACGTGACCCCTCTATTTGTGATAAAGTATTGGCCAAGGCAACTTGCCCAAATTGCTGAATTCATCGAGGGTGATCCCGTGTATCCTCCAGTTCTTTCATTTTCTGCCTTGGAGTTGGGTTTGAAGGGCAATTTTGTTCTCGGGGTTGAGTTCCCTCTAAGTCAGACCCCCAAAGAACCTCCCACGGAACTTCCTCCATACTTCCCCATGATTCCTGTTGCCACGCCCAAACCAAAGGTTGCTGCGACCCCCAAACCATCTACCCCCACAGTCGAAGCTGCCACGAGAGAAGGGTCTTCTCAGCCACCTGCTAAGAAGGCTAAGAAATCCAGGTCTAAGAAGTCTAAGGCCCAAGGTCAAATGCAAACTCCATTGGAGGCATTCCCAATTGCTCTGTTCCCCCACCTATGTCTCCAAAACTGGCTGAAGAGCTGAGGAGGCAGGTGGAGGCCGAAGTTGCTCGAATAAATGTTGAATTCCAAGGGCTCGCGGTAGTCGTTCCTCCTCCGGATACATTCCCCAAAATCGTGGTTGATCCTAGTGAGCCACCGATAAAAAGGAGAAGAAAGTCAAAGGTGCCTGAAAGTGGTGGTGCAACAGGCTCAAGAAGGAAAACGCTGGGTACCAAGTCCCAGAAGAAGCAGACACTTGAAAGACTTTTATCACCAGCTCCTTCTGCTATTGTCTCCTCGCCACCTTCGCCCGTGGTTATACCTTCTCGTTCTCCCTCTGAATTTGAGGTATGTGTGCATTCTTTATTTCTCATTCTCATTCTCTTAACGTAGTGCCTTTACTTATTTCCTGATAACTTTGGTGCAGGGAATTGAAGAAGCGAGCATTAGTCCTCCCAGTCCCCCCAGTCCCGCAGTGAGCCATTTCGTGGGGGGACATTGCAGTACCCCTCCAGCCACTATCGGTCTTCCATATTCTCCTTTAATAAGCCTCACCTATTCAAATCGTTTATCCTCTCATCGAGCCAGGGATGCTGCCATGGGTGCTGTTAAGATGTATGACCCGCCCGAGGCAACTGTTCTAGCTTCCTTTGAGTTACCCTCAAAGCGAGAGGTCTCTCTGCCCCTTGTTATGGTCGAAAAAAGGGCCCCGCAGGTAAATTTCTTCCCAATCCTTACATCTTTTATTTGTCCCATCGGTTTACTCATCAATTCTAACATGTTGGGCTATTTTAGGTGGAAGTGGCGTCACTGATAGCCAACATTCTCCTTCCTCCTGCATTGTCAAGACCTATTACTGCAGTTCCTCTTTTAAGTGCCATAGCGAGGGTAAGCTAGGTGGATTTCTGTCTCTTATCCTTTTGCGGTTACTCCTTATGTCTAACATTTGTCTTTACATTTACAGCTTTCTCCAAGTCTTTCTCCGCCCTTTGCGTTGAGTGGCCTTATCCCCTCCCAGGCCCAGGTTGGTGTGGCTGCTCTCATTGGGGCATCTCTGGAAGGTCCAACATCTCCTTCTGCTGATGTGACCATGTTAGCTATAGTGCCCTATGTCGGAGAGGGGAGTGTGCCTACCCTTGAAGCTTCTACATCCAAGGGATCTGTTGAGGCTTCTGAGGTAATGAGCCCGTCTCCTACGATTTCTAGCATTATGGCTCCCGTGGTAACTAATCCTCTCGCTCCTGCTGCTACTTAGGTACTTCTTTAATTTCTCTGTATTTCTCAACTTCTCAAAATCCACCTGTATAGGTGACTTAATCAATGAAAAACACTTGTTAAGATTTTTTTTCATAAACTCCACCTATAATCGGTGACTTAACAATGAAAACACTTATTAGGATTTTTTTCCATAAACTCCACCTATAACGGTGACTTAACAATGAAAACACTTGTTAAGATTTTTTCTCATAAACTCCACCTATATCGGTGACTTAACAACAAAAATGTTTGTTAAGATTTTTTTCTCATAAACTCCACCTATAACGGTGACTTAACAATGAAAACACTTGTTAAGATTTTTCCTCATAAATTCCACCTATATCGGTGACATAACAACGAAAATGCTTGTTAAGATTTCTTTCTCATAAACTCCACATATAACGGTGACTTAACAATGAAAACACTTGTTAAGATTTTTGCTCATAAACTCCTTGTTTCCCCTAACTGTTCGTAGGTTGCTCGGGAGGATTCTCCACTAGTTCCTTAGCCCATTGCCTCGCCACATTATGAACATGTCTCCTCCGAAGAATCGAGCCATAATGATCAAGGTTCCACGATGGGTACTGCCATGGAAATTTAATCTGCGTACGAGCTTCCTCTGCCCGACTTGGCTCCTCCTGCCTTCTGCTTGATATTACTCTATCGTTCTCCCCAAATGCTTGCCAACCACCATTTGGAAATAGAGCAACTTCTGAGCCATCATCCTGAAACTTTCACGGTGGACTGCCTACGTTTGAATATCTCAGTTATGAGCAACAGGCTTCAAGTCATGGCCACTGTTATTGCTGAAATTACCAACACTCCAACCGTCAATGCTACCAGACCCCTCCTAAACCAATTCCTGGGTTATCTGAGGGATTTGGTTCATAACGAGTTCCGTTTTGACTAGCTCATCGCACATTTAAAGACTTTGAAGAGACAGCGGTTGGACAGCCAGAGGGAGCTCTTACAAAAATATCAGGAGGATCATAGGGTCGAGGAAGCTAACCTGGACGATCTAGCACCTCTCCTCGGATCCATTGACAATGAGGTGGAGGACCTCAAAGAAGCTCTGCATTTGGTGAAGCTAAAGCGAGAAAAACTTCTTATCGAACGTACGCAAGCACATACTAGGTTGGAAGTTTCCATTAATGCCCAACGGTCTTGCTTAGAAGCTTTTTCGAGCCTTCCTGGAGATTTTTTCTCCTCCCCAGATTTGTGGTTCCTCTTGGGTCAATGAGTTCTTTGTATATGTATTTTTCCTTTCTTCTCATGTAATCCTTGGGTAAGAGCTCCCAATTTTGTAATGCCCCAAAGTATATAAATGGAAAAAGATACTTATTCCCATTCCATTTCTTTGTGTTACAGCTGTTTACATAGATTGTGAAATATGAAGTTCTTTAGTTCTTTCATCTCTTCTTGAATTAAAATAAAGAGAACTTGCATACCCATCATAAGAAAGGATTTGTGTATTTATAACAACAGCCAATTACATCAGTGGTCAAACATAACTGCCTACACATGATAAACCTTCAACCACTTATTGTTAATCTTGAATGGTTTATCTTCTTCCATTTTTGAAATTAAGCAATAATATGAGTCATGAACCTCCTTTACGATGAAAGGTACCTCCCAATTCACTGCAAACTTAGGTAGGGGAAGCCCTCTAATATGTTTCACTGCTACCTTTAATACGAAATCTCCCTCCACGAATTTCCTTCGTCTCACCAATTTATCATATGCCCTAGAGAGCTGCTTTGTGTATATTTGAAAGTGTTGCATCACATTATCTCTATGTTCGTCCAATGCTTCTAACTGCACATGTCTATTCTAAGGGAGCATGCTGCTTTGCAGGGCATATCGAGCTGAGGGAACTTCTAACTCTACCGGGAGAATTGCCTCAGCCCCATAAACAAAAGAGAATGGCGTATACCTTATAGGCTTCCTCTTAATCGTTCGGTAGGCTCATAAAATGGTTGGTATCTTGTCATCCCATGATCCTGGGAAATCCTCCATCGTTTTACCCAAGATATTGACCAAAGTCTTATTAGTTTCTTTGGATTGACCGTTTCCCTTTGGGTATGCCACCGTCGAAGTGTGATGGACAATGGAGTATTTGTTTGTGAGCATCGTTACCTCTGAATTAACGAAAGGGGTTACATTGTCTGAAAGGATAACCTTTGGATCCCAAAATGGCAAATGATGTATTCTCTGATGAAGTTGCTCACTACTCCTATTGTTTCCTTTCTCAGTGGTATCGCCTCGGCCCACTTCGTGAAACACTTCATTGCTACTAGGATCCATATCTTTCCCCTCGAAGAAGGGTGTATTGCCCCTACCAGGTCGAACGTCCAAGTGTGGAAATGATAAGGCATTGCTA
The DNA here is from genome assembly GCA_949130495.1 of Sambucus nigra. Classification (NCBI taxonomy): domain Eukaryota; kingdom Viridiplantae; phylum Streptophyta; class Magnoliopsida; order Dipsacales; family Adoxaceae; genus Sambucus; species Sambucus nigra. The sequence continues at coordinate 644,846,928 of OX422211.1, read as the reverse complement.
GGGATTATAAGTCCACTGACGGGGCATGGATCATATTTCCATCAAGCTGGCAAGCCTTGCACCTTCGAACGAACTTAGGAGAATCCTTCTCCATCGTTGACTAATAGTACCCCAAAGTCATCAACTGGTCATAGAACTTGTCCCCTCCTATATGAGCTGGATCGTGCGCCTGTTTGAGAACCTCGGCCGCTTCTTCTTTCGTGATGCAACGCAACGGCCTGTTGAAGTATCCCCTTCGATAAAGTTTCCCCTCCTGAACGTAGAATCTTGGGGCTCTTCGTCGGATCCCCATCGCGTCAATTTTCTCCATCGGGACAACTCCATCTTTAATGAAGTCAATATAGGGATATCTCCATTCAACCTGAGCCTTCGCGAAACAACATTCAGCTACCTCGAAGAATAATTGGCATTTATCACACTTTTGTTGTAACTCGATCGTATCCTGCTTCATGCTAGGCCAGAAATATCCCCCCCTTTGTATTCTTCGGTAGAGGGGTATTTCAGTTGTTTCTCAGTGCTCTCCATGCATTTTTTTCAATCTCTACCCTGATTTTTCTGGGCCGATGCACCTCGACAGTCATCCTCCTGCATTTTTGAAGTAAAGGTTTCCCTAGTTTGTAAAGTACTGGGCCAATTCTCTGAGCCCCATTGATCCTTCACCAGACTCCAGTTGCATCTTAATCTCTCCCCTCCAGTCTGCATCCTCTTCCATTGGTAAAATTGACTGTACCATCAAAGGAGCTGTTCTTCATTGAATCACGATAGTAGTCGTATCGCTCCTCATGATCATCTTCTGGGCAATGGTGGCATAGGCATCTGGGTGACGATTCATCGTTCTGGGCTGCCTTTTGATCTCGATCAGATGGAACTAGCCAAGGAGCCTTTGAATGATCATTCTGTATGGTGCCAGGCTCACGTGTTTCAACGCATATTCTCCATTCACTTATTGAACCACTAAGTTTGAATCTCCCTTGATGCATAGTGAATGGATCCCTATTCGAAGAGCCTCTAGCAATCCCAACACTAATGCTTTATATTCTACCTCGTTATTAGAGAAAGGGAAATCTAACTTGTAATAAAGGCAAATCTCCTCCCTTCCTTTCGAAAGAATTACCCCTGCTCCTCCTTTCTTTTCTGCCGATGACCCATCGAACCGCATCATCCATTCCTCATCCGTTGCATCCAGGTGGTTGGCCTGCAAATTGTCTCTTGGAATATCTTCTTTGGGTGGCTCGAAGGTTCCTTAAGGGAAAATGGCTAATAGATCAGCGTACGCCTGGCTTTTAATTGCGCGAGGAACCACGCACTTCAAGTCATATTTGGAGAGGATAAGGAACCATCTAGCTGCCCTGCCAATCAATATAGTTCTTGCAACCAAATACTTAATGGGATCACATCTAGTTACAATATGAACTGTAAAAGATAACATATAATGTCTAAGTTTTTGCACTACAAATACTAAGGCTAAATAATGCCTTTCTATGCTACTATATCTGACTTCTGGCCCATGGATGATCCTGCTGAGGTAGTAAACTGGCCGCTCTTGCACATCGATCTCTTGTGCCAACAAAGCTCCCACGAACCTTATGGTGGATGTGAGGTACAGTTGCAACGGTATTCCTGCCCTTAGTGGAACCATGGTTTGTGGTGAGATGAGCAGCTTCTTCAGTCCATCAATAAACTCCTGGCGAATTGCTTCCCATTTGAACTTCGTGTTCTTTTTTAGCAGCTGCATCAGTGGGTATGTTATCTCAGCTAACCCAGGCACGAACCTCCTAAGGTAGGATACTTTACCAAGGAAACTCTTCATCTCCTTTGTCGTTCTTGGACATGGAATTTCTAAGATCACCCGCTATTTATCCTAATCCATCTGCACCCCTTAGTAACTCAGTTATTTAAGACTATGAAATACATCCCTCATACTTTATGTCACAACATTAAATGCCTGATGCACTAGTTGTCTCCACATCATAAACATTAAATGCCAAGACATGCCTTTTGCCTAACCACTCTGTGTTAGGGGGCTTTTATCGCAGAGGTAGCTCACCAACTGCCTGACATCCCCAAATACCATGGTGGTTTACTCAAGTACAGGTCTGACATTGTTTATTCGGCTAGTGACATCACCTTCAGTAGATGTGACATTAAGTAGAGGGTTTCCTGGTTCACATCACAACGTCTGATGGAACTCACAGCTGCTCCACCCGAGGTTCCACGGTCAGGGTCCCTGGGTGTTTTACCAGATGTATCTTTATCTTAGGGGGAGACATTTTAGCTAGGTTGAGATTATTTAGACATTGTTAGATGTTTATATATTTGCGGATTTATACTTGTTATATTTTCTTTGCACTTGAAGGTGTGTTTAAGTGTGCGTCATTACAGGTTGAGTTTAATGCGATAAATTTTTAAACCAAAGCAAAGATACTCACGATTGTGTGTCTGTCGAGCGTTTGTACTCTATTTCCTTTTTGGGATTAGGGAATGAGTCTTTTTGTAAAGCTTGACGTCTCATAAAATTTTTGTCTTGGTTTTTTCCTAGAATAGCCAAAGGGGGAGATTTGTAAGGAGAAATTTCCAAATAGTGTCAATTTATATGTTTTGGCATTATTTCAGACAAAATCCACTTTGAGTCATAGGATAGTCTTTATGTGTCTCGATTCCCTGAAGCCTATGATGTTGTGATGAAGACGTAGCGGCCAAGCTTCAAAGATAAATCATGCCGCATTTTTTGGTGTTCTTCACACATTTTCAGAGCTTCTCTTAGGTATGAATGCATAATGGTTTATGGTTCTCGAATTTTTTTATAAGGATGCTATTTTATTTCAAACTATTTTTAAAATGATTTTTATAAATCCTTTATGAGTTAAATCGAGTTTAGAGTCATCTGAACAAAGAATTACATTTTATTTGGTTCAAATGATTTTATAACTCCTTCAAACGAGATTGTACACTCATTCAAATGACATGAGTTTATCGATCTAACGAGATACATATTTCATTTGAACAGTATGTAGTTTTTCGTTCGAATGATGCGTCGTCTCTAAAATTGTGTTTTACTATTTAAGGCATCTTTGACTCAGAAAAACTGGAGTGCAGAACATAACAAAAAGATACACATTTTCTGCAACTTATTTACAAAGGTTTTCCAAAGCTAAAACATCATTTGTGTTTCAAGATCCGCATTTACATAATCCTTATGTCATATAGATCTTGGTTTGCACCACTGGTTTGATTCTTCCATCATTAGAAGAATTATTTCTGTGTGGTGGACTCTGTACTTTCTGACTGATGGTTGTTGAAACTATATCGGCAGATACTGAGACATATATGGACTCATGTGCTATGGACCTTGGATAGGTGGACTCCTACGTTGCACTGTGTAGGAGCTGTTGGAGATAGAAGAGCGTCAAGGCTTGTGGGGATTCAGTCGTTGTGTAAGTCTACTGTTTATGCTTTATAAAACCATAACATAGTGATTGTCTGGCTGGGCCGTTCGAGATTTTTTCCCTTTGTGGTTTCCTTCTACATAGGCATCTTATGGTTTGATTTATTTAATTTATCTTCTATTGCCTAAATGCATGTTTAGGGTAAAAATATAAATTTGGTAAATTGAGTTTTTCACAAAGAGTGGTTTAATTGGTGCTAAGTTTAGTTGGGAGAATTTTGTTTAAAGGTTCAATCTAAAGAAAAGAAAAACATAAAAATATTGAACTTGTGTTTATTCCTACCACCTTAGGATTATTGTGTTTTCAATCATTCGTCTGTTATGATCCAACTAATGTGTTCCTAGATGATGCCTTCGGTATTGAGATAAATAGTGTCCCAGATGTTCCCCAAAATGTTTGCATGTAAACCATATGTATATTAGAATAGTACATAACATATAATATTTAATCATGGGAACTGAACTTTATTTAGTACATGGTGCTTAAGCGCTTTATTTATTACATCCATAAGTGTTTGTTGTGAGAAGTAAAAGGAAATAAAAGATTACCCATAAACATTACATCAACTGATAAGTGATAGTATATATTATCCATGTGGTTTTGCCTGCCTTGTTAATGACTTTCCATACGTACACAAATGATAGGGACATTGATGACGTTGATAAAAAGTTCTTGGGGCCAGGGCAAATTTTTCCTTCCCAGTGCTCACAATCCATCTGGAAGGAAAAGAGTAAGAAAATTTTGGCCAAGTAGATAATTCTAATTGTATACAATTTATAAAATAATTTTGGAGTATTAGCCGAATTGATTAAATAAACGTGGTGATAAAATAAAGTGAGATTTGAAGTAACTATTATTATAATGAAGAATTATAAATAAACAGTATGATGATATAACAATAATTTAGAAAGATCCAGTGTAGAACAATTAAATTTACAAATTGTTTCTAAAATAAGATAACCCATAATTATCTATTAAAGAGGCTTGGGGTTAATAGCAATACAGATAACAGTCATCCAAAATCTTTTGAGACAAGTTAACAATAATCACATTAACATTGTTGAGCCCAAACTTCGAAGAGAAGCATCCATATGGTAAGCAAAACTAGGTACTCAATACCCTCAGGCCTACAGGCCAAATAACACTTACGTGGGTAGAATAATATTTTATTCCCTGGTTATAATCTATACTGTATAAAAACGGGTTCAATGAAATCATATTAAATTGAAATCATTGTTTTAAAATAAATGTAGGGTTTTCAAAATCAAATCAAGTTTAATGTATTGTGAACTACACAAATGAGTTCATAAATGAGCAAGATATCTGGGGCTATCACAAAGTAATATGAACAATTGGAGTAATTAAGGTAATTGCGTGATATAATACTGAAATAGAAGTCACCTACTTGGATAACAGGCTTTGGGTTTCAATTTGATTTGTCTTGTTAAAGTTGAGGACCAGTAGTGTTTGAAATTTAGAAAATGAATAAGTAAGGCCTTTTAGTTTTTAAAATAACATAGGAATATAAATTTTTATCACATAATGAAAATAATTTTATGCTTTAATTTATAATTTTATATTTCTTTTAATTAGTTAGGTTTCTAAGTATATTTGAAAAAGGGTGTAATAGACCTTTTTTGCCCATAATTTATTCAGAAACCTATATTTAAATTTTGAGGACTAAATTTATAAGTTGAAAAAGTTTAAGGGTTTATGTGCAAAATAAATTTTGTATTTTAAATTCCCTTTGTAAGGTTTTCAATGAAAATAGCTTCTGGTTGACCAAACAAGGTGATGTAATATATCATTTTGATCATAAAAAATAAAATACAATTTTTGAAAACCAAAATTAGAATTTTTGATTTGTCACGCGCTCTCACATGCAAAGTCAAACTTCCTACGCTCTTTTAGCTGACCTCACTCATGCGCGTGTTTAACACTTCATCTTCAACCTCCCGATATTTGAATTTAAGGTTTCAAACTATGACCCTTAATTAAATCATGTATAGAATACCATTTCATTTTATTCAAAATCCATTCTTCCTAATTTTTCACAAGGAACCTGAGAGTGCACATCAAATCAATGTGTCTCAAATTTATTTCATTATATGGCCTTCCACACCAAATTTTAAATAACCTTAAAACACGCAACTACGTGATTCAAGTTATTAAACAATGAAAGCATGCAATAAAAAACAATTCCAAGTTTCAGGAAAAAACCCCTTTTGGGTAAAACCCTTTTATTTCTCTAAAGTTTGCAAATCGCAACATACAACAAAATAACGAAATACTGCAATGAATTCATGTAAGAACACACAAAGACCGCAACCTTGAATCATCAATGGCTTCCCTCGAGAACCCACAATGACTGTAATCACCAACTATGAATCTCTCAAGATCCATAAGAACCGCAGTTCCCCCTTTAGCAATAAATACCCTTGAGTATCCCAAGTCAGCAATGGAGACAACACTCCAGAGTAACAAACTTCGACAAGAAGTGTTTGAGTTCCAAAGAAGATTCACAAAAGTATATGGGATTGTCTTGGTGAATCTAAAACTTGTTTTTTTCCCTAAAATATAAAGACTTGAATGCAGTAGGTCTAAAGTTTGCATAGATAAAAAGTCTTAATAGAAAAGCTTCACAAAACAGGTATTTATAGGCAACAAAAATATTTTAAGGCGGCGGAGGTCGTTTTAACAACTTAAGCATGTCGTTCGAACGACAAAGATGTTTCGTTTGAAAGACCTATAAAAATCCAAACCAGTACATGCTCGTTTGAATCAAACAAGGAACGACCCTTCTCGAGACCTAAGAAATGACATATGATGTAGTTTGATAACGTCATTTGAACGACAATCTTATGTCGTTTGAACGACATTAAGATGTCATTTAAGCGACTGGAGGAAAAATATTTAACTTTCTAGAGGTCTTTCACAAAACATTTTAATTTAGAAAAATATCCCAATACTAAGTAAAAAATCTAACCAACTCAAAACAAATTTATACCAAAGTATACCTCATGTTGCGCATATATTGAAGATGCTTGATATTAGGATCCGTCTTTAAGAGCGTGTGAACGTGAATGCTTTGACGGTTGGAACGGGAGACGTCATACACAATGTAAACTATGGATGATGAAAAATATGCCCTTACAGAAATCAAATATATAACTTTTATAGATTGAGGTTGGCTGTAGGCTCATATCCAGTTTCTATAAAATAAAATAAAATAAAATTTTGACGTAATATTCATGGTTTTCTTCGAACTACGACATATATACATGGTTTAGATTCTGGGTGAATTTGGAACATAAATTCTTGGATTGAGATTCTAATTCATAGTTTAAAGGGATAATTTTAACTCATAAAATTTTCAAGCCATAATTAAACATTTGTGATTTCGGGTATCTAAACTATATTGCACTCAAATTTTTCGTTGAATCTAGGTTGATGGGAACCAAGGATCAAAATTTTCCACCTTAAAATTGGTTCAAGGTCAATAACACATAATCCACCATTGGAGCTCAAGCTTCCATGGAGTTTTCTCTTATTTTACCGATTTCAATGCCAAACCAACATGAATTCCAACATGTAAAAGAGAGAACCAATCATAGGTTAGTGCAGAAATAAAATTCAAGAAAACTAAGTTTGATACATAAAATGTTAAGATACCAAAACTTCCAAATTTTGACCTTGATTTTTAAATGATAAGCATGTAAGATTTTATAGTGGTAATAAAGGCCTTTAGGGTTGAATATGGGGAGAAGATTGGTACTTTTAGAGGTCGATTCAGAAGTTTATTGTAGGAGTTCTAGTTATGGGGGAATGGGTATCATAAGGTTTCACATGAATTACTATATGTTAGGTTCTAGGTGGCTACCTTGGTCTATTCCAAATCATCAGGGGGTTTTGTTATATTATTTTGGTTTAAGTATTTGGTTCTAGGTAGTTTAGGTTTAAGTATATTGTTCGTTTCCTACATTTTAAAAGTTTTAGGTGTTAAAATGGAATTTTACAAACTTGTGGGGTTATATTGGGGTACTAGTAGTAATTTTTAAAGTTGATAGGTTGTGTGTGTAATTTAGTTTTGGGTTTGGGGTTAGTTTATAGGTTTAAACAAGGTTTTGAAATTTTTACACTTTTGGAATTATAATATAATAACCTAAGGGTCTTTTCAGTAATTTGTGTTTTTTTGGTACCTAGTTATATTGGAGCGTAGGTTCCCAGAAAATTCAAATGTTTAATTTCAATAGGAATGGTTAACGAAATATTTTGAATTTTCAATTTTTGAAACAATTAAAAATTCTTCCACAAATTTAGATTTTCTCTTATAAAAACACAACTTCAATTCAAGTTTTAAATTATGCAAAACAATCTAAACATGGTTTTTTTCAAATTAATAATTCCAACTTGAATTAAAGTAAACTAAAATTACTCAATTAAATTAGCAGTAAATTACGCAATTGTTGAAGTTAAACCAATTTTTTATCTTGTTAAACCTAATCATGCATCGACGTCATATTTTGCAAGATAAAAATAAATACACCCACAACCCCGCGATGTACGAGGAAAATCCACAACGTGAAAAACCTCAGACGGTCCAACCACATGTCCACTAAGTATGGAATTACAAAGGACACGACAGAATACTTACACAACGACTTAATTCCCTCGCAAGCCTTGACTCTCTTCGTTCCTCCACCTCTGCCTAGTTGATAACTCATGAGTCCACCTTCGTCTCGAAATCAACTGATGGGGTAATGTAACTATCAACCAAACGGAGTCCACCACATGTAAAATCATGATCATAGAATCCTCCACAAGAAACTATCTCTTTTAGGTAGAGAATGAAACTCGGTGCCAAACTAATGATCTCAAAACATATGATATGAAGAAACTTGGATCTTACAAACATTTGGGGTGTAAACACTTGTGTTTTATTTGAAGGATATAGCATTAAGGATTAACAAAACACAAGGGACTTTTTGGAAAAGGATTTTCTCTAAAGGTTTACAAAAAGACTCAGCAAAATGTTAAGTCCCGCACTACATAAATGGGTGACAAAAGTAGTGGGGGTTATGGAGAAAAACTGCTCAAAACTTCCACTTTCGCCAAAAAAAATTGCTCAGCCGTTCGAATGACAATACGAATGAGATTTCAGGCCATGAATCTAGATAATTTGGATACAAACGTGTGGCCGCCAGTTTCTTATTTTTCTGATTTTTTTGAATTAATTATGATTTTTCTACGGAAAGGTGTCCAAAAATAAAATCTTTAGATAGTATGAATTCAAAAAAATTGATAAAAATTCTAACACCTAATAAAAAATTTCCAATTCCCAATATAACATATGCCTTAATGCCTGAGACATCCTTGGAAAGTCGATGTGACAACCTGCTCACCAAAATAAGGGGTGGCCAGCCCGATACTCCAATATAACAGGAATCAGGGATGGAATCATTCTCAGCATCACCACAATATAATAAGTATACGGGATAACCACCCAAAAGTTTAGAACACGGGTTGCCAAAAATTTTGTTTTATAATAAGTTAAGAAAAGAATATAAACAACCCAATTTGAAAAGAAAGTGGAAACCCAAATAAACTTCTATTACATCCATAACAAGTATACAATAAGGGGACAGAATATGTTGTCGATCAACAGTCTATACAAACCAAATATAGCAAGTTAATTGAGTTACATAGTACATCCATTAGACAGGTACAAAAGTTTGGGCCACACGCCCGAGTAAAATACCCAATCAGAACTAGAGTACAAAAATAAAGGTGTCTACACAAAATATCCCATAATATCTGCAAAGTACCACGACTCCCCAAAAACACCAGAATAGGAAAGTCAGAACGGGCGTCCTTACGGTGGGGCACCTGAGCGGTTACAAGATTCATGCACAACAAGAAATATGAATGGGTCAGGGTCCGGTTTTATATGATCACTAGATGAATAAAAAGTATGACAATTATGACAGTTAATCATGAATGATGAAGATGAGAATCTATCAACATAATCTCAAAGCATAAACTAAGACCATTTAAATGATTATAAATTTTGTTTAGTTATGCAAGAGGATATAAATGAGTATCATTGATTTCAAGCCTACGTCATTTTTCACTGTTTCATTTCATTTTTCCATTACTTATTAGGAATATAATTACTGTCATATTCCCTTTGTGGCATTCCATTCCTTATCAGTAATATAATCACCATTACATGCTCTTGTGGCATTTTATTATACATCAAGTCCCACTTGATTAAGAATAGATATATTCATATACATATTTAGATTCTAAGACTACCAGTCCGGTTTTCTCCACTGTGCGCGCCCCTAAAGGACCATCATCTTCCAGGGCCTATATACCAAGACAACCTAGGCACCTAACGCAAGACGTCGGGAAGAGGCCATATGCATGCGGAAGAGTCATAACCACACACGAAATTACCTCTCCATCGCAGAAAAATACACAACAATGCTCATATGGCCTAGGACTATATCCACACTGCATTCATTAGCCAGGAGGATTCACCTCGCGCACGCACTTCCCTTATGATGGCATTTAGAGAGGTGTGTTTAAGTAAATTAGCATTTACCATATTAGTCGTATTTTCATTTCCATCTTACATGCGTATGTTTCATTTTATCCGAAACCATAATCATTGAATATTCTCATTAGTATTCGTCGTATACTAGGTCCCGAATTATTCTCCAAGAGATCAAAATATTTCTACAAGTCACAAGGTTTTATATACCTCAATTGAGCCCTTAAAGTCTCCAAATATGGGCTTGCAACTCCTAGACCCCTAATAATTAACCAAAGGAAATAAATTCCCTAACCTCAATTTGTATACCCCCGGAAAAAGCCCTGTTTACCCCATTTTTAATGTAGGGTAGTGTACTAACACATCAAAGGCTCTAGGACTCTGAGTTTACTTCATACAAGAAGGTTCCTAGGTCCTAAGCCTAAAGAAAAGGGTTGGAATTGAGCTAAGAAAAATCACTCAAAACTGCAGGATTTCGAATCGATTCGCCCTAGCCGAATCGATTCGGTAAGAAAGCGAATCGATTCGGACCAGCCGAATCGATTCGGTCAGGAAAAACTGACTTTTTGCATAATTACCAAATCAATTCGGATAGGCCGAATCGATTCGGTCCACTCAGACCTGTACACTGCCCCTGTGGAGAATCGATTCACCCTGGCCGAATCGATTCTCCCCTGCGAATTGGCCAAGTATGGGTTAAGGGTTATAAACCCTAATTTCCCCAAATCTCCTTTCTTCTCCAACCAACATCATTAATTCAACCCATCAACTAATAAATTTATCTAACCACCATCAATTTATACTAATAAACATATAAATCAACTTCTAAAGATTTAAAACCTATAAATCCCTCAAAAATCCCAAAATTTTAAAACTATTTTAACTACACAACCATCAATACCATTTATTCATCTTAAACCACATATTAGCAAGTAGAAAACTTGCCTCGAGCTTCAAATCTCAGATTTCCTCCTGGTAGCAACAAACCCAATCTTCAATCTCCAATTCCCTCTCTCTCTACAAAGTTTTCTTCTTCTCTCTTTCTTTCTAGGTTTAGTAATACACTTAAGAGAAATAAATGAATTTCAAGACTAAAAACGTGCCTCTCTCCTTAATTCCCAACTTAAATGGTTAATACCACATTAAAATGATTCGCAACTACACATTTAAGTTAAAATCAATCAAAAGTGTCCGAATCACGAATACAATATGACACTTATTTCGACTATCTCGCACATTTCGGGACTAGCTACGCCCTCCAAATTATCATTTGGAAATTCTATAACTCATTTCAAGTTCTGGTTTCATTTTAAACCATTAATGTCATTGAAAACATATGCACTATACAACATAGCATGATGATATTTACTTACACATATAGTTAATTATTATGCAACAATCTAGTAAATATTAACTTTTAACTCATTCAATTAATATTTACTCCATTTCTCAACACTTTATATAATTATTTCACATAGTAAATTAATATAAAATAAGTTCTCAAAAGCGAGGGTTGTTACATACTCCCCCCCCCTTATGTGGGAATTTTACCCCCAAAATTCAAGCGTACCTTACAAGAAGAGATGCGGATACTTATCTCGCATATCATCCTCACGTTCCTACGTCGATTCCTCGACGTTGTGATAACCCCATTGAACTCGAACCAAGGGCACCACTCTAGATCTCAATCGTCGCTCTCCGTGCTCTAAGATAGCATCCGGTTGTTCCTCATATGAAATGTCGGGTTGCAACTCGATATCCTCCAAAGGAATATGCCAAAGGGCTCCTTCAAACCTCTTGTACTTATTCAAAGAGGAAACATGGAACACATCATGGATTTGTTGTAAGTGTTCCGGTAAGGCAAGTTGATACGCCACCGGACCTACCTTGGCAATAATAGGGAAAGGTCCTACATAGCACGGTGCAAGCTTCCCTTTCTTCCCAAAACGCTTGATACCTTTAATAGGCGATACTCTCACCAACACTTGATCCCCAATCTCCATCTCTACATGCCTTCTATTCGCATCGGCGTAACTCTTTTGACAATCTTGAGCTACACGAATGTGATTTCAGATGAGTTAAATCTTGGAAGAAGTATCCTGGATCATTTTAGGTCCAAGAAACTTATTATCCCCCACCTCCAACCAACAAGTGGGCGAACTACAATGTCGGCCATACAAAGCTTCATAGGGTGCCATCCCAATAGTAAATTGGTACGAATTATTATAAGCAAATTCGACCAAAGGGAGATATTGTTCCCAACTACCATTGAAATCAAGCACACACATTCGGAGCATATCCTCCAACATTTGGTTGACTCTTTCTATCTGCCCAGCTGTTTGAGGGTGATAAGAAGTACTCAATTTCAATTATGTTCCCATGGCTTCTTGGAAACTTCACCAAAAGTGGGAAACAAAGATCTTGTCTCGGTCGGAGACTATACTTAAGGGCACCCCATGGAGTCTAACAACCTCCGCAATTAATAGCCTGGCATAGCAAGTCGTGTTGTAATCGGTGTGTACCGATAGGAAATGTGCCAAATTAGTTAAATGATTAACGATAACCCATATAGAATCGTGACCATTTTGCGACATTGGCAAGCCCGTGATGAAATCCATCGATATACTCTCCCACTTCCACACCGGTATCTCCAACGGTTGTAACAAACCCGTCGGTCGCTGATGATCTATCTTGACTAATTGATAAGTAGTACTTTGGGATACAAACTTAGAAATATCCCGTTACATGCCTGCCCACTAATACTGACGGCGCATGTCTTGGTACATCTTGTCCCCACCTGGATGCACTAAAAATTTAGACCCATGAGATTCTGCCATCACGACCCGTCTTAAATCCCCGTCGTCCGAGACGATGAGCCTCCTGTGGAAATGCAATCCACCCTCCGAACTTATGGAGTAGGATTCCTCTCCCTCGACCAACAATTGGCGTATATGGTCCTGACAGCTTTTATCCCTTCCTTGGGCCTCTACAACCCTTGCCACAATAGTAGGCATGACGGACAACACCGACATAAACGCCCTAGTAACCGCGTCCTCCTGACTAAGCTCCTTGCATTTAGCTTTCCACACCTCAGCCAACTCCTCCTTGGTCTTTCTACTCAAAGCATCCGCCACCACATTCGCCTTACCCGGGTGATAGTGGATGTCGAATTGATAATCTTTCACAAACTCCAGCCATCGGCGTTGTCGCATATTTAAATATTTCTGTGAAAATAAATACTGCAATGATTTGTGGTCCGTGAAAAGAATAAATTTCTCCTCTAGGAGATAATGCCACCAAATATTCAAGTCAAAAACTACTGCGGCAAGTTCCAAATCATGCACCGGATAATTCTTTTCGTGGGGCTTTAACTTGTGAGAAGCATAAGCAATAGCCTGTGGCTCTTGTTGAAGTACACCTCCCAATCCTTGTAGAGATGCGTCGGTAAAGACTAAATATTCCAATCTTGGTCTTGGTAACGCAAGAACTAGAGTAGAAGTCAACCTATCCTTGAGCTCGTCAAAAGCTGACTGATAAGAATCATCCCAAACAAACCTCACCCCGTTCCGAGTTAAGTTTATCAAAGGGCTAGAATTTTTTGAGAAACCCTTGATAAAGTGGCGGTAATAATCTGCCAAACCCAGAAAACTATGAATTTCGGTAGGTGTCGTGGGCTGACCCCACTCCCTCACCACAACCACTTTTCTCGGGTCCACCGAAATACCCCTGGGCTGTCACAATATGACCCCAAAACTGTACCTCCTGCAACCAAAAACCACACATCTCGAACTTGGCATACAGTTGGTGATCCCTCAACCTCTGCAGAGCCACCCGCAAATGAGTAGCATGGTCAGATTATGTCTGATAATACACTAGAATGTCATCGATAAACACGATAACAAACTAGTCCAGGAAGTCCCTAAATACCCTATCCATGACGTCCATAAACACAACGGGAGCATTGGTTAGTCCGAAAGGCATAACTAAAAATTCATAGGAGCCATATCTCATAAGGAAAGCGGTCTTGGACACATCTTGTTCTCGTATCCTCAACTGGTGATACCCCATCCTCAAGTCTATCGTAGAGAAGTACGACGCTCCCCTAAGTTGATCAAATAAATCATCAATCCGAGGTAATGGGTATTTATTTCGGATGGTGACTTTATTCAACTCTGTGTAGTCAACACATAACCGGAGAGAACCGTCCCTTTTCTTCACAAATAACACCGAAGCACCCCAGGGCGACGTGCTTCGCCTAAAAAACCCTTGCTCTAGAAAGTCCAGAATCTGATCCCTTAACTCCCTCATCTCAACAGGAGCCATACGATACGGAGCTCTCGCAATTGGTCGAGTTCCCGGCACTAAGTCAATTATGAACTCAATCTCCCTACTAGGAGGCAAACCCCATATTTCCTGTAGAACATCTTCAAAATATCTAACAACCGGAATAGAATCTAAGGAAATAACTACATCCCGAGAAGTTTCCTCCGCAATACAATACAAGTAAGTGCTAGTACCTCCTTCTAAGCGAGGCAAAACCACTAAAAACATTTCTTGCCCCGGAATGGAAAAAAAATGCTCTTCTTATAGCAATTTACTATTGCATGATACTTCACTAGCCAATCCATACCCAAAATCACTATTGATACCAAATTTAATCTGCTGACATGGCCCAATTAAATGAAGACACGTGGCGATCTACATGGCAACAACAAACACTTCTGAGGAACTCACACGCTCCGAGGAACAAGACCTCTCCGAGGAACTCTTGAGTACCGAGAAGCTTAGGCGGTCCGAGCAACTCAGGCGGTCTGAGCTGCACCTCGAACAAAGCATTAATAGCTGGATAACCAACAGTTTGACCATTCATTAAATGCTTATCATTGCGACGCACACGCTTAAGGGGCATTGAATGTATTACCCTTTCATATGTACATTATTTAATGTATTACCCTTTCACTTTACAGCCTCAGGGCTATAAATACATTGTACAATCCTTATTGTAATGGGGGGCCCGGACCGAAATTTCTTGATTGAACTTGTAATCGAGAATTCCCAAACACTCAACAATAACAGTGGACGTAGGCCATTCTTATAAGGCTGAACCACTTTAAAAATTCTTTGTCTCATTTATTTATCTGTGATTGAATAATTAGAGTGATCTAATTTTTTACATCAACAGATTGGCGCCGTCTTTGGGAAACGACTGGTAATATCATTTTTCACCAAGAACAATCCATCACAAATGGCTAATATTCCTGAATCCAGCAATCGCAACGCTGGAACCCCTCCAAATCCATCTGTTCTCCAAATATTCCAGATCTGGCTGAAATAATGACGAATTTGGCTCAGGGCCAGACCGTCATGCAAGAAACAATGCGACAACTCATCCAACCCTTCATGGTGGTTCACCAACCCATTCCGAACTGCGGAGTATTCAAAGAAACACCCGTGCACCATCCTCACGTACTAGGCGTACCAATTCATATCGCAATGAGGAATCTGAAGATTTTTCTTATCAACCTGGATGAGCTTCGTCAGTGCGATCCACAGATACAAAACAACGTATCACTCTTTCTCCAGAAAGGACTAGTGCATTAGAGAGGTTAAGCAGGGTATCACCTTTTGATCGATTAGGACTTAGAAGGAGTAGAAGTCCTCCTAAAGTCATATCGAGGAGTTTTCGATGACCATCGGATTTCAAGGAAGGATCTACCCGGTCGTAACCAGCTGCTCATCAAGATAGATCTCAGGAAGCAACATCAACGCGATCAGCTGCTCGAACCAACAGGCCCGAGGAAGGAAATGATGCGTGGAAAGGCTCTATTCAGAGGCTGGAGGATAGATTAGGGGAAATGGCCAAGGACAAGAACCCTCTACAATGAACCTTTGTTCGAGGAACACCTTTTATCCAGGCCATTGTAGATTTTCCAACACCATCAAAGTTCAAAGCACCTGTTGTGACTCCCAAGTATGATGGAAAGACTGATCATGTCCTTCATATAGAACAATATCAGGCTGCAGCCGACATCTATGTTGTTCCAGATGAGATGAGATGCAGGGCATTCTCGGGAACTCTTATCGGATCTGCTCAAATATGGTATAATAATCTTCCTCGGGGTAAGATCTCAACTTTTCTTCAACTGGCCGAGTTATTCATTGGGAATTTCTATTTTGGGGCAAAGCCAGTTAAACGATTAGCATATTTGTTAAGTGTTAGACAAAAGTCTGGTGAGAGTACCAGAGATTACATAACTCATTTTAATAACGAGAAACTGGAAGTCATTGATTATGAGGAGAAGACAACTATTACTACCTTGATGAGTTGACTACTGCCGAACAAGTTGTACTACACTTTGGCCAAAGATCCACCTCGAACCATGTCAGACCTGATGGGAAAAGCGTACAAAATTATGAATGCCGAGGAGGCTATGGCTGCGAAGAAGAATATGGATGCTAAAGAAGCTAAGATGGAAGGTGATAAAGCTAAGAAGAAAGAGCACAAGAACAATGGTAATGACAAACATTCAAAAACTAGGTCGGTATGGGACCTAATGAAGAAATATGATAATTATACTCCTTTGAAGAAGGATATCAACCATGTTCTAGAAGAAATCAAGAACAACGAGGAACTAAACTGGCCAGAGAAAATGAAGGTAGACCCAGACAAGAGGAATAAGGTGAAGTATTGCGAGTTCCATAAATATCATGGCCATATGACCAAGAATTGCATAGCTCTTCAAAATGAAATTGAAACACTCATTCGATGAGGAAAGCTGTCAAAGTATGTTGATCGGGGAAACAAAAGAAGAAACAACGACCGAGCAAGAGAGAGGTCTAGATCTCCTCGTCGAGGAGAGGAGAACAAGAAAAGAAACCATGAAGTTGATCCAGAAGACGACCCCGATCTTCCCAAGAGACCAAGGCAACCAGAACGACAGGTATTTTCAATAGGCTTTGGGTCATTTGACTGTAATATTATTACAGGTGGAGATGCAGGAGGAGATCTTATTGCAGAGAGAAAAGCTTACCTCGGTGAGGATCAAGCTTGCTCGTACATTCAGCGAATAAATCTAGATGAAGAGGATCGCCCGAGAAAGGTGAATAAAGAGAAATTGGTCATTGGTTTCTCAAAGAAGGACCTCGCAGGAGTTTTGTATCCTCATGATGACCCATTGGTGATCAAAATGAGGATGAAGGAGGTTATGATTTCAAGAGTACTGGTCGATAATGGTAGCTCGACAGACATCATGTTCTACTCGTGCTTCGATAGTTTAAATCTAAACTTATCTCAATTGGAGCCTTACCATAGACCCCTCATCGATTTTGCTGGCGAGAAAGTATTTCCACTTGGGACGATCAAGTTGGATATATTCAATGGTATGTGGACTACTTGTCGAACAGAAAGAATACGTTTCTTCATGATGGATAAGAATGTTCAATCATTATACAATATCATCATGGGAAGAGTAGGATTGAAGAAGTTCGAGGCTGTACCATCTACAGTACATCAGTGCCTAAAATTTCCAATAAATTTTAGAGTAGGAGTTGTTAAAGGTGATCAAAAAGTAGCCCGGGAATGCTACTATTCATCCGCCGAGCAAGAAGAATTGGAGGAATCAAGGAAAAAGACTACTACTTATCAAGTGGAAGAAGAGGCATAAATTGAAATATTGCATCCTAGAGATGAGTCACAACTCGTGAAGGGTCAAGTGGTGGAAGCTACTGAAAACATCATTCTGGACGACGAGCACCCTAAGCTAACTACTCAAATAGGTTCGTCGTTGGAAACCTCACTAAAATAGAAATTGATAAATTTCCTAAGAAGCAGAAAGAAAACTTTTGTGTGGAGTCATGAGGATATGCCTGGGATCGACCCAAATTTCTTATGTCACGAACTCAATGTGAATAAGGAGATCAAGCCTGTGAAGCAGAGAAGAAGAGTATTCAGTCCCGAGAAGAATCAAAATATACAGGAGGAAGTCGAGAAGCTCCAGAAAGCTTGCTTCATTGAAGATGTTAAATATCCAGACTGGTTAGCCAATGTGGTGATGGTAAAGAAGAAAAACAACAAATGGAGGATGTGTGTAGACTTCACCGACCTCAACAAAGCATGCCCAAAGGATCACTTTCCACTGCCCCGAATTGATCAACTAGTCGATGCTACCTCGGGACACGAGCTGCTGAATTTCATGGATGCTTATTCTGGCTACAATCAGATTAAAATGAAACCTGAAGACAGGGAGAGTACTTCTTTCATTACCCCTAGGGGAAATTATTGTTATAATGTTATGCCTTTTGGTTTAAAAAATGCAGGTGCGACATATCAGAGGCTGATGAACAAAGTCTTTGATGAACAAATCAGTTGCAATATGGAAGTCTATGTTGACGATATGCTGACGAAGAACAAAAGAGCTGCTGATCACCTAGTTGACTTAAGTCAGACTTTTGATCAACTAGATAAATATCAAATGAAGCTGAACCCGACGAAGTGCATATTTGGAGTACGAGAAGGCATGTTCCTCGGGTACATTGTTAATCAATGAGGCATTGAAGCAAATCCTGAAAAGATCAAAGCTCTATTAGGGTTGCGATCTCCAACGACAAAGAAGGAAGTACAGAGTCTCACAGGACGAGTAGCAGCACTCAACAGATTTGTGTCACGAGAAACTGATAGATGTCTCCTATTCTTTAAGACACTCAGAAAGACTTTTGAGTGGAATGATGAATGTGAGAAGGTTTTTCAAGACTTGAAGAAATACTTGGGAACACCTCCACTATTGTCCAGGCCGATGATGGGAGAAAAATTATACTTGTACCTAGCAGTATCGGAGAATGAAGTTAGCTCGGCATTGATAAGAGTGGAGAATGGAGTACAAAAACCAATCTATTACACAAGTAAGGCCTTCCGAGGAGCATAGATGTAAGGCCCTAAGATATGATTAGGAAGGTTAATTACATGATTAATTATAACTTAGGAGTTATAAGTTATAGATTGGTTATGTGTGTTAAACATGTTAATTATCATGTTTAGGGGATGCAATGCTTATGTGATATATGTGTTGTTTACATTAGGTGTTAATTGAGCTTATAATCGGGGATACCATGTTTAGAACATATGACTAGTTATGTGGTTAAATGAATCATAAATTATGTTTTTAATGCATGATTATGTTTATAAAAGTAAATAAGGGTGTTGATACGAAATTGGCAATGTTTGGTCGCCAATTGTGAAAGTTTTGAGATTTTCGGTAAATTGCTACTTTCCTGTTCGATGCCCAAATTAGGCGTATTAGTTTATGATTTTGGGAAAACATAAATTATGAAAGTTGTATATATATGAATTAATATTATAACACAACAAACGGTGGGTTAAACGGATGCTCGTACAAGAAGTTATAGTGAAAGTACGAAACAAGGGCAAATATGTCCATTCCTTAAGTGAAAATCGTCTTATTAGCACACCATGTGCTATTTTTTGATTGGTTAGAGGGTGGGTGATAGTTTGGCCGACTTAAACTTCATAAAACATCCCCTTTGTTCAGCAAATGCAGCCATGAACAAGGATTTTGCCTAAAGAGAGAGAAAGAGAAGAAAGTTAAGGAATAAATCTTTGGAAAATTTCCATAAATCAAGGAATCCTCGTAAGGTAATTACATCTTTATTAAAGTTGGTCACATGGATGAGTTCTATACTTATCATGTTTTTATTTTTGATTTGGTTATATATTTTAATGATACCCATATTGCTGAATTGTGTTGGAACAAGGATGGGTTAAGAACATAAGTTAAAACTGAAGCTAGGATCGTAAATGCATACTTTAAAGTCCTAAATTTACGTCATCTTTTCGTAAAGCATTTTGATTTAGAAAATTCATGATTTTGATGTATATTTCTGATAAAGCATGTTTATTATATATTTCCATGAATTATACTCAAGTTCAAGGTTAGGTATGCTTAAAAATGTTAAGTTATGCCTTAATGTTGTATTTTGACCTAGTTATACTAAAAATGGCATAAATCATGGAATACTTATTGGAATTGAGTGATTCAAGTTGGAGAGTAAAATAAACTCATACATGTATAACATATCCGAAAATTGTGTAAAAATACCAAGGAATGAACCCTTGGTGATAGTTTGAAGTCGTGGTTTAAAATCTGCCCTAAAGGAGCAAGAATGCATACCAAGTGTTTGACGTTTTGCTCGACATAGAAAATGAGCCCTAAAAATTATGAAACATTAAATTTGTATTATTCAATGTGTTTACTGATATTGGGTGGAATATCATGAAAATTTATGTTGTACAAAAATTATGAGAATTCCAGGAAGTTGAAGTTATGTTGATGTTTTTCTTGAGAAACGATTTGGAAAAGGCTATAATAAAATGGGCATAACTTTGTCTAGCAAAGTCGTAATTTAATTCCGTAAATTGTGTTAGAACCCTAATTAATTGGGTGTTATATAAATGTGAAGTGTCATATTTAATTCGTCCTTAGTTATTTCTGATTGACCAAATAATGTGATGTATTACTAGGTTTGATGTTAATCGGTGTATTCAAATACTAACGACATTGACTTGTTAGGCGGGGAAGCAGCTAATACTACCATACCAAGGAAGTAGTTGGTATTAATCTTAGCACTAAATCCAAGGTGAGTGACCTTCCTTATGAAATATAAATGCTTATAATTTCATATGGAAATGTGTAGTTAAACACATGTGTGAAAATATTTATGGGAGTGATGTTGTATTTATGAGACATATGCATATGATTCAAAATGTTAAGCGATGTTATATAATGATATGGACTAGTGAGTCCTTTATCTAATGTTAAGGACTGTGGTGGGTCCTACGGGATGTGGTGGTCCTGTTAATCCAACTTAAAGGTTTGTGTACTCGGGCCTAATAAAGGGATGTGGTGGTCCCTAATAACTGTGTTGGTTAATTGGACTGTGGCGGGTCCAGGTTTGCGAGAGTTTCACAATTCCTGTTGGGTTATAGCATTAGAACAAAATAAAAATGGTTATTCAAATTGGTTATACGTGTGGTATGTGGTCATTCACTAAGCCTTTATAGCTTACACTCCTGTAATGTTTTGTTTCAGGTATGCTTATAATTTGGAGTTCACTGCCAAGTTAGGACCTTAAAACGGGGGAGTGACGGATATTTAGTATGGTTTGAATATCATGAATTCTTTTGTGTAATTATTAAACTAAGGATCTAGGTTATGTAAATTTATGTAGTACTTATTAGTTATAAGTAAAGGCATTTATGTTTTCATCTACACATACCTTTGGAAAAAAAAAAATTCCTTATGCTATTTTCCTTAGAGATTTAAATTAAAGCATTGTTTAAGCCAATTAATCTCTAATTAAAAGGATGAGTTTAACAAAATTAGGTCGGGGCGCGACAACTTGGTATCAGAGCGTGGTTATTTGGTTCTGGATAGGGTGTGAGGTTTTAGATTGGCAGTGGACACTAGAAAGTGAGTTTGTTATGCACCTGGATTTTGACTAACAATGTTAATATTAAACTGCTGCTATTATATTTTGTTTAAGTTAATTATATTGCAGTGAGTGATGGATCCACACGAGCTGCATGATAGAGCAGAGGGTGTATGTACCTAATAGTCAGCAAGGACATAGACCTATTGAAGTGGATGAACCAGAGGTGCAACAACAACCTATTGATGATGTGGGAAGAATATTACGTGCTGTGGCACAACTTATGGAACAAGCAAGAGGTGGAGAACATGGTGGGGATAGGGAAAAATTGCATGAGAGGTTCATGAAGTTAAATCCGCCAGCATTTACTGGGACTACTGATCCGTTAGTGGCAGAGGGGTGGATTAGAAAGATGGAAACAATATTCAAGGTGATGGAAGTGCGAGATGAACAAAAGGTTTTGTTAGCAACCTTTAGGTTAGAGGATGATGCAAAGTTATGGTGGGACGCAACAGAAAGATTACTTACTACAACGGGGGGAGTGGTGCCAGTAAATCCTCCACGAATTACATGGGAAAGGTTTGTGAAAGTGTTCTTTGAAAAATATTTTCCAAGGCTTTATAGGAAAGAGAAAGAGGAAGAATTTATCACGTTGAAACAGGGGAACCGAACAGTGGCAGAGTATGAAGCTTTATTTATATCCTTATCAATATTTGCACCTGACTTGGTGAGGACGGAAGAAAGTAAATGTGATCGGTTTCAAACCGGGCTGAATGTAGAGATAAAAAGCATGGTTGCTAATATGAAGATCATAGATTATGTGGACTTGGTGGATAGGGCCATGGTGTCAGAAAAGTCAATAAAAGAAATGCAAGTTGAACACTCGAAGAAAGCTAGACATGATGGTATAAGATCATATGGATGGGAGGCGGGAACCTCAACTCAGAGTGTAGCACGAGGAGTGCCTAAGGGCCAAGAGTTTAAAAATAATAGAAATGCACGTGGAAGATTTCAAGCTCGAGGTGGAAGGACTGGGATGAATCGGTCAGAAAATGCATCTGTGATGGGATCGAGGGATATATTTTGTTATAGATGTGGTGGTCAAGGGCACATGTCTCGAGAGTGTACAATAGCTGAGACGACACCTTTGTGTTTCCATTGTCATCAACCGGGGCACTTACGAAAGAATTGTCCAGCGATGGGAGCTACAACATCAGTTGGGAGTGTGGCAGTAGGAGGTAGGAGTTCTATGCAGAATGTACCCAGGGGAGGTAGAGGAGGTATATCGCAAAGTCAAGGCCAAGGCAGAGTGTTTGCACTGACGCAACAAGATGCACAAGCTATGCCTAACGTAGTGACAGGTACACTTCCTATTGGTGATAAAGATGCTTATGTGTTGATAGATCCTGGTTCTACACATTCTTTTGTGTCTTTGCTTTATCTGTTGCATCTTAATAAACCATTATCATCATTAGATTTTGGTTTAGCTATTGTTACTCCAGTAGGGGGGTTGGTTTTTATTGAGAGGGTATATAGGGAGTGTGTGGTGCGAGTGGGTGAAAAAGAATTACTAGTTGACTTATTACCTCTCGATATGCCCGACTTTGATGTAATACTGGGTATGGATTGGTTAGCCTCATATCATGTATGCTTGGATTGCTTTAAAAAGGAGGTAGTGTTTCAATTACCCGGTGAACCAGAATTTAAATTTATTGGGGAACGAAATGTCACTCCAACATGTTTGATCTCTGCTACAAAATGTTATGAACTGCTAAGGAAAGGATGTGAGGGTTATCTTGCTCATGTGATGGACACGCGACAAGAGGCTGGAAAACTATCAGATATACCAGTAGTTAATGAGTTTGCAGATATCTTCCCAGAAGAACTCCCAGGGTTAGCACCAGATCGTGAGGTGGAATTTTCGATTGAGTTGGTACCAGGAACTGCACCAATATCTATTGCACCATATCGTATGGCACCTGCAGAATTAAAAGAGCTAAAGATACAGTTGCAAGATTTGTTAGATCGTGGTTTTATAAGGCCTAGTGTATCACCGTGGGGAGCCCCAGTATTGTTTGTGAAGAAGAAAGATGGAACCATGAGGTTGTGCATCGATTATCGTCAATTGAATAAGGTGACTATCCGTAACAAATACCCACTACCCCGAATTGATGACTTGTTTGATCAGTTACAAGGAGCTAAGGTGTTTTCCAAGATCGATCTCAGATCCGGATATCATCAATTGAAAGTAAGAGACTGTGATATTTCTAAAACTGCTTTTCGTTCCAGGTATGGACATTATGAATTTCTTGTCATGCCATTTGGGTTAACAAATGCACCGGCCGTGTTCATGGATTTGATGAACCGTATATTTCACCCATATATGGATTCTTTTGTTATTGTCTTCATTGATGATATTTTGATATATTCTCGTAGTAGGGATGAGCATGAATGTCACCTGCGTATTATTTTACAGACCTTGCGAGAGAAGCAGTTGTATGCTAAGTTTTCTAAATGTGAATTTTGGCTAGACAAGGTAGTATTTTTGGGGCATGTTATTTCTGCTGATGGTATTTGTGTAGATCCCAAGAAAGTAGAAGCAGTAATGAATTGGGAAAGACCAACTAGTGCGACAGAGGTACGTAGCTTTTTGGGATTGGCGGGCTATTACAGGAGGTTTATACCGGGGTTTTCTTCTATTGCATTGCCATTGACTAAGCTTACCAGAAAGGAGAACAAGTTTGTGTGGAGTGGTGATTGTGATAAAAGCTTTGAAAATTTAAAGGGTAAGTTGACATCAGCTCCAGTATTGACTATTCCAACAGGTACAGAAGGTTTAGTTATTTATAGTGATGCTTCGTATCAAGGACTTGGATGTGTATTAATGCAGCATGGAAAGGTAATTGCTTTTGCTTCTCGACAGTTAAAGATACATGAGCGCAACTACCCTACTCATGATCTTGAGTTAGCTGCAGTAGTTTTTACATTAAAGATCTGGAGACACTACTTATATGGTGTTAGTTGTGAAATTTTTACTGACCATCAAAGCTTAAAATACTTGTTTACACAAAAAGACTTGAACTTGAGGCAAAGAAGGTGGATGGAACTTATAAAAGATTATGATTGCACGATACATCACCATCCGGGTGAAGCTAATGTTGTTGCTGATGCTTTGAGTAGAAAATCTCTAGGCATAGTATCTTGTATTTATTGTATTCGAGTTGACCTGCTGAGAGAGTTAGCTTTAATGGGGGTGGAATTAACTTTGAACGAGTCTTACGGAATAGTGGCACATTTAAATGTTAGACCCATGTTGATTGATTGGATTAAACAAGCACAGGCAGGAGATGCAGAATTGGAGAAAGTTAGAGATAATATGAAAAAGGGTAAAGCAAATGAATTTTCTACTCGGGATGATGACATTGTTATGTACGGAAACCGTTTGTGTGTACCTAACGTGCCTGATTTAAGAAGAACGATTTTAGAGGAAGCCCATTGTTCTTTATATGCTATGCATCCAGGGAGCACGAAACTGTATAGAGACTTGAAACAATGTTATTGGTGGTCGGGAATGAAACACGACATTGCAGAATTTGTTGCTAGATGTCTAGTTTGCCAACAGGTGAAGGTGGAGCATCAGAAGCCAAGTGGTTTACTACAGCCCTTACCTATTCCTGAGTGGAAATGGGAGCATGTTACTACAGATTTTGTTATAGGTTTACCAAAATCATCACGAGGGTTTGATTCTATTTGGGTTGTCGTTGATAGGTTGACTAAGTCTGCACATTTTCTTCCTGTTAAAACTACTTATTCCATGGATAGATATGCCAAATTATATGTGGATGAGATTATCAGATTGCATGGTGCACCTGTTTCTATTATTTCTGATCGAGATCCTAAGTTCACTTCTCACTTTTGGCCTAGTTTACAACAAGCTTTGGGGACTAAATTGAAATTTAGTACAGCTTTTCACCCTCAGACTGATGGGCAGTCAGAAAGAACGATCCAGACACTCGAAGATATGTTACGAATTTGTGTATTGGAGTTCAAGGGGAGTTGGGATGAACACTTGCCACTAATAGAGTTTGCTTATAATAATAGCTATCATTCGAGTATTGAGATGGCTCCTTATGAAGCTTTGTATGGGAGAAAATGCAGAACTCCAGTGTGTTGGACTGAAGTAGGAGAACGAAAACTACTTGGGCCAGAAATCGTACAGCAGACTACTGAAAAGATAAATCTTATCCATAATCACTTGAAGGTGGCGCAAAGCAGACAGAAAAGTTATGCAGACAACCGAAGGAAAGAATTAAAATTTGAGGAAGGTGATCGAGTATTCCTACGTGTTTCTCCTTGGAGAGGGGTTATGAGATTCGGGAAGAAGGGAAAGTTAAGTCCCAGGTACATTGGCCCTTATGAGATAGTGAAACGGGTTGGAGCTGTAGCTTATAAATTGGCGTTACCACCAGAATTGTCCCGAATACACGATGTTTTTCATATATCCATGTTACGTAAGTATGTGCCCGATCCTTCACATGTGTTTATCTCACAACCGATAGAGCTTCAAGATGACTTAACCTATGTGGAGGAACCAATTGCTATTGTAGATCGAAAGGAGCAAGTATTACGTAGTAAAACCATTTCACTAGTTAAAGTGATGTGGAGAAATCGAAATGTGGAGTATGGCACTTGGGAAGGGGAGGATAACATGAAGAAGCAATATCCTCATCTATTTGGTAAGTTTCTTATGCGTTAAATTTCGAGGGCGAAATTTTTATAAGAGGGGTAGAATTGTAAGGCCCTAAGATATGATTAGGAAGGTTAATTACATGATTAATTATAACTTAGGAGTTATAAGTTATAGATTGGTTATGTGTGTTAAACATGTTAATTATCATGTTTAGGGGATGCAATGCTTATGTGATATATGTGTTGTTTACATTAGGTGTTAATTGAGCTTATAATCGGGGATACCATGTTTAGAACATATGACTAGTTATGTGGTTAAATGAATCATAAATTATGTTTTTAATGCATGATTATGTTTATAAAAGTAAATAAGGGTGTTGATACGAAATTGGCAATGTTTGGTCGCCAATTGTGAAAGTTTTGAGATTTTCGGTAAATTGCTACTTTCCTGTTCGATGCCCAAATTAGGCGTATTAGTTTATGATTTTGGGAAAACATAAATTATGAAAGTTGTATATATATGAATTAATATTATAACACAACAAACGGTGGGTTAAACGGATGCTCGTACAAGAAGTTATAGTGAAAGTACGAAACAAGGGCAAATATGTCCATTCCTTAAGTGAAAATCGTCTTATTAGCACACCATGTGCTATTTTTTGATTGGTTAGAGGGTGGGTGATAGTTTGGCCGACCTAAACTTCATAAAACATCCCCTTTGTTCAGCAAATGCAGCCATGAACAAGGATTTTGCCTAAAGAGAGAGAAAGAGAAGAAAGTTAAGGAATAAATCTTTGGAAAATTTCCATAAATCAAGGAATCCTCGTAAGGTAATTACATCTTTATTAAAGTTGGTCACATGGATGAGTTCTATACTTATCATGTTTTTATTTTTGATTTGGTTATATATTTTAATGATACCCATATTGCTGAATTGTGTTGGAACAAGGATGGGTTAAGAACATAAGTTAAAACTGAAGCTAGGATCGTAAATGCATACTTTAAAGTCCTAAATTTACGTCATCTTTTCGTAAAGCATTTTGATTTAGAAAATTCATGATTTTGATGTATATTTCTGATAAAGCATGTTTATTATATATTTCCATGAATTATACTCAAGTTCAAGGTTAGGTATGCTTAAAAATGTTAAGTTATGCCTTAATGTTGTATTTTGACCTAGTTATACTAAAAATGGCATAAATCATGGAATACTTATTGGAATTGAGTGATTCAAGTTGGAGAGTAAAATAAACTCATACATGTATAACATATCCGAAAATTGTGTAAAAATACCAAGGAATGAACCCTTGGTGATAGTTTGAAGTCGTGGTTTAAAATCTGCCCTAAAGGAGCAAGAATGCATACCAAGTGTTTGACGTTTTGCTCGACATAGAAAATGAGCCCTAAAAATTATGAAACATTAAATTTGTATTATTCAATGTGTTTACTGATATTGGGTGGAATATCATGAAAATTTATGTTGTACAAAAATTATGAGAATTCCAGGAAGTTGAAGTTATGTTGATGTTTTTCTTGAGAAACGATTTGGAAAAGGCTATAATAAAATGGGCATAACTTTGTCTAGCAAAGTCGTAATTTAATTCCGTAAATTGTGTTAGAACCCTAATTAATTGGGTGTTATATAAATGTGAAGTGTCATATTTAATTCGTCCTTAGTTATTTCTGATTGACCAAATAATGTGATGTATTACTAGGTTTGATGTTAATCGGTGTATTCAAATACTAACGACATTGACTTGTTAGGCGGGGAAGCAGCTAATACTACCATACCAAGGAAGTAGTTGGTATTAATCTTAGCACTAAATCCAAGGTGAGTGACCTTCCTTATGAAATATAAATGCTTATAATTTCATATGGAAATGTGTAGTTAAACACATGTGTGAAAATATTTATGGGAGTGATGTTGTATTTATGAGACATATGCATATGATTCAAAATGTTAAGCGATGTTATATAATGATATGGACTAGTGAGTCCTTTATCTAATGTTAAGGACTGTGGTGGGTCCTACGGGATGTGGTGGTCCTGTTAATCCAACTTAAAGGTTTGTGTACTCGGGCCTAATAAAGGGATGTGGTGGTCCCTAATAACTGTGTTGGTTAATTGGACTGTGGCGGGTCCAGGTTTGCGAGAGTTTCACAATTCCTGTTGGGTTATAGCATTAGAACAAAATAAAAATGGTTATTCAAATTGGTTATACGTGTGGTATGTGGTCATTCACTAAGCCTTTATAGCTTACACTCCTGTAATGTTTTGTTTCAGGTATGCTTATAATTTGGAGTTCACTGCCAAGTTAGGACCTTAAAACGGGGGAGTGACGGATATTTAGTATGGTTTGAATATCATGAATTCTTTTGTGTAATTATTAAACTAAGGATCTAGGTTATGTAAATTTATGTAGTACTTATTAGTTATAAGTAAAGGCATTTATGTTTTCATCTACACATACCTTTGGAAAAAAAAAAATTCCTTATGCTATTTTCCTTAGAGATTTAAATTAAAGCATTGTTTAAGCCAATTAATCTCTAATTAAAAGGATGAGTTTAACAAAATTAGGTCGGGGCGCGACAACAGATCAAATATCCAAGGTTGGAAAAGTTAGCAGTGGCGCTGATTGAGACGAGTAGGAGAATGACGCCATACTTCCAGGCTCATACCATAATAGTATACACTGATATGCCATTGAGGCAAGCCCTTCATAAACCAGAAAAATCAGGGAGATTGATGTACTGGGCAATAGAGCTCGGTGAATATGATATAGTATATGAACCCAGATCATCGCTAAAAGGGCAGGTTGTAGCAAATTTTATAGCAGAGTTCACCTATCCTGATACCCCCGAGGAGCAATTGCTCGCCGATCAACCTCTGGATGTTACAGGATCAACAAACACAAGCTCAGACCAACTCCGGTTGGTAAAAGGGCAAGTGGATGTTATAAGATCATCAAATTCGAGCTCAGACCAATTCCGATTGGTAAAAGAGCAAGAAGAGATGATCGACGAAGAGCAACAAGTATTCAGGGAGGATGAAAGGAAGCAACAAATATTTCACCGAGGAACTCTGACTGATCATAAATTTGAAGACGAGTTACCTATATGGAGGCTGTATGTAGATGGTTCATCTTGCACTACAGGCTGTGGCGCGAGGATAGTTTTGAGCACTCCGGACGAGGTCGACATGGAATACGCCCTGCGTTTTCAATTCAAAGCTTCCAACAATAAGGCTGAGTATGAGGCCATGATTGCAGGACTTAATTTAGCGAAAATTATGGAGGCGCAGCAGGTTATTATTTTCAGTGATTCTCAATTAATTGTAAATCAAATGTTGGGAGTATATGCAGTTAGAGGAGAATTAATGATCAGATATCATGCAGAGGCAAAGGAGCTGGTGTCAAAATTTGCCGCTATTCAGCTGGTCAGAATACCAAGAATGGCGAATGCGAGAGCAGACGCCCTAACTCGACTAGCATCAGCTACCCGCACCGAGCTACGACGAATAATCCCAATGAAGTGTTGGATGGTCAGAGTATAGATGAAGATCTGACAATGAACTTTATTACCCTTGATTTAGGACCATCTTGGATGGATCCCATCAGGGCGTATATTGAAGAGGGAGAATTACCAATTAATAAGCTCGCAGCCAAGAAATTGAAGTTTAAAGCTGCTCGGTATGTATTAACTAACGGTATTCTATATAGACGAGGAATTATGGAAGGTTTGCAGATATGTGTACATCCCTCCGAGGTGAAAGATTTGATTGAAGAGATCCATGAAGGGTCTTGTGGAGCACATGTAGCAGGTCGAACGCTTTTACAAAGGGTGATGACGCAGGGATATTACTGACCGACGATGAGGGCTGATTGTATAGCCTATGCAAAGAAATGTGACAAGTGCCAACGTTTTTCCTCCATCCGAAGAACTCCACAAGCATTGTTGACACCCATAACGTCCCCTTGGCCATTTTCCATGTGGGGAATTGATTTGGTTGGGCCACTGCCAACGACCCGAGGAAGGTTCAAATACCTCGTCGTCGCTGTGGATTATTTTACTAAGTGGGTAGAAGCTGAGCCAGTCATTGATATGATGTACGAGAAGGTGTACCAATTTGTTTGGAATAATATCATTTGTCGATATGGTCTTCCTCATGCTTTCATCACAGACCATGGAACACAATTTGATAACGAGGAGTTCGCTGCCTATTGTCATCAATAAAATATTTTGAATCCACTCAGCACCAGGCCATCCTCAAAGTAATGGACATACTGAAGTGACAAACAGAACGCTGCTGAATGGTTTGAAGAAAAGATTGGATGTCACGAAAGCAAACTGGATCAATGAGCTACAATCAGTACTTTGGGCTTACCGAACTACTCCCCGAGTAGCAATAGGAGAATCACCATATATGCTGGTGTTTGGAAGTGAAGATGTTATACCTGCCGAGTTGGGCCTCCCAACACATAGGGTACCAAATTTCAATTCCCTTGTCAGCGACTTAATGAGAAGATTGGATTTAGACATGCTCGAGGAAGTTAGAGAAGAAGCAACTATTAGAAATGCTGCTTACCAGCAGCGAACAACTTTGTTCTACAACAAAAGGGTGAAGAGGTGCGACCTGAAAGAAGAAGATTATGTGCTGAAGAAAGTCATTCAAAAACACAATAAACTGGAGGCAAACTGGCATGGACCATACCGAGTTACAGAAGTTGTTCGACTAGGAACTTATCGAATAGCAACTTTAGAAGGAGAGGAGTTTAAGAATGCCTGGAATGCAGAGCACCTGCGCAAATATTATCAGTGATGAATAAAATGAAGATTTCTGCCAAATTCTTTCTTTTTATTAAAAGTTTTTCGGGGAATAGTGCTACACACTACTCGGCAAAGCTGAGGCTACTCAAATTTTTTCTCGAAAATGCCAACTAAGGTTGGTCGAGAAACCAATATTCCTCCGAGAAGTAAAGCTACCAATATTCATCCGGGAAGTAAAGCTACCTATATTCCTTCGGGAAGTAAAGCTACCAATATTCCTCCGGGAAGTAAAGCTACCAATATTCCTCCAGGAAGTAAAGCTACCTATATTCCTCCGGGAAGTAAAGATACCTATATTCCTCCGGGAAGAAAAAATTTTGTGTTCCTCCGTGAAGAAAAACCTTGTATTCCTACGGGAAGTAAAACTATATGTTCCTAGGGAAATAAAAGTATTCCTAAAAATGATAACTTATGTCGGTTAGGAAGTAAATATATTCCAGAAAAAGGCCAACTTGAGTTGGCCGGAAAGTAAAATTATTTCAAAAAGACTAACTATGGCTGGTCGGGGATAAAAATCCACCAACTGTAGTTGGTCGATAGGGAAAATTTATCGACCTTGGTTGGTCGGAATCATTTAAGAGAAAAATCTACTAACTATGGTTGGTCGGGGATAAAAGCCCACTAAGTTTAGTTGGTTGACAAGTATAATTTAACGACCTTGGTTGGTTGGAAACATTTTAAACATTTTGATACTCGTAATTAAGTGATCGAGCAACATTTTTGATACTCATAACTTTTTAATTATTACTAAGTTGGTCGAGAAACAAAACATCATTTTTAACAAGTGACTACCACAAATTCACACTAGTCGACAATAAGTTGATCGACAAACTACACAATATTGTTATCTTTTTAAACAGATATGCATGCACAAATATAAAGTGTTTGATAATTACAAGACAATAGCAATTAAGATTTTGCAAACAGAAATGAAAGTCTTTCATTGAATTCAAAATAAATTACATTGATAATAACATGAAAGTTACATTGACATTGAAATGTACACTAACAATTACATCAAAATTCCTAGTCTACTGGTCTTTTCCCCTCTGATTTTGACACAGGTTCCTCGCCAGCAGGCGGATCATTTAAAGCCAGAGGAGAATTTATGAAGTTGAGATCCTTTAACATCCTGACATTCATCACGGATGGTCAATCTAAGAGGTGCTCGGGACGAGATACCTCGGCATTTGAATGGAGGTTGTAGTCACCGAGATATTTGGAAATCAAGCTCCGAGGAATGGCCCGAGCAGGGATCCAACTCATATCCAATTTGTATGGTGGCACAGGTAAGTCGAGCAGCCCGGGATCATGGTAGTCCCATAGGTAATGACCCTGTTCGAGCTGCAACACACCTAAGGCATTCAACCAGCCTTGCTTGTAGCCCTCATTAGTGGAATTCTGGATACGATTGTCCAAGTGAAAGAGAGATTCGTTGTATCCATCCATCCAGAACTCCCTGGGCTGTTTGTGGAATTGATATGTTAATCTATCCAGCTGCTCATGGAGATTTTTGATGAAGATCTCTTTATTCTCCAAGGTAGACTTCTGAGTGGAGAGCTACTCTTCTAGGTCCCTGATCTTCTTTGACATTTCAGCCAAAGCCTGGTTCTTCGCCATTAATTGGAAGGCCTGGTTTTCTAAGGCAGACTGAGTCCTCTATTCCTCGATAGGAATTCGAGCTGCTCTTGATCATCCCCGAGGAGCTCTTGCTCATCCCCGAGAAGAAGAAGAGGGGCCAGACCTTTTCAAGGTTTCCAACTCGTCCCTCAAGTTGGCGTTCTCGAACTCTAAGAACGAGAATCCCTCATCGGTCACTGGGATTAAGGCTTTTGAAGAAGAGGCTGCAGACTTCAATTGTGATAGCTCTTTCTGCAAGTTGTTGTTCTCTTGCTCTAGCAACTCGGCAATTTGTCTGTACTCCTCGACCTCACCCCTCAAGATTCTCTCCCTTACATCATACCCAGCAAAAAGCTTCTCATAGCCCTTGTCGGCAATGATCTGGTGGTACTTCTTCTCGTACCCCTTATTCAACAGGGCAGTGGATTCTTTGTATTGTAACTGAAGGTCTTTGAGGGTGCCTTGGAGATCCTTGATCATATCATAATAGGCCACATTATTGGCCACCGCTCGATCAAGCAGACACTTCAGATATTGATATGCTTCCACTACCTGTTCTGAAGCATCTTGGCCGAGGATGTCTACTACTTGTGCTGCACTCAGGTCTGTGTGAACAACTTTAAAGTATTCATTACATCGTCGCAGCAGCTTTGTATCATGGGCAGATAACAATTCCATCCTGGCCAGGAACTAGCAGAGAAAGAAAAAGCAGTAATCAATAAGAAATACATGCAGAGTATGAATAGAAGATAAACAACAGTATGAAAAAAGTCCAAGTTTTATTATATCATAGTTCAGAGTTACAAGTTCTGGGTTACATTTGATAAAAGAAAAATAAAATGTAAAGATAAACCCGAACAACTCTACACGTTTTCCTTGTCTCCCAAAACCTTCTCGGGAGGTTGGG
Source organism: Sambucus nigra (assembly GCA_949130495.1). Lineage (NCBI taxonomy): Eukaryota > Viridiplantae > Streptophyta > Magnoliopsida > Dipsacales > Adoxaceae > Sambucus > Sambucus nigra. Next base: position 644,813,442 of record OX422211.1, on the reverse strand, counting down.
ACGAGGAAGTAGGTTGCTCGAAGGGAATGGATAGTTGCTCGGGAAGCACTGGCAATTGCTCGGAAGAAGTAACAGTTTGCTGAAGTTCCTCGGCAGCAGGCTGAATGGCTGAGGGATGATCTCCCATCACCATAGAAGACTCTTCGGAGGCAGCTTCGTCCTCGTTTGAGTCCTCAGGAGTTGGAGGGGGACCAGGGATGTGTTGCTGAAAGAGTTCGGAATTTTCATCCACTTTCAGCTCCTATAGAGCAGCAACCCATCCATCCCTGAAGTACTTGAGACTGCCATAGTCCACTTGCGACACCATGAAAGCTAACCCCTTGTCCCAGCCAGCGCTGAAGGACTTCTTCACAGCCATCTTCCTCTTCAACTTCTCTGAGGAAAGCTTCTCGGACAACATGGTATCAGTAGCTTTAAATTTATTTTCAATATCCTCCTTCTACCGACCTACTTGCCGAAGTTGAGCCAGCTCCTCCTCGGCAACCTTAAGTTTATCTTAAAACTCTCCAGCAGTTTTGAGCTTCTCTTCAAGATCTTTATTTTTCCCTTCTAACTCCTTTATTCTCTTCTCCAACTCCTTGGAGACCTCAACAGCTCGAGCTTTCTCCTTCTCGGTGGAGGCAAGCTTCTTCTCCCAAACAGCCTTATCAGTAGCATATGTCTGGCGAGAATTGTCCAAAGACTTGATAGCTTCTTCCAGAGCTCCCTCTACACTGGACGAGGAACATGAAGCTTTAATTGCTCCATCCTTCTTCAGAATTATATTAAAGCAGCTCGTCAACTGTGAAAGTAAAAAGAAAGCAAGTCAGAAACAGAAATGACAAAAGAAATATGAAAAGTTCAAAGTAAGAAGACTTACAGAAGAAAGATGCCGAGCAGCTAACGAAGTGACCATGTCCCGAGTAAGGTTTTCTTCAGTACCTTGGGCCTCAGGAATGATCCAGGACTTTATCGAGCTCATTGCAGAGCTCGGGGGAACAAAAGTTGGAACCCCAGTTCCAGTAGCTGGGGGCTGAGTGATGGTGTCAGCCAAATTGACCGAGGAGCTCTTCTTCAGCCTCCTCGAGGGAACATGAATAGATTCAACCAAGGAAGAACCCTTGGTCGGTGATATTAAAATCACCTCTCCAGGAGAAGCAGACCTTCTCGGAGCCACTGCGGGCTTCTCGGCAACCTTCACAACAGCAGCCGAGGAAGGTGCATCATTCTTCTTTGTCCCCTCCCCTGGGACATCAACTTTACTTCTTTTTGCCTCACCAGAACCGGAGGTAGTTTTCTCGAACAGAGTGGGAGGTCTTCTTCTCTTCATACTTTCACTTAAAGGGACGTGAGATTCAGGCGAGGAGCTGGTGGAAGCTGGTACTGGCTCTGCGTCACTTATTACTGGACGAGCAGTAAGAAAAGGTTGTGTAACTCTTGTACTGCAACAGATATGAGGCTGGTCTAATGTGCTCGTCGGCAACTCTCTGATGCAGACTCCAGATAAATTTCAAATGCCTTACATTGACATCTGCTTCTTTTGGGCACTTTCTTTTACTATCAACTACAAATAAATAGACATTGAAATATCAGTGGCACATTTTATCAAACACAAAAGAAGCATGATTTCAAAATAAATAAAATGAAATAAAAATAACCTATCCCATTGCCATAAGGAGGGCATCTGGGACCCTAATAAACTTCATCTCCAGATAAAGGAGAATGTTGCCAATTTTTTATGACAACCCCATGCTCAAAATAATTCCTATTGGCATCAGGGAGATTGACTACTAAGGCTCTATTTAAAAATCTAGTTTTTAAATAAAAAATGTTATCATTAACTGCCCATCTATAGCAATACATGATTTCTGGAATTCCTATGTGAGTTCCATGGACTTGATTTAATTTATGAATCCCATTAACTATTCTCCATGTATTGGGGGCTATTCTTGTAGGAACACTGTCAAAGTAATGACAAAATTCTAGACATAGAGGATTTGGTGGAAAAGAAAATCCACACTCAGCAATAAAGAGGCTGGGGAACCAATGTCCCTCAGCCAAATGGAAATAATCAGAAGGCTCAGAAAGCTCTTCCAAAACAACCTAGGAGGGAATAGAAAAATCAGAGCGGAACTTATCAAGAGATTCAACAGGGTAAACCATGATGAATAAAGGAAAATGAAGAAGAAAGAAGATCTTACAGGAAAAGAGTGGATCTGATGACAACGAACGATGGAAGAGATGAATACACAGGAGAGAAAAAGACGACGGAAAACTCGGAGATACAAATTTGAAAAAGGTAGAAGACGATGGGAGTGTCTGTGAAGTTTAAATACCTTGCCTTGGGAAATGGTAAAGTAATGATTACAAAAAGAAAAAATTATGCTACCGGTGGCTAGAGGAACAAAAAGGGCGCGGCAATCGAAGCGAGAAGAAACGATTACGCTACCGACGGCTAAAAGGATAAAAAGTACGCAGAGATCGAGGTGGTTATGAAAATTCAAAAAAGACTGATTCTACGAATTTGGAAAGAGAAATAAATACGAAGGAAACACTCCTAAAAATTAGGAGGACCATTTAAAGATACCATATTCCGAGAAAGAATGTTCCCTACTCCTCAAATTTTGAACTATGAAACATTGGGGGCTTATGTTGATACCAAATTTAATCTGCTGACATGGCCCAATTAAATGAAGACACGTGGCGATCTACATGGAAACAACAAACACTTTCGAGTAACTCACACGCTCCGAGGAACAAGACCTCTCCGAGGAACTCTTGAGTACCGAGAAGCTTAGGCGGTCCGAGCTGCACCTCGAACAAAGCATTAATAGCTGGATAACCAACAGTTTGACAATTCATTAAATGCTTATCATTCAGACGCACACGCTTAAGGGACATTGAATGTATTAACCTTTCATATGTACATCATTTAATGTATTACCCTTTCACTTTACAGCCTCAGGAATATAAATACATTGTACAATACTCATTGTAATGGGGGGCCCAGACCGGAATTTCTTGATTGAACTTGTAATCGAGAATTACCAAACACTTAGCAATAACATAACAGTGGACGTAGGCCATTCTTATAAGGCTGAACCACTTTAAAAATTCTTTGTCTCATTTATTTATCTGTGATTGAATAATTAGAGTGATCTAATTTTTTACATCAACAATCACATCATACCCGACCATGTCTAGGACGAGAAAATCGGACTCAAAGCATAAATTACCAAGATTAATTCCTATTTGTTTACAAACAAAGAAAATGAGGGAACCATCACCCAAAGAAGACTCAGCACTAGTGAAGGTACTCTCTACAGATTTTATCAACTCTGTAGTGTGAGGAAAACTTCTAGAAATAAACGAGTGTGTCGCACTGGTATCAAATAACACACGACCCATGTGCCCCTGAATAAGAAACTCACCCTCAATAGGTGGCGATGCTGGTGGAACCGGAGGAAGCATAGCATCCTGAATATGATAAACACGGCCATACTGTAGCTGACCCTGCTGCGAAGGGACAACTGGATTAGTTACCTATGGCGGTAACTGAGCCTGTTACTGCTGTGGGATCCTAGGAAGCTATCCCCTAATCAAGTGAGGACACGACCTCTTGATATGACCGGGCTCTCCACACTGGAAGCATCGGTTCATCATATTCTCTTGATTTCGGCCCCGATTGTTTCTAAACTGCCCGAAGCCTTGGCCCGGATGGCCTCTACCTCCATTTCCACCTCTACCTGCTTGTTGCTGTTGCGGTCCACCTTGACCTTGCCTATTGTTATTGCCACCCACAATAAACCCACCAAAATGTTACCTCTTGGACAAGTCCCGTTGTTGGGGATCCCTTTCTTTTTGCTTATTTCCCGAAGATGTGGACGAGGAAAATGCTCCTCCTTCTATCCCATTGCGATAACTATAGCCTTGTTACTACCTTGAACATATAACCGATGTTCCTGACAATGGAGTAACACCGCATTCATCACATCCCCAAAAGTTTGCAAAGATGGATTACCCAGCAAATTTTACCGGATCCTCTAGTTCAAACCTCCCATGAACTTCGATATTTTCCTCTCTTCTGGAGTCACCTCATCTGGTACAAAACTTGATAATCGGGTGAACTAATCTTCGTATTCCACAATGGATATCTCACCTTGCACCACATCCTGAAGTTTCCTTCTCATCTCCCTTTGAACTGCGGGAGGGAAATACTTTCGATCGAACATAACCCATAAATCATTAATAGTCATAGTATCTCTATGCTCTGGCATAGTCATCGACTCCCACCAATGTAATGCGGCCCCAATGAGTTTAAAAGTAGAAAGTATTTTCTTCCTCTCCTCGCTACGCTCCACTATACACAGATGGCGTTGCATATCCTTCTTCCATTGATTAGCTCTAATAACATCAGAGCCTCCATCAAATTCTGGGGGATGGCCCTTTAAAAAGGACTCTCTAACTCTCTCCCACGGAGAAGGTCCCGTAGGAGCTTGTGCATCCTGAGCCCGTGGTTGTTGAGCTTGTTGTAATTCTTGGACAACGGCGGTCATAACAGCATTAACCGCTTGGGCAATGATGTTTGCTACATCAGCAGTGTTTATAATCCCTTGTGGCGGCGGTGGAAGACCAACCTCCTCTTCTACAACTCTATTCCTTCTAGCTGGGCGACCTCTCTTAGGCGGAATCTGAGATGAAGAAACAATAGAGTTAGAATACTATTCAAAACAATCTATCTTGTAGAAGATCGCCAACATAAGTAACAAATCAGTCCTAACATTAGATTATATAGCAAAGAATGCTACGGTAGAACGTGACAAGTCCGTATAGATCCTAAACACTCTAGAACCTGATGTTTTGATACCATCCGTGACAACCCACTCACCAAAATAAGGGGTGGCCAGCCCGATACTCCAATATAACAGGAATCATGGATGGAATCATTCTCAGCATCACCACAATATAATAAGTATATGGGATAACCACCCAAAAGTTTAGAAAACGGGCTGCCAAAAATTTTGTTTTATAATAAGTTATGAAAAGAATTTAAACAACCCAATTTGAAAAGAAAGTGAAAACCCAAAAGAACTTAAATTACATCCATAATAAGTATACAATAAGGGGACCGAATATGCTGTCGGTCAACAACCTATACAAACCAAGTATAGCAAGTTAATTAAGTTACATAGTACATCCATTAGATAGGTACAAAATTTTGGGCCACAGACCCGAGTAAAAGACCCGATCATAACTAGAGTACAAAAATGAAGGCGTCTACACAAAATATCCCGTAATATCCGCAAAGTACCACGGCTCCCCAAAAAAACTGGAATAGGAAAGTCAGTACAGGCGTCCTTGGGGCGGAGCACCTGAACGGATACAAGATTCATGCACAACAAGAAATATGAACGGGTCAGGGCCCGATTTTATATGATCACCTGATGAATAAAAATTATGGCAGTTATGATAATTAATCATGAATGATGAAGATGAGAATCTATCAACATAATCTCAAAGCATAAACTAAGACAATTTAAATGATTATAAATTTTGTTTAGTTATGCTAGAGGATATAAATGAGTATCATTAATTTCAAGCCTACATCATTTTTCACTGTTTCATTTCATTTTTCCATTCCTTATCAAGAATATAATTACGATCACATGCCCTTTGTGGAATTCCATTCCTTATCATGAATATAATCACTATTACATGCTCTTTGTGGCATTTTACTATACATCAAGTCCCACATGATTACGAATAACTATATTCATATACATATAACAATTCTAAGACCTCCCGTCCGGGTTTCCCCACTGTGCGCGCCCCTAAATGACCATCATCTTCCAGGGCCTATATACCAAGACAACCTGGGCACCTAACCCTTCATTCATTAGCCATGGGGCTTCACCTCGCCCGCGCACTTCCCTTATGATGGCATTTAGAGAGGTGTGTTTAAGTAAATTAGCATTTACCATATTAGTCTCATTTTCATTTCCATTTTACATGCGTATGTTTCATTTTATCCGAAACCATAATCATTGAATATTCTCATTAGTATTCGTCATATACTAAGTCCCGAATTATTCTCCAAGAGATCACAATATTTCTACAACTGACAAGGTTTTATATACCTCAATTGAGCCCTTAAAGTCTCCAAATATGGGCTTGCAACTCCTAGACACCTAATAATTAACCAAAGGAAAGAAATTACCTAACCTCAATTTGTATACCCCAGGAATAGGCCGCGTTTAACTTGTTTTTAATGTAGGGTAGTGTCCCAACTCATCTAAGGCTCTAGGACTCTGAGTTTACTTCATACAAGAAGGTTCCTAGGTCCTAAGCCTGAATAAAAGGGTTGGAATTGAGCTAAGAAAAATCACTCAAAACTGTAGGATTATCGAATCGATTCGCCCTGGCCGAATCGATTCGCCCTGGCCGAATCGATTCGGTAAGAAAACGAATCGGTTCGGACCAGCCGAATCTATTCGGTCAGAAAAACCTGACTTTCTACATAATTGTCGAATCAATTCGGACAAGACAAATCAATTTGGTCCACTCAGACCTGTACACTTCCCCTGTGGCGAATCGATTCACCCTGGCCGAATCGATTCGCCCCTGCAAATTGGCCAAGTATTGGTTAAGGGTTATTAACCCTAATTTCTCCAAATCTCCTTTCTTCTCCAACCAACATCATTAATTCAACCCATCAACTAGTAAATGCATCTAACCACCATCAGTTTATACTAATAAACATATAAATCAACTTCTAAAGATTTAAAACCTATAAATCCCTCAAAAATCCCAAAATTGTTAAACTATTTTAACTACACAACCATCAATACCATTTATTCATCTTAAGCCATATATTAGCAAGTACAAAACTTACCTTGAACTTCAAATCTCAGATTTCCTCCTGGTAGCAACAAACCCAATCTTCAATCTCCAATTCCCTTTTTCTCTCCAAAGTTCTCTTCTTCTCTCTTTCTTTCTAGGTTTAGTAATACACTTAAGAGAAATAAATGAATTTCAAGACTAAAAACATGCCTCTCTCCTTAATTCCCAACCTAAATGGTTAATACCACATTAAAATGATTCGCAACTACACATTTAAGTTAAAATCAGTCAAAAGTGTCCGAATCACAAAAATACAATATGGCACTTATTTCGACTATCTCGCACATTTCGGGACTAGCTACGCCCTCTAAATTATCATTTGGAAATTCTATAACTCATTTCAAGTTCCGGTTTCATTTAAAACCATTAATGTCATTTAAAACATATGACACTATAAAACATAGCATGATGATATTTACTTACATATATAGTAAATATACAACAATCTAGTAAATATAAACTTTTAACTCATTCAATTAATATTTAATCCATTTCTCAACATTTTATATAATTATTTCACATAGTAAATTAATATAAAATAAGTTCTCAAAAGCGAGGGTTGTTACAGTCGATGACGCAAAAAGGCATGAAACACGGCTCATGATAATCTTCTTTTAATTTGGCCGCTACATCTTCAACTCAAATGTCATATGCTTGAAAGGTCACAAACATTTATCCTATGACTCAAATAGTTTTGTTCGGAATTAAGCCAACATATACAAATAACTCAATTGGAAATTTATACTTACAAGTTATGTATTTAAATAAAAATTATTAATTTTAATCGTTGGCGTATTGATATAGGATGTTTCTAATTTTTTATTGGTGAGTATTTATGGTTCCTGTATATAAATAAACTAGTAATATCATAGTTTATTCATATGTTCAGGTTATTACATGACCCGTATGGATTTTATGACGAAATAGCATCACATTGTAATAATAAGTACCATTACTTGTCATAAAAGATGGCTTCCTTTCATCTCGAGGTTCCATTATTATTAAATACTAGTTGTAAATTCGCGCGATGCGTGGGCAAGACAATTGTGTACACATGGTTAAAAACATACATGTTTTTTGGAAAAAAATACCATTTCAATGGGAAGGTAGAATAATCTTAAATGATAATAATTTTTTTAATATACATACTTAGTTTCACATATGGGTTGTTATTAAAAAATGCAGGACTTTTCATCAAATGGCCCAAAAAACTATATCCAATAAGTAAAGTTTGCATTTTTCCTAATCAAAGTAAAATTGAAATTTAACTAAATTAAAAGAAAAATAAGCAATGAGATTTTTAACTGATCGCCAAGATATTACGTAAGTGCCAAGTAACAAATATTTATCTTGCAATAATTATGACACCAATAATGCACACATATAATGTCTAACATTTTAATAAGTTTGATGTTTAAGAATTAGGGCTCATCAAATGGGAAGTAAAAGTTAGTATCTAGATGAACAATACTAAAAAGGCAAATTAAAAGAACAATACTTAACATATAGGAAGTAAAAGTTAAATCTCCATATGAACAAATACTAAAAAGACAAATAAAAAAAATACTAAACAAATGTACATTAAATTGATATATGTTTAAAAAAACATTACATGAATAAATAAATAAATAAATACATTACATTAGAGGATGTTTTAAACCAATAAAAACAAATAACATACAACTAAAGTAATACTCCTAGTAAACTTTCTCATTGTGTCATTTAATAAAACACTGTGTTTATGATAGAAAGGGGCAAATTTATCATTTGATACTCCATTAGACTGAATGGACATATAATATGAACATAATTGATTGAACAATTCAAGATAAATATTTGAGTTGTTGAATCTATAATCGAAATGCTAATTATGAGATCGTAATTCTAATAAACCTATTAGATATCACTGGTAAGATAATTGCCCATGCGATATACGTTTGTGTGGACCCCAATTGTACATAGCAATGTGTATCCTATGGTGATAAAAGTGAATACATAAAGTGATCCCATCTGAAATTGCCAATAAATCTAGAATACATTAAAGCCACATGAAACAGATAGGTTGGTGTTTAAATTAAAAAAAATCTTGTACATTAAAAAATTTATATATGTATACAAAATATTAATAGATTACTGAAAAACTACGTATACGCTACAAATTTTTTATATGCATACAAAATTTCAACTCAACAATATTTTTTTTAAAATTTTAATACTCAATGACCATAATTAAAGTGGTGTCAAAATCCAGATAACTAAAAAAACAAAAATAAAGTAACAATGGAAAACTGAAAAAGAAAAGAAAACCAAACACACATGTCATGAGCATTCACCAGTTAATTTGGTTGAATTGAAACCTCTATCATTTGTTCGATGCATTCAAGAAAACAAAATAACCCACCACCAACAACATCACAAATAGATAAATCCAACATTTCATTCCCATTATTTCCCACAAATAAAACTCAATCTTTCCAAAATGTCTCATCTTCTCAACACCCCTTTCATCCCCACCTCCCCTTCTCTCCACCATCGCCCCGCAAAATTTTCATGCCAGCATTGACTTACACAATGACTGATGGGAAAATCGTGTTTATGGATTGTGTTTAAAGACTTATACTAAACAAATGATTCTTTAGTTTTTGTTGTATCAGCCACCATTGTTGAAAGATTATATAGAAGACATGAGGCGTCGGTAGTTCATGTCTATTGATTCTCTTTTGCAAAATCAATGTTGAGTGCATTGGAAGATGAAAAGAATCAATGGGAAAAGGGGTAAGATAAATGATTGTTGTGATACATGTGAGTAGTTAAAGATTCAATAGAGATTTATAGAATATAAAGAGAAATTAATGAAATGGTACTACAAATCTTCAACTTCGGGTTAAAAATTTTGTAGGATAAAGATCCAATAAAGATGACATTGCCACGTGGACAACATAGATATAGACTGATATTTAAGTGTTACAGAGCATTTTATAATATATATATATATATATATAGATAACCAAAGTTTGTACATGAAGCATAGGCATTCATGATTTTCACCTAATAAACCATAATCACTACACCAAAATGACAAAATTGTCACCTTTCAGCCGGTCACCCTTGTCAAGGTCATTGACCGTGACAAAAAACACGCGTTTTGTGTCACGGTCATTGACCTTGACACGACCGTGACAAAGAATTGTCACGGTCAATGACCGTGACAATTCTTTAAATACTTGTCACGGTCAATGGCCTTGACACGACCGTGACAATGTTTGCAGCAAAAATCCTTTCCCCCTTCTTTTTTCCCTCCCGCTGTTCCCTACCTCTCTTTCTCTCTCTCTCTCTCTCTCTCTCTCTCTCTCTCTCTCTCTTCCATTTATATATATGTTTGTGTGTATATATATGTGTGTATATATGTGCGTGTGTGTGTGCGGGGGTAGGGGGTGGGGCAGGGTGGGGGTAGGGTGGGGGCAGGGTGGGGGCAGGGTGGGTGTAGGGGGTGGGGCAGGGTGGGGCAGGGTGGGGGTAGGGTGGGGGCAGAGTGGGGGTAGGGGTGGGGTAGGGTGGGGGTAGGGGGTTAAAAATGTAATATTATTTTGATACAACATTAATTTGTGTATGAGTTTCATAATTATAAATAATATCCAAAAATATTGGATAACAATTTATTTTCATTCAAAATAAATAAGTAATTTTCTACAAATTTCATAAAAAAATGAAGGCCGGCTTAATATGTGATTCAAGTGTGAAATAATCGCTATATACTTATACTAATGGAGAAAAAAACCATATATGGCGTTTTTTGTTTTTATTAGATGCAAAATAACACATATAGGTATCACATGACTTTATATCCATCAAATAAAATTTTATCATAAAATATCATTTTGTGGAAGGCAAGATCTATTACAATATATTTACATACCTAAATGATTTTTTTTAAATGACATTACAACAAAAAACTACAATAAGGGTTAAAATGACATCCGAAATTGCTAAAAGCATGAAAAATAAAATATCATTTAGTCTATGTTGTTGAAAAATTTGATCAAATTGGTGAGCCCTTCATAATTTAAAAATGTTGTTTTTATTCCTATTTAACTTTTCTTTCTATACACCCTTAATTATATTTAAAGTTTAATAAAATAGGAGTTATAGAAAGAAAAGTGGGGTTTAAATAAAAACACTTTTTTTAAATTTTAGGTTCTGGTGCATAACCTTACTTTGTCATAATTAATTTATATGCCTCAAAGTTATTTTATCACTCTTAGTTTATATTTGTGATAATACTTTATGAACCACAACTTTAGGTTGATTATTTTAGAACTTAAACTTCAAGATACAAAAAATAATTCTATAGAACAACTTAGATATCTTAACAAAACACATATCTAACATTGAAAATGATTTATAAAAAGCACAAAACAATAGTAGAAATTCAATACATGAAATTAACATTGAGATTATATTAAATAGACAGTCACTACATGAAATTAACATTGAGATTATTTTAAATAGTGAGTGGGGGTGGTGGTGTGTGTGTATGTGGTGAGTGGGGGGTGTGGAGGGAGGTGTGTGTGTGTGTGTGTGTGTGTGTGTATTTGAATTAACCCATGAATTTGTATTTTTGTATTTGAATTAACCCATGAATTTATTTTTGTATTTGAATTAACCCATGAATTGATTTTGTACTTGAATTAACCCATTATATGAAACATACTTGAAATTAAATATAGTGCGCATAGATACTAGCCTTCTAGTTCTTATGCGTACGCATTCAATAGCCCTTAGACCCGTTCGAGAGTCATTACCCCTGTAATGAGATCTCTCGAATTGTCTCATTTGGACAGTTTGAGACTGTATAATTTCTGTATAATATTCTTATTGGCTTAAAGTTGTTACTTTTGGAGGAAGTTCTGCAGTCGTATCTTAATGTTCTCTGGGTACATACTAGATTGACAAGTGTTACTGTTATTTCAATTGATCAATTGAAATAACACTCACACCTGCCAATCTACGTTGTGTACTTGGAGAACTAAGGGGATATGCTGTCAAATTTTTTTCAAATCGTAACAATGTGCATGAGCTGTTAAGTATATTACAGAAAAATGCAGTCTTGAATGGGATAGTACCACTTACCCTTTAATAGGATACTTAAATGATGGGATAATTAAATAAAACATACTATAAATCAAAGTTTTGTTTACCTTTAATAGGTGTTTAGTTGTGGTAGCTGTGATGGGATATCCGAAATACAAAGAGTGGATGGGTGAGACTAATAGAATGGGGGATGTGTTTCGCAGAGGTGCTAACGAATTTGTGAAATATGCAAAGAGATGTCGTAATGATGAAGAGTTTCCGTGTCCGTGTGCTAGGTGTAATAATGGTAAGGTGTTTGAGTGAAAAACAGTTGAACTACATTTGTTAAGATCGGATATACAAGATAGTTATCGATTTTGAAGTTTTCACGGTGAATTGAAAGTTCCTTTTGTCCCCTACCAACCTTCACAACAACCTTCAACAAGTAGAATAGATGTAGAAGGGGACAACGTAGATCATAATATGTTAGAGGATTTAGTTGATGATGCGTACGGAGTTTATGAAGCTGAGGAGAATGAGGTTACTGATGATGTAGAAGATTCAAGTGCTCGTGAAGATAACACGATAAAACTTGACGATGACTACCAAAGTTTAAAATTTAAGGCGACCCAATCGTTATACTCTGGCTGTGAGAAAGATCAAACACCTTTACATGCCATGGTTGGTTTGCACAGTTTGAAGATGCAGTACGGTTTGTCTGACAATAGCGTGACGGGAATTTTGAAATGGGTGAACGGCTTATTACCCAAGGTGAATACACTTCCAAATAGCTATCCTGTTATGAAGAACAGTTTGAAAGGTTTGGGAATGAAGTATAAATCGATTCATGCTTGTGTGTATGACTACATACTATACCTAAAGGAGTATGAAAATCTCGATCGTTGTCTGGTATGCGATGAACCTAGATATGTCCAATCTACTAGTAAGGAAGGCACAAGATCAAAAGTGCCTCAAAAAGTATTGAAATATTTTCCCGTTGGGCCTAGATTAAAGTGATTTTTCACAGTACCATGGATTGCAGAGGCAATGACTTGGCATGCTAGGGCAGAAGTAGGGGGTAATATCATGCGTCATCCTATTGATTCTACTGCCTAGCGGAGGATGAATTTTGAGTATCCTGATTTTGCTCGAGAACAACGCAACATTCGTTTGGCTATATCAACAGATGGTTTCAATCCATTTGGAAATCTAAGCACCAATCAGAGTGTATGGCCAGTGATCCTAGCCCCACTCAACCTCCCTCCTTCACAGTGTATGAGACCTGAATTTTTGATGATGGCTTTATTGATACCTCGGCCAAAGGCACCAAGTGATGACATTGATATCTACCTGGCTCCTTTGGTAGAAGAATTAAATGAGTTGTGGGAAGAGGGTGTGCAATAATTTGACTCTTTTAGAAAAGAAGAGTTTACGCTGAAAGCTATGTTGATGTGGGCAATTAATGATTTTCCAGTTTATGGGACATTATCCGGATGTGTAGTACATTGTTATTTGGGGTGTCCTATTTTTGGAGAGGAGACTTAATCTCTTCGTCTATTCTCTAGCTTAAAATTTGTATACCATTTCCACAGGAGGTTTTTACCCCCAGCTCATAGTTTCAGATTTGAGAAAGGTTCCAATTTTTTATTGGGCGGAGTTGAACATAGGCTACCGCCGAGATAACTTTCGGGTTCAGAAATTGAAAGTAAATCTTCTGAATGTGGCCCAAATATGCCAGGTAAGAATCCCAAATTTAAGAATGTCAAGCATAAGAAGACCCCAACTGGGAATGAAACTGAGATAAGAAAGGCATGGTCTCGGAGGTCAATTTTATTTGACTTGCCTTATTGGAAGAAAAACCCGGTGCGCCATGTATTGGATGAGATGCATGCAGAGAAGAACTTCGTTGAACATATTGTGGGTACTTTCCTTGGGGGGAGTCATTCGAAGGATGGAGAAAATGCACGAAAAGATCTTAAAACATTAAAACTTAAGCCACAACTATGGTTGAAAGAAGATAGTAGGGGAAGGACAATAATTCCCCCTGGTGCGTTTACTTTGACGAGTGGGGAAATGAAGGTGCTTCTAGACACAATATATAATTTGAAGGGCCCATCTACTTTTCGTCCAACTTGTAAAGGATTGTGAATTATGCTACTCATGATTTACATAAGTGTAAGTCCCACGTTTGGCATGTGCTCATGCAATTGGTTCCTCTATTGTTTAAGCACTGTTTCTCCAAGCACAAGGATTTGCGTAGGGCTATTATGAAAATTAGTATTACCTTCTCCCTCTTGTGTGAGAAGGTAGTGAATCGAGAACACATAGTGGACGCAAAATTGGCTGTGAACGAATCGATTTGTGTATTCGAGAAGTACTTTCCCCCAGCATTCTTTGACATAAGTGTTAACTTGTTGGTACACCTATGCGACGAGGCACTTCTTTGTGGTCCAGTTAAATATCGGTGGATGTATCCGTTTGAAAGATTGATGAAAGTTTTTAAAGATTACGTCAAGAATACGCGATATATTGCACGATCAATTGCAGAGGAATACATCACCGTGGAGTCATCAATATATACTCGGGAATATATGCCTGACTCGACCAGCGTTGATGACATTGATGAATTCCTCGATGATGGTGGTAATGTGATGGGAAAATGAGTGAAATTAATGAGTTTGCAACATGAACAAGTAGCTCGTTATCTATTTGACACACATGAAGATGTCGAAGAATGGAAAAAGTAAGTTTCGAATATTATAATGTTTAACATTATTTTAGATTATGTTATACTTGATTAATTTTGTAATATGTAGTAAATATGAAGCCTGTGAGAACAATAAAAGACGAAAAATAATGGTACAATCAGACAACGAATTTAGGCTATAGTTGACACAAGAGGTAATTATAATGAAAACAGTCGTTATATAAAGTTACATTACACTCAAATTTTACCACTAATATAATTAATTTGTCTATATTCTCAGCTCCTAAAGATGGGTGATGCGACATCAAGGCTTGCTCGTCTAGCCACTGGACCCTTGTTCGTGGCACAAGAGTACAAAAAGTATCGATTGAACGGTTACATTTTCGGCGCTAAAGTGTACGAGGAAAGTACAAATGTACAGAACTCGGGAATTTCATACATGGCTCTTACTTTCTTTCAAGTGAGAGCAAAAGATAAAAACCTCGTTGAAGCTAAAATGACTTACTATGGTGTAATCCAAAATATATTTGAATTGGATTATATAAGCTTCAAAGAGGTTGTATTTTACTGTGAATGGGTAAGAGTTCAGGATAAAAATGCTTGTAAAGTTGATCCTGTCACCAATTTGATCATGGTTGACTTGTCCAAGTTGAAGAGCAACGACCACGTGAGCGATGAGCCGTTTGTTTGTGCATTTCAAAAGGTTTTAGCAAGTGTTTTACTCGGAGTATATCAACAACGAGCCGTGGTCAATTGTCCAACATGCGCCAAGGCGTCTAAATAGTAGTGTGGATGACTTGGCTGCTCCTACCGAATATCAATCCATTTTTGATGATAACCCGAATTTGAAACAATTTTTAAATTTGTAATAAATATTTCAATTTGTACCGAAACATCCATTTTTAATGCTTTTAATTGCTCTGCACTTTATCATTTTCACTCTTGTGTAGTGTGCGTCTGTGGAGAGGGGATTAATACATAAATATTCCAACTACATCTAAGTTTTGTTTATACTAATCCATGAATATACGCTTCTTACCTTTAATAGGTGATTAGTACATAGTTATTTGGGGTGTCCTATTTGTGGAGAGGAGACTGAATCTCTTAGTCTATCCGAACACTAAGAAATGCCATAATCCTATGGAGCGATGCTCTGTAAATTCCTCCCAACCGTTATGTAGCCAAACATCACCAATTGAAGTTGTCAATTCCACTTTCCATACCCCACCACTTGGAATTTCTAGCAAAACATGGGAGACCATTAAAAGGTGGAATTGACAACTTCAACAGCTGATTTTTGGCTACACAACGGTTGGAAGGAATTTGCAACGCATAACTCCATAGGATTATGGTATTTCTTAGTGTTTAGATATGAAGAGAATTATATTTGACACGATTGCCCGGGGTACATTAGTTGGAAGGAGGTGCCATATGAGCTCAAGTTAGCTGTTTGAGTGACACTACATGTAATGTATTTATATTTATATGTCAATTTCGATTTCGATTTCAATTACTATTTATATTTATCTATATTTGAGGGGCGGATACTAATTTTACTTTATTTCAATTCAGGGGACATGGAGTGGCCCTAAGGGTAGGCCACATATGCTCTATACTTATGTGACTATTCGGACGAGAAGGGAAGGATAAGGAGGTGTCCCCGAGCGTCGCGGTACAAAATCTCTTTTCCATGCAAATAGTTTGTAGATTTGAGATAATTGATGGTGATGTTGTTTCTTCTTAAATAGTTTTCTATTTTGAATATATATTTGCATTATCTTTAGTTTGTTTGGATATATGATGTTTGGAACAGGTACAACGTTGCTATAACAGGTACAAATATACTGCTGGGTAGTGGCAGTGGCCATACTGCCCAGCAGATTTTTTTTAAATTCTGCCCAGAATTGTCACAGTCATTGACCGTGACACGTCCGTGACAAAAAGTTGTCACGGACGTGTCACGGTCAATGGCCGTGACAATTTTTTTAAAAAGGGTCACGGCTTTGTCACGGTTATAAACCGTGACAAATGTGTCATGGTCATTAACCGAGACACGACCGTGACAAAAAAAGTTGGCTCGCCTCGAAATGTCACGGTCATTGACCTTGACAAGTTGGATTTGTCAAGGTCAATGACCTTGACAATTCGGCAGATTTGGTGTAGTGAATGTCTATTATTGGTAATGGGCATAACTATTTACATAAATCCTTATTAAGGTCAGCGAAGTTCATATAGATTCACCATTTTTGTGATATGTTTAGGGCGAGAACAATAATAGACAAATATTTTGGATATTATACATGTCTAATGAAATTTCCCTCTAGGCATTTTTCTACCACATAGTATGCATCTTAGTTTTCTTCATTTTCCTCATAACCATGTGACTAGGGTCCTACCAGAGGTGATAGACCACGACCATGGGTGAAAGCTCCTCTTTTAGATTCAATAAAAGGCCTCTAATATACCAACGGGGTGAACAATATATCCTACAAAATAAGCCTATTTTTGTCAATTCAAAACTATTCACCTAATTTTAAATTAGTTTAAAAATCAAAGTTGTCCTTCAAGCTCCAATTGAAAAGATGTGAAATGAATTTTTATGTGTCAAAAATATATTTAAATTACTTGTTAGCAAATCACAATATAAATAAAAGTCATATAATAATTACGAATTATTTGATCAATTTGAGCCCTTAATTCCCAATTTCACCTTCCAATTATAAAAAACAATGTTTGTTTATTAGCATATATATATATATACAAAATATCCCTTTATACGAATAAATAATTTTTTATTTGTGAAATTCACGGATTGTTATTTATATTTTGATAACATTGTTATCATTTCTTGTTTCATACAATCATTTAATAAATTTTGGGCACTTGTCGGTAAATTGCGTCCACCCACGTATTCACATGATATTTCATTGATCGTTTCTACTTATCATCGCGATATATATAAGAGCGTATAATGAAAACAAATCGAATGAAATACCCACAACCCAATGCGTAGAAATAAAATGAAGCTTTTAATTTTATTAAAGAAAACAGTAGATCCAATCTCATCACAACTAAAACGAAGGAACATTTGTTTTATTATCATGCTTGGACCTTAATTATTTCAAATATTAGGGAAATTATTTAAAACAATTCTATCGACAAAATCATCCAAACCCACCGTAGCACGCCCCCTTTGAACCAACAATGTACTTAGTGCAATGCTTTTGACATGTTATGGGGATGCAGGGGGAACTGATTAGATCAACAGACCCACGATAAGAATCCATCTGAGATGACTCCCCTGAGACACCATCACAACTTCAAAAAATGGAAATTAGTAATCCAATAAATTGATTTGTGAATTATTGTATTAAAAAGTTTCCATTTTTCATACACGAAGGTCTTCACGGTAAAAAAAATCAAATCATTTTTTGAAATTTCTTTAGTGAACAAAAAATATTCATTTTTATATGTTAGCTCGATAGGAATTTCAAAGAAATTTATTCACGTGATGGCATATAAAAGATAAAATTTTAGTATCAGATAAATGGTCGATGTATAATTTTAACAATAACATTGTTTATTCAATAAAATAAAATTTAATTCGTAGATGAATATTACTCAGATTACATCTGACTACATGATTACAAAATATTGGGATTTTAACAAAGAAATTTAGAATCTTACCAACCAAATCTTTTAACTCACATAATAATTTTGAAGCTATTACACAAAAATATAAAATGAATGTAAGAAAAACTATTTAGATTAAAAGGTGAGTATATGAAATAGGATATTATAATGCACATATTCGAGAGAACTAGAACAATGATATAGAAACTTAACTAGATCTAAGTTGAGTGGCTCTTATAAATAAAGGTAAGGAGATAGAATGTTTTTTTGATAAATTACCTAAAATTACCATGTGCTTAATTATTTATTACGTATTTTCAAAAATTGATATAAGGGCTAGTGTGAAAATTCAAAATCTATAGTTGGATGATTATTTTTATTAAAAATGATAATATTTTATTTACATGGATACCCAATAATATATTAGAATTTAACGGACTAACAATATTTAATTTTCAATTCACTATAAAAATTATTTGTTGTTTTCATTGTTAAAACATTTATCACATATTATCTTAAAATATTGTCCTTAAAAATTATATATGATTTAGGTAATGATAAGTTTCTCAATATTCTAGTAATCCTAAATGTATAGGATTTTCATAACCTAAGTAGTTTGAGATTTGGGCAATCATGAACATACCTTTCATTTAAATCGTATTCATAGTTTATGCAACATATTTAAGCTTTCAAATACCTCAAATTAAACTTTATTTATGAGTATTGAAATAATGAAACCCTTAATATTATTGATTTATGATATCGTATAAAATATGTTTATATTATTTTTATATTTAAGTAATATTTTGTTTCTCTTTTTTATAAATGTAATATTGTTTTTAATAATATAATATGGGTTTAAAAAAGTTTAGGGCATCACATTTTTATGAATTTGTTATGTAAATGGTGATTTTTCTTATACACCAACAAAGACAAAAAAAAAGTCGACGTCACCATTATGTCAACCATTTTAATCTTAAAAAATAATATTTCTTTATTTTTAGTTATTTTAAATATATAGTTGAAAATTCGTTTTGACTCATTTTTTGGACAAATAGCATTTTGTTCGGATTTAAAACACACAAATTCTAAAATACGTAGAGAATATTTTTTAAATAGCTGCCAATAATATGTAATTAAAACATTATTATTTTTTGTTTGTATATTAAAGTAGTTCTCGTTATGCTATCATCGATTTTGTTTGTGTTTATTACAAAACATAAAAGTATTATAATTTAAATAACAAGATCGAAAAAAATTGAAGCCCGAACTAATTAGACAAGCTTAAAAAATTGATAGAAAAAGTTTGCATATTTATATAAAATGAGACAAAATATTACATAAAAACTATACTTATATGTTTCAAATTACCTGAATCCATTACATATAGCATTACATATTGTTGTAATATTACGTAATAAAGGTTTCTAAAATCCTTGAATATGTTACGTAATAAAGGTTTAAAAATTGCGTTAATCCATTTATGTTTATTAAAAACCTTGACATTATGGATTACTGAGAGAGTAGCTACAGCGGAAATATTGCGACTACTCAAATAAAAACCAATTTTAATTAATCCCAAATTTTAGTTAAACCCTAAGACATGCATCTAGATGATTTATCAAATAAAATATAGCATGCAGGATAAAAACAAACAATTTCAGGAAAAATCCCCCAAAGGGGCAAAACCTTTTATTTCACTATAATTTGTAAGAGAATGGCTTACAATCGGATTACAATGAAATACAGTTTGACTAAGAATTACCCTCAGGTATCGGATTCTGTAGTCGGCGGCTGGAAATATCCCTTTCCAGGAGGGCAGCAATGAATCCACACGCAGCGAACCCACATGAACCTCAGTCCAATCAACAAAGGAAGAACCGCAGCACTCCTCAATGACACGCAACCATGAAACTTTGTAGAGATTCCCTCAGCAATGACACGCAGTCGTCGGTTGCAAAGATCTCTCCACAAAGGTTTGAACAAACACAAGGTTGTGTTCTTGGGTTGCCAAAAAGATTCACAAAGGTTTGGCAATTGTGTGAATCAAAACATGAGTCTTGGGACTCAAAAATATGAAGACTAGAGTAATTTGGACTCTCAAAAACGTCTTCTAAAGTCTTGCAAAACAACTCCCCCGAAGTTGGTATTTATAGGAAAAAATATGAAGAGTCCCATGTTCTTAAAACTCTAAAATTCTATCCAGCGTACAAAAAAAACAACATTCTTTAAGGAATTTGCTCTATCTTCAAAAGGTCATAACTCCTTCACCGTAGCTCGGATTGAGGTGCCGTTTTTTCCAGTATCTTCGCTGCGGCGAGCTCTTCAACTTTCCAGTTGACCAGACCTTCGAACTATGGATGTAAAATTACGAAAATGACCTTGAACACTCCTATCTTGCCTTTTTTTTCACTGTTTTGACTTCCCTTGCGTACCACTTGCATTAAGTACCTAAAATCTTGGACCGTGAAGTCGTTGAGGCAGATGTGGGACATATTAATGGAGATGTTAAATGCTTGATTCCCAGAATTTGGATTGAGGCCGTCGAGTGACATCTTGAGGTGATGTGCCAAATGTAGCGGCGTACGACATACACAAATGAAACATGTTGGACATGAGAAAAATGTCCTTACAAATCTCCCCCTATGTCTATGCCGGTACATACATAAAAAATCCGAATTATCAAATAACAAAATTGCCTATACAAATATACCCTCCATGAACCCAAAACTGGAAAGATACAAATGAATAAGTCTTCATCGTTTGTTCTTCAAATCTTCAGGAATCTGAAATCTTTTCTCATCACGGTGTGCAATTCAGAGATCATCAATGTAGTACCTACACACATGAGATAAAGAAAAATACCAAGTGACGTATCGAGTTTGAAATGAGATAAACATAGATACCAATATATGATAAGCATAAGTTAAATCTCAAAACTCCCCCAAAATAAGATAATTCTTTCTCCCCCTTTTTATGATGTCCCCAAATAGACAAATAAGAAGAATGAGTCAAACAAGTAAAATCGGGGTATCACGGTATACAAATCAAGACATCAATCAATATGGTAAACGTGCTCTAGCAAGGAGATGCTAAAAAAAAAACTTTCACAAACTATTTTTTGATTTTTCAATTTTACATACAAAAAATAGATACCATTTTGAAAAAAATGTAAAACATGATACAAAAATCACACCATGGATTTAAACTCAAACAACCAAGTCATGGAAACGGAATGAATGGGTGTGAACACATTCGATAGGTAAATCAACTCAATCAATCATATGTGCACGATGCATATGTGTACCCCTAACGAATGAACATCAAAAGTATCCTTAGGTGTAAAAAAAATTTGTTGAATTTAGATGACATCGTCTTATGCAAATCAACAAATCAAAGTCAAAGTGATTTCCACACCAATAACGTCCAAAACTATGTAGCGCATTTTCAAGCATTTCAAGGACGTGCAAACCCGTTTTAAATTCTCCAACCAAACTCCCTCATATATATTTTCTTTTAGAGGTAATCTAAATTCTCAAACTTTGGAGAATTGGAGCAAAAACCTAAATGGCCCATAATTGGCATGAATTTCTTTTTATTGCCTTTCAATTTTTTCGGGCTCTTTTAAACCTCTTTGGACCCCGGATAATAAAATTCCTCAATTTTTTAGGTCCTTTTTAACGGTGGCTTTTGCGCAAAGGATAGATGATTACCTTTCGCAGCCCCTCCCCGTTTTTAAATAAAGCACACAAACTCACAAAACGGTTCTTATATGCACAATTTCCTTATCAAAAAATTATCACGCTTGGTTCGTTTTAAGGACAGGATTGAAGTGAAAACACCCAACCAACATGTGATAAGACAAGCACAATAATCAAATAAATCCGTGCATGTGTGCAATAAAGGAAACATGAGTCAAACATGTAGGAAGTAACAATTAATTACATCTTAATGACTCCAAACATTATAAAGCACATGGATGAATTGACATATTGTCTCAAAACACTATCAAATAGTCACATGAAAATAACGGAATGATGTTGTGGCTCGGTCATCCTAAGTGTTCATCCATAAAAGGTGCAAACAAAATACAAAAATCATTTTGGATTTTCTCAAAATTTTAACAAACTAATTTTTTTTTGTATTTTTCAAAAAATATATACAAAAGGTACAAGTCATCACACTAGTAAAAATATATCATGAAACCACAACTAGTGTATGACAAACATGTAATCACAATCAACCAAAAGATTTCACATGGGGTGAATTACGTGCAAGCAAACGGGAATCATGGACAAATAAATCATAAGCCTCTAAATCCGATTTTCTAACCCAAATTGATGTGTAACGAAGTGTGGGGGTTTTGGGAATCGAATTTATTCTTTCATTAACCTTCTTAGGTCCATTTAAAATCTTATAACAAAAGTGCCTAAGATGACCTTGCCTACCACAATGTGTGCAAGAGTAAATCGGGTGATTTGTGTTCCCTAAAGGTGGCCCTCTCCTCAAATTTATCGGTTGCTCTCTCCGAATTTGCCTAGGTGGGTCTCTCCTAATGATCCTAGGAGGTTCTCTCACACGTGTGGGAATGGGTGCAACATATTTTTCAAGACCAATCCCACCCCTATCCGTTTTGATTTCGACTGTGCCTAAAATCTTATCAAGTTTTTCAGACCTAGACTCCAAATCAAATTTCACTTTACTTGAATCTTTCAATTTCACCTCAAGTTCACATATCCTAGATTCAAGTACTAGTTTAGAATCCTCAAACTCTAAAATCTCCTTTTTCATAGTCTCCATCAACCCTCTAAGACTATCTCTCTCACCCTCGACGTACTCAAGCTTCTCTTTCAAAATTTTCACATGAGCCCTAAGTTCTTCAACTAAAAAATCATTATTTTTTATGGCACACTCTTTCAACTGAGCTTTCAATTTTAAATTTTCTTTCTTTGTTTTCAAAGTTTCAGCATAAAGTTCATGGAAAGCGGTTTGCAAGTCATGCTCATCTATACTTTCCTCCTCACTTTCATCCACACTCCCATAACTTTCACTATCATCACTAATCACACGGATGGGAAACTCTCGCCTAGAAGCATAAAAAACTTCTTCTTTCGAATCACAATCACTAAGGGTAGAAACATGAGAAATCGATTTATTCAAGTTCTTCTTTAAATTTGTGGTACACTCATGTAACGTGTGACCAACACCCTCACAACACGGACACTTCTCAGATTCGTTTTCAACAGAAGATTTAAAACAAGAGTTTATGTGAATTTTCCAAATTTTTTCAAAAATTTGACATCGAAGATCATCAAAACCATCAAAATCCATTTTTGTGCAAAATCAGGATCAAAATACAATAACTTAGTGCAACCCGCTCTGATACCAATTTGAGAGAGTAGCTACTGCGGAAATATTGCGACTTCTCAAATAAAAACTAATTTTAATTAATCCCAAATTTTAGTTAAACCCTAAGACATGCATCTAGATGATTTATCAAATAAAATATAGCATGCAGGATAAAAACAAACAATTTCAGGAAAAATCCCCCAAAGGGGCAAAACCTTTTATTTCACTATAATTTGTAAGAGAACGGCTTACAATCGGATTACAATGAAATACAGTTTGACTAAGAATTACGCTCAGGTATCGGATTCTGTAGTCGGTGGCTGGAAATATCCCTTTCCAGGAGGGCAGCAATGAATCCACACGCAGCGAACCCACATGAACCTCAGTCCAATCAACAAAGGAAGAACCGCAGCACTCCTCAATGACACGCAACCATGAAACTTTGTAGAGACTCCCTCAGTAATGACACGCAGCCCTCGGTTGCAAAGATCTCTCCACAAAGGTTTGAACAAACACAAGGTTGTGTTCTTGGGTTACCAAAAAGATTCACAAAGGTTTGGCAATTGTGTGAATCAAAACATGAGTCTTGGGACTCAAAAATATGAAGACTAGAGTAATTTGGACTCTCAAAAACGTCTTCTAAAGTCTTGCAAAACAACTCCCCCGAAGTTGGTATTTATAGGAAAAAATATGAAGAGTCCCATGTTCTTAAAACTCTAAAATTCTATCCAGCGTACAAAAAAAACAGCATTCTTTAAGGAATTTGCTCTATCTTCAAAAGGTCATAACTCCTTCACCGTAGCTCGGATTGAGGTGCCGTTTTTTCCAGTATCTTCGTTGCGGCGAGCTCTTCAACTTTCCAGTTGATCAGACCTTCGAACTATGGATGTAAAATTACGAAAATGACCTTGAACACTCCTATCTTGCCTTTTTTTCACTGTTTTGACTTCCCTTGTGTACCACTTGCATTAAGTCCCTAAAATCTTGGACCGTGAAGTCGTTGAGGCAGATGTGGGACATATTAATGGAGATGTTAAATGCTTGATTCCCAGAATTTGGATTGAGGCCGTCGAGTGACATCTTGAGGTGACGTGCCAAATGTAGCGGCGTACGACATACACAAATGAAACATGTTGGACATGAGAAAAATGTCCTTACAATTACCTAAATCTTTAGAAATTTACCATTTTCATATTCTAATCAAAATGAATATGTTACGTGACAAAAGGTTCTAAATTAGGAAGACAATTAGAAAATACGTACTTATATTGAAATATAAAGAAATAATGTTTTTTTGGAAATTAATTTTTTAAAGCATAAACAAATACCATTTATGATTAAAAAAACTCAAAGTTTAAGTAAATAAAAAACTATTTAATAAAGTGAAGTTATATTATGTTTAATGTTAGTGTGTGAGAAGGTTTTTTTCTTCAGATAAATTACTAATATTGTATTAGTTAAATAATTAGTTACTTGTCCTAATACCTCACATTTCCATGGGCCATATTATCATTTATTAAGTGAGACATAAATTAATAAATGTGACTAACTATTACTTATGTGGTTTAATAATAATAAATTGGCATAATGTAATGGTAATTAAATTTTGGATGCGATATGATTTTTATAACGTGTGTTCAGAATAATGAATTAGTGTTATTAACTATATGATTGTTGACTGTGTATGCGTAGAATAATTAAATGAACATTTTATTGACGCCGTAAGCTATTACCGTTTGTTGTGGATATTATCATTTATACTGAAATTTGGGGTGACACATATATTTATTTATGAGTTTTTACCGCTTTAAATTGGGTCCGAGGGTCGGTTTACCTTGAGGATAAGTTTGGAATCAATTCGCTAGTATTTTGGGACCATTTGGAGGCCTAAAATAACCATTTAATGGAGGTGGGAGAAACTAATTTTTAAATGGGATTAAAGGTCATTAATTACCATTTCTAAATAGAATAAAACGCTAGCAACCCTAGGTCTTTGGGAGAAGCAGAGAAAAATCCGAGGGCAATCCAGAAAGAGTGAAGCCTACACCGCATGTTCTTCGATTTTTCAGGCAAGAATATCTTGAAATACTCATTATAAATCTATAAATGATTTAGAATATGTGTTTTACCTTTTTCAATAATGAATATAGAAGAAGATTTAAGGATTAATTCGTTTAGGATTTAATATATTAAAGATGTAGGTTAATTAGATGTAATACAAATCTGCCATGCATTATATACTTCTACTTAGATAAATAAATGATGCAATTGTTGGACTAAATGTTTGTTCATCTGAGATTTAATCAATGATTTAGGATGAGGATTAATTATTTTGAAGTTTCCCGATGTTAATTTAAGTTTTAGTTTTGAAATTGTGTTGACCAAACCCTAAAATGATTTAATGATGAGTTAAGTTACAGAGTTTGGATCATTAGATTTTGGTCTTGCATTTGATGTTATTAGACTCATTAGATTGTATAGGAATGTTTAGAATCATGTTCCAAAACTTATATTTAATTTTTCTTATTGTTTGGATTTCTATTTGGAGCTCGGGAAATCATTAGTGGATGATTTAGGGAGGAAACCTTCATGTTTAGGTAAACCTAGGTCTTCTTCTAGGTGCGAATCGATTTAGCCCCGCGTTCTGTCAGAGGTTGGGAGGGGAATGTGCTGTGTATGTATCCTAAGTTGATTCTAGTATATAAGAGGTTATCCTTATGAGATATGGTTCTAAAAATTCGAAAGCTGGGATTATTAGTGTGAAACCCAAAAGACCAATTGTGTAAATTTAATTCAGGTAGAAGAATATTTAAAATTTAATCAATTGTACTATCTGATGTTAGGGATTGGATTAGATTGGGATCTGCGTGAGAGAGCGGTATCCTATGGTCATGTGCATGCATTGAGTTTGGAGAGTAACTAGTTATATTGTTTTGAAGTTTAATTCAAGTTTTGAGTGATTTTTGGCAGCATGATTAATTTAGTAATTACATGAGGAAGGATAAATGTACATTACGATAGAGTGTACATATATATATATATATATATATATATATATATATATATATATATATATATATATATATATATATATATATATAGAGAGAGAGAGAGAGAGAGAGAGAGAGAGAAATGTATGTGACACCCCGCCTAATTAAATACCGGGCGATCACTCCTTTATTAAATTAAATCAAGGTAAACAGTTGGTTCATCCTCAGCATCACTGTAGATAAAAAAATAAATTTTCCAATTTAACACCCTAAATAATTAAGCTAAGTGTCAAAACCATTTTCATACATACTTTCCAAATTTTAATTAAAGAAAAAGATTTATTTAATTAAAAACAACATTTCTACAATTAAGAATCACACCACAGTAAACCAAATAATATAATACATTCGACAATCGAATGTCAACATATGAAAACTAAAGTCACAATCCAAACTGAATAAATCCCATAAAACAATACTGGAAACAACTGAAATATAAATGTCCCAACAACAAAGAAATAATGGAAAGGGCGACACATGCCCAATAAATGAGAATACTAGAAGTGGAGTCAATAAAAGAAGCCGTCTACGCAAGTGACCTGCAACTCCCACCTAAGCTGCAGCACGTTCCTCTCAAGGGATCCTAAGTAAGACACCCTTGTGGCTGGGCACCTGAAATATATACATATATATACAAGAGAGAGAGAAAAAAAAGAAACGGGCCAGAGCCCGAAAGTGTGTTTGATTTTAAAATACGTTTAGCAAGTATTTGAATTGATACAAGCCAATGCAACAACATATTAGTGCGTCACTCTCTTGAGAAATACTCACCTCTCTTCTAATGTGCACACCTATCGCACTAACCTTCCCAACAATTTCTTAATAATTTTATCATACTAACCTTTTCCAATAATTTAGCGTATCTTAACTTACTCATAAGATTTCAAAACCGAACAATATTTTGTTTAAAAAGGTTACTTCCAGATTGGTAGCACAATTCTCGTTTTAGCTTTAATTAATTTATAAAGTTTCTCAGTAACATATTATACTTTCACGAAACAAGTATTCACTATCTGAGTCATTAACCAAGTCCTACTTATCAAATCACAGTAGGCAGTTTCAAATTTCAAAATCTCATATATATATTAGCTACTCGTATAATATATATAAAATAACAACACCCCTCATAAAACTATGGTGCGTGCATACTCTACTATCCAGAACCCCATATCTACTCATATTAAGGGGAATACAATCGGAATCACTCTCGAATTGTATTAACATGAATACACAAACAATATTGAGGCGAAGCATAGATTCCAAGTCTCTAAGAGGATGGCACATGCCTGCGTCTCTTAGGACCGTCTGAACTATCACATCGATAGCCTGTACCAAGGATATCTATCTTCTAGGGTACAAGTCAATATCCCCCATAAGGGTCCCATCGAGATAAGACTTGTCCCAGCGCGGTAACCTCAGGGATAGCAAGTAGCGTGGGCATGATTTTCACAAGTATATAATATATGTACACACAATCATATAAATATACCACGTTATCATATTAATATAGGTTCTTCTCGTCACCCATAATTATACCATTTATTCTACATTTCACATTATTAGTATTACGTATAAGGTTTCATCTCTAACCTTAACTCGAAGGGTTTTCTCACTTAATACGTGACATTCGTTGACTCTATCCTTCCAAGTAGGAAAATTCAGTAGGTATACCTCTAATCACTATCGTAGCTATTCGCCGCATTCTCTCACTTGAATTAAGTAGTTTCATAGTTCATTATATAATTATCCCAAAAACGAGATTCCCATCTTATAATAAAGTTCTCAACACTTATTCAAATGTCCTATTGGTCTTTCCTATCTCCCAAAACATTTCATTAAGGATACCCAAGAATTATTTCACGATAAATTCAATTCGACTAAGTCAACAAGGGAAATAAGAGTCTGCCAGGAGGGGTCGATCGATCGAGGTCTGGGGCTCGATCGATCAAACCGTCGATCGATCGAAGCTCTAGGCTCGATCGATCGATCAAGAAGGTCTGCGAAAATTCTGCAGAAATGTAGTTACGGGTTCTACCAAATTTCTTCATCCAAAACCATGTTTTTCCATTCTAAACGTCCCAAAAATCCTACTACTATCATTATAGCGTTATACCAGATGTTTTCAACGTAAAGCATGTGTATATCTAACATTAAACATGGATAATTAATCCAAACTCCATCTAATCATCAAGAACCCTAGAGTTTTTCTTAATCAGGGTTCTAATCTGTTTTTACCAAAATTTCTTTCTAATATATCATCAAAATTTCGTGGGTTATTTTCCTCTACATGGCAAGGATTCCAGAATTTCATATAAATCATTTCTACATACATTTTCCTAACACAAATTGGGTGTTCTGCCATATTTATCTTCTCTAATCAATCCTAAACCAATATGAAGATTGCATTAACGAAAATACGCAAGTTAAACACTTGTCTGGGATTTTTAGTATTCTGATTCACGACTGATTTTGGTATGGCTGCGTTCCTCGTCTCGCGATCTACGCGGTGGTGGTGGCGGCGGTGCAAACCGGTGACTTTTTGGCCTTGAATTGCCTTGGAGCTCTCTCCTCTCTTCTCCAATGGCCGTTACTTGATTTCTGGATATTCTAACCCTAAAAGATAACCTAAATGGCTGATATAGGTTGTTGAATTTCGTGGGTTTAATTACCGAATTATGTAAAATGACTAAAATGCCCTCCCGGGGTACTAATTAGGCCTAAAAATGCCCCGAGACCCAAACTACACCCCCGGGTACACTTTTCTGACTATCTCGACCCTACCGGACGTGTTGGCGCACTCAAAATGACCATACGGGCAACTTATAAAATATTCACTTTTTATTTAACAAAATTAGTCCTGACGTGACACGGGCACGTCCCGACTTAAATTTCCGAAATAGTCATTTAATTCACTCATGACATTCAATATAACCAATATAATATATTACTTTGCTCATTAGTAATATTCAACAAGTTTCCCATAATTACTAACTCTCGTCACGTTAATAATTATAACATAATTAATTTTCGGATTTTTATTAAATAAATCATTCACGTTAAATTTAATAAATCCCCAAATTAATATAGCATAAAAATACGGGGTATTACATATTTCCCCCTAATAACGGAATTTCATCCCGAAATTCAGAAAATAAGGAATACCTGGTAAAAACAACTCTGGATATCTCTCGCGCATATCTGCCTCACGCTCCCAAGTGGATTCCTCCACATTATGATGCTCCCACTGGACTCGCACAAGTGTAACTATCTTCGACTTCAATCTCCTCTCACTATAGTCTAGAATAACCACTGGTCTCTCCTCGTAAGAGCTATCAGGCTGTAAATCGATCTCATCTATCGCAATGTGAGTATAGGCCATATCATCCCGAAGATATCGTCTCAACGACGAGATGTGGAATACATCGTGGATGCAATGTAAATGTTCTGGCAATCCCAACCTGTATGCAACTGGCCTAATTCTCTCGATGATGGGAAATGGTCCTACGTACCTCGGAGCCAATTTCCCCTTCTTCCCGAACCTCATCACCCCCTTCATAGGAGATACTCGCAATAACACTTGGTCTCCCACATTAAACTCCCGGAAGAACCGTTTCGCATCGGTGTAGCTCTTCTGCCTGTCCTGGGCTACCCGAATACGACTCGTGCTCATCTCAATCCTCGCGGAGGTCTCCTGAATCACTTCTGGTCCTAGCAACTTTTTGTCCCCCACCTCGAGCCAACAAGTTGGAGAACGACAAGGCCTGCCATACAAAGCCTCAAATGGGGCCATACCAATCGTAAACTGATAAGAGTTATTATAAGCAAACTCTACCAGTGAAAGATGTGGCTCCCAACCTCCTCCAAAATCGAGAACACACATGCGTAGCATATCCTCTAACATCTGATTAGTACGCTCTGTCTGTCCGTCTGTCTGTGGGTGGTAAGCTGAACTCAACCTCAATTCAATACCCATAGCCTCCTGGAACCTTTCCCAAAAACGAGACACGAAAATCTTATCTCTATCTGACACAATATTCAGGGGCACCCCATGTAATCTGACAATCTCCGTGATGAACAATTGAGCATACTGACCCGTGGTATAATCTGTCCGCACCGGCAGAAAATGAGCCACCTTGGTCAAACGGTCTATAATCACCCATATAGAATCGTGGCCCCGCTGTGATGCAGGCAACCCTGTAATAAAATCCATGAAAATACTCTCTTACTTCCACGCGGGTACTTCCAATGGCTTAAGTAATCCTGACGGTTTCTGATGGTCCGCCTTCACCAGCTGGCAGGTAGAACACTTGGACACGAATTCGACGATGTCCTTCTTCATCCCACTCCACCAGTATTGTCGCCTCATATCCTGGTACATCTTATCGCCTCCCAGATGTACTGCAAATCGGGACCCATGAGTCATCACTGCATGGCATAGTTTTGCTCCTTCTGGAACCACCAATCTCCCATTAAATCGCAAACCTCCATCAGAACTAACAGAATAGGACTCAACACCCTCGGCTAGAAGTCGCACAATTTGTTCCTGGCAAAACGGGTCTATGGTCTGTGCCTGTATCACCCTCGTAACAATCTCGGGTGTGACTGACATCACGGATATGAAAGAACGTGCCACTGCGTCCTGGTGGCCTAACTCCTTCCACTTTGCTTTTCAGACATCCGCTGCATCGTCTACCGGTCTACGGCTCAACGCATCAGCAACTACGTTGGCCTTCCCCGGATGGTACTGTATTTCGAATTGGTAGTCCTTCACAAACTCTAGCCATCTGCGCTGACGCATATTCAGCTCTCGCTGAGTGAACAGGTATTGCAATGATTTGTGGTCTGTGAATAAACGGAATTTCTCACCCAATAAGTAGTGCCTCCATATCCTCAATGCAAAGACGACCGCTGCCAACTCCAGGTCGTGGGTGGGGTAATTCTTCTCATGCGGCTTAAGCTTGCGGGAAGCAAAAGCTATAGCCTTTTCCTCCTGCTGGAGTACACCTCCAAGTCCCCGTAAAGACGCATCGATGTAAACCAGGTATTCCACACCCGGTTTCGGTAATGCAAGGACTGGCACTAAAGTAAGCTTGTCTTTCAGCTCGTCGAAAGCCAATTGACAAGCGTCATCCCAAACATATGGTACCCCTTTGCGAGTCAGATTCGTCAATGGACCCGCTATTTTGGAGAATCCTCGAATGAATCTCCTATAGTAACCGGCTAACCCCAAGAAACTACGCACTTTCGTCGGTGTCGTGGGCTGTCCCCACTCCCTCACCGCTGACACTTTGCTCGGGTCAACTGCAATCCCCTGCTCAGAAACAACATGGACCAAGAACTGTACCTCTCGCAACCAGAATCCACACTTCTCGTACTTAGCATACAACTGATGCTCTCGTAGAGTCTGAAGAACCTGCCTCAAGTGCTCGGCATGCTCCTCCTCGGAGTGTGAATATATCAAGATGTCATCTATGAAGACGATGACAAACTGATCCAAGAACTCTCTGAATACTCGGTTCATCAAGTCCATGAAAACGGCTGGCGCATTTGTGAGTCCGAACGGCATCACCCTGAACTCATAGGACCCATAACTCGATAAGAAGGCAGTCTTTGAAACATCCTGCTCTCTAATACGTAACTGATGGTACCCCGACCTCAGATCTAGCTTTGAAAAGAAAGTTTCTCCCCTCAATTGGTCGAACATATCATCGATTTGAGGCAACGGATACTTATTCCGTATCGTTACCTTGTTCAGCTCCCGGTAGTCCACACACAATCTCAGTGAACCATCTCTCTTCTTCACAAACAAGACTGGAGCGCCCCAAGGTGAGGTACTCCTACGAATGAAGCCCTGAACTAACAGCTGCGCTATCTGATCTCGTAGCTCTCGCATCTCTGCCGGAGCCATACGGTACGGTGCGCATGCTATAGGTCTCGTATCTGGCAATAAATCTATAACAAAGTCTATCTCACGACTGGGCGTAAGCCTGGTATCTCCCGAAACACATCGGAAGACTCCCTGACAACAGGGATAGAATCTAAGGGAATCACAACCTCCTTAGAGGTATCCTCCTCTATGTAATACAAATGAGCGGTCGAACCTCCCTCTGGGCGAGGCATCGCCACTACAAACATCTCTTGCCCCAGAATGGCAAAAAAAATGCTCCCACCGAAGCAATCAATCATGGCTCTATAAGCTGCGAGCCAATCCATACCAATAATCACATCATGCTCGTGCATGTCTAAGACTAACATGTCTGCAGGTAATACCAAGCTACCAATCTCTACCCCCACTCCCCGGCATATAAAGAAAATAAGTGACCCACTCCCCAGTGGTGAGTCGACACACGTCACGGTGCTCTCTGCTGTGGCTAACAACCCTAAGGCCTTTGCAAAATGCGTAGCTATAAAATAATGTGTTGCCCCCGTATCAAACAAAACCCGACCCATAGTACCATGGATAGGAAACATACCCTCAATCACGGGTGGTGCCTGTGGAGCTGCTGCCTGGTGGACGTTATAGACACGTCCATACTGTAATTGCCCCTGCTGTACTGGACCTGCTGGAATGGCTGATAGGGCTGGCACCTGGGCTGGAGCTGGGAGGGCAGGTGGAAAAAGTGGTCTCTGCGGCTCATTACGGGCTCCCTGCTGCTGTGGGGCCCTATCTCCCTCTGGGAAATCCTGGCGCCTATGGCCATGTTTACCGCACCCAAAGCATCGGCCTTTGAAGTTACCTCCCCTCTGACCCTGCTGTCCACGGCCCTGTTGGCCGTTACCTCCACGCCACTGGCCCTGTTGGCCCTGATGTGCACGCTGTTGGCCTTACTGGCCCTGTGGTCGGTGTTGGCCCTGCTGGCCCTGCTGATTAGGCTGGCCCTGATGGCCCTGCCTGAAACCCCCGAATCCCTGCCTAGAATAACCTGAACGGAATCGCTTAGCAGGGTCCCC
This sequence comes from Sambucus nigra, assembly GCA_949130495.1. Taxonomy (NCBI): domain Eukaryota; kingdom Viridiplantae; phylum Streptophyta; class Magnoliopsida; order Dipsacales; family Adoxaceae; genus Sambucus; species Sambucus nigra. The sequence goes on along the minus strand of OX422211.1, from coordinate 644,779,803 downwards.
CTGATGGGAACTCTGCCCGTGCTGACGAGTCTGTCCATGAGATGGTTACCCACTGGCACTACTACCCCGGTCCTGCCCTGCTGGCTGGACTCTCCTGTTCTCTTTCTTCCCTGCAGATGGAAGCGGTGATCCTGGCAATGTAAAAATGCGACATTGAGTACATCAGTGAACGTACTCAGGGATAGATTCCCAATAAGGTGCTGACGGATCCTCCAAGCTAACCCGTCGACAAACAGCATAATCTTCTTGCTCTCAGTAGGTGCCTCATCTGGCACAATGGTGAGAAGTCTCGTGAACTCCTCCGCATACTCCTCTACGGTAAGGTTCTCCTGTTTTAGATTCAGTAATCTCCGCCTCATCTCAATCTGCACTGCGGGTGGAAAATACTTGCGGTCAAACCGCTCCCAGAACAACTGAATAAGGATCGTGTCCCTCTCCTCCAAGGTAGTAGTGGACTCCCACCACTATAATGCGGCTCCCACCAACTTAAAGGAAGCCAATAACTGCTTTTGCACATCAGTGCACTCATACATACGGAGGTGCCGCTGGATGTCCTTCTTCCATTGGCTAACTGTAACAATATCGGAGCTACCAGAAAACTCAGGGGGATGCGCTTTCTGAAAAGCATCACGAACCCTCTCCCATGCGGATGGAAGCTGTGCTGGTACTGGTTCCACTTCCTGAACCTGGGGTGGAGCCTGCTGAATCACCGCTATCGCGGCATTCACCGCCTGAGCAACAATGGCAGCTACTTCGTTTGCATTCATTGTGCCTGGTGCCGGAGCTGCTGGCTGCTCGGCTTGGGCACACCTATCTTTCGGAGCACGTCTCGGAGGCATCTGAAATGTGAACAAGTTTATTAGTCTACAGTCATCATCAAATCTCAAATAGCTGAAGACTTAAACGTAAAAGCAAGAATACAACAATCCTAAAAATAGGGCTCTATAGCAATAACGTTAAGCTGAAAGTGAAATAAGCCGTACAGATCCTATGGACACTAGAACCTGATGCTCTGATACCACCTGTGACACCCCGCCTAATTAAATACCGGGCGATCACTCCTTTATTAAATTAAATCAAGGTAAACAGTTGGTTCATCCTCAGCATCACTGTCGATAAAAAAATAAATTTTCCAATTTAACACCCTAAATAATTAAGCTAAGTGTCAAAACCATTTTCATACATACTTTCTAAATTTTAATTAAAGAAAAAGATTTATTTAATTAAAAAAAACATTTCTACAATTAAGAATCACACCACAGTAAACCAAATAATATAATACATTCGACAATCGAATGTCAACATATGAAAACTAAAGTCACAATCCAAACTGAATAAATCCCATAGAACAATACTAGAAACAACTAAAATATAAATGTCCCAACAACAAAAAAATAATGGAAAGGGCGACACATGACCAATAAATGAGAATACTAGAAGTGAAGTCAATAAGAAGCCATCTACGCAAGTGACCTGCAACTCCCACCTAAGCTGCAGCACGTTCCTCTCAAGGGATCCTAAGCAAGACGCCCCCTGTGGCTGGGCACCTGAAATATATACATATATATACAAGAGAGAGAGAAAAAAAAAGAAACGGGCCAGAGCCCGAAAGTGTGTTTGATTTTAAAATACGTTTAGCAAGTATTTAAATTGATACAGGCCCATGCAACAACATATTAGTGCGTCACTCTCTTGAGAAATACTCACCTCTCTTCTAATGTGCACACCTATCGCACTAACCTTCCTAACAGTTTCTTAACAATTTTATCATACTAACCTTTTCCAATAATTTAGCGTATCTTAACTTACTCATAAGATTTCAAAACCGAACAATATTTTGTTTAAAAAGGTTACTTCCAGATTGGTAGCACAATTCTCGTTTTAGCTTTTATTAATTTATAAAGTTTCTCAGTAACATATTATACTTTCACGAAACAAGTATTCACTATCTGAGTCATTAACCAAGTCCTATTTATCAAATCACAGTAGGCAGTTTCAAATTTCAAAATCTCATATATATATTAGCTACTCGTATAATATATATAAAATAACAACACCCCTCATAAAACTATGGTGCGTGCATACTCTACTATCCAGAACCCCATATCACTCATATTAAGAGGAATACAATCGGAATCACTCTCGAATTGTATTAACATGAATACACAAACAATATTGAGGCGAAGCATAGATTCCAAGTCTCTAAGAGGACGGTACATGCCTGCGTCTCTTAGGACCGTCTAAACTATCACATCGATAGCCTGTACCAAGGATATCTATCTTCTAGGGTACAAGTCAATATCCCCCATAAAGGTCCCATCGAGATAAGACTTGTCCCAGCGCGGTAACCTCAGGGATAGCAAGTAGCATGGGCATGATTTTCACAAGTATATAATATATGTACACACAATCATATACATATACCACGTTTTCATATTAATATAGGTTCTTCTCGTCACCCATAATTATACCATTTATTCTACATTTCACATTATTAGTATTACGTATAAGGTTTCATCTCTAACCTTAACTCGAAGGGTTTTCTCACTTAATACGTGACATTCGTTGACTCTATCCTTCCAAGTAGGAAAATTCAGTAGGTATACCTCTAATCACTATCGTAGCTATTCGCCGCATTCTCTCACTTGAATTACGTAGTTTCATAGTTCATTATATAATTATCCCAAAAACGAGATTCTCATCTTATAATAAAGTTCTCAACACTTATTCAAATGTCCTACTGGTCTTTCCTATCTCCCAAAACATTTCATTAAAGATACCCAAGAATTATTTCACAATAAATTCAATTCGACTAAGTCAACAAGGGAAATAAGAGTCTACCAGGAGGGGTCGATCGATCGAGGTCTGGGGCTCAATCGATCGAACCTTCGATCGATCGAAGCTCTAGGCTCGATCGATCGATCAAGCAGGTCTGCAAAAATTCTGCAGAAATGCAGTTACGGGTTCTACCAAATTTCATCATCCAAAACCATGTTTTTCCATTCTAAACGCTCCAAAAATCCTAATACTATCATTATAACGTTATACCAGATGTTTTCAACGTAAAGCATGTGTATATCTAACATTAAACATGGATAATTAACCCAAACTCCATCTAATCATCAAGAACCCTAGAGTTTTTCTTAATCAAGGTTCTAATTTGTTTTTACCAAAATTTCTTTCTAATATATCATCAAAATTTCGTGGGTTATATTCCTCTACATGGCAAGGATTCCAGAATTTCATATAAATCATTTCTACATACATTTTCCTAACACAAATTGGGTGTTCTTCCATATTTATCATCTCTAATCAATCCTAAACCAATATGAAGATTGCATTAACGAAAATACGCAAGTTAAACAATTGCCTGGGATTTTTGGTATTCTGATTCACGGCTGATTTTGGTATGGCTGCGTTCCTCGTCTCGCGATCTACGCGGTGGTGGTGGCGGCGGTGCAAACCGGTGACTTTTTGGCCTTGAATTGCCTTGGAGCTCTCTCCTCTCTTCTCCAATAGCCGTCACTTGATTTCTGGATATTCTAACCCTAAAAGCTAACCTAAATGGCTGATATAGGTTGTTGAATTTCGTGGGTTTAATTACCCAATTATGTAAAATGACTAAAATGCCCTCCCGGGGTACTAATTAGGCCTAAAAATGCCCCGAGACCCAAACTACACCCCCGGGTACACTTTTCTGACTATCTCGACCCTACCGGACGCGTTGACGCACTCAAAATGACCATACGGGCAACTTATAAAATATTCACTTTTTATTTAACAAAATTAGTCCTGACGTGACACGGGCACGTCCCGACTTAAATTTCCGAAATAGTCATTTAATTCACTCATGACATTCAATATAACCAATATAATATATTTCTTTGCTCATTAGTAATATTCAACAAGTTTACCATAATTACTAACTCTCATCACGTTAATAATTATAACATAATTAATTTCCGAATTTTTATTAAATAAATCATTCATGTTAAATTTAATAAATCCCCAAATTAATATAGCATAAAAATACGGGGTATTACAATGTACGCATAGTTTAGAGATGTAATTAACTAAGAGTTGAATTTAATAAGGTGTAAGAGTTAATAAACCTAATAACGTAACGAATGACCCAATGTTTATGGATTTAGATGATTTGGGGTACACTTGAGTGTACGCGGTATCCTACTTTGTTATATATGTTGGGAATGGCTTCAAGAGATAGTAAACAAAATTGACATGATGATCCAACAATGTGGGGATTTGGATGTTTTGAGTACGCTTGAGTGTATGTCTTATCCTATATATATATATATATATATATATATATATATATATGGTGTTAATTATGTGAACATACCTTTACGTGTGGTGAATATTTCGATTTGGGGTTTGAATTTGATACGGGGACTGTGTACCACGCGCTAGCTGAGATGTGTAGGACGTAGTGGAGGTTATTATGTTAGATCATAAGCAGTCACTGCTTCGTGATGAGAGAAACATAATGACTTGATCCATCGACATGGTCTGGGTGTGGGCTATTGGTGGTGTTACTGCGTAGTGATCGTCTCATTGTTTATGTGTTTGTTTTGCTTAGCTTATGCCCATTAGGTCTTGGAATCCTACGAACTTACCAATGTAGGGACGAGATGGATACCAAAGGTAGTGGCCTTAGTGTGATGCAATAAATACTCAGAAAGAATTAATATAGTCTTATGATAGACAATTCATAATGAACCATATCACATATAACATACATTATGTGATCTATTTTTATTCTTGTGGGTGACATTACAAGGGTTGGTACTTGGGTTGTATTATTATACATGTAGTTAGTTACATCTCCTTGCAGGATACATTGTTGTTGTTTATCATTTATAGTATTTTGGAGAAGACCACGTTTAATTACAAAGATAATAGAAAATATAAAACATTAATTTTATGAAACTACAAATATCTTAATGAAAACATATGCATGGGCCTTGGGGTTAAATCCTATTTAGGTAATTAGTAGCATTTCATGTTAGTTGTTCGTTACGTGATAGTACCTAAATGTCTAGAGATTGATACTTCTACCATCGATTACGGCTTGGTTTTGGACATGCATTTAGTACTTGCACTTATATATGAAGTGATGTATTCATTGCATGTGAGTGTCGAGGGGTTGAATGTTTATTGTAAATTAATCTCATGATTTATATTGATGTCTTGGATATATTCTTGCAACTTTAGGGCACTAACCCAAATTTACAAAATGCATTTAAGCAACCCTTATTTTCCATGCATTATTGAAGAGGCCGCCCATGAAATACTGGGGATGCTATAACAATTTATATCATTCTCATAATCAACAATAAACTGTAAATTGCAGTAAACTAAAACCAACATAGTTAAGATCACAATAAATTATAATGTATAGACAATAATAAACTGTGAAAACAGAATCCACCATATAAAAATCTTTGAATACAATTATTTCAACTAAAACAATACAACTGAAACCACCTATGATTACAATTTCCCAACTGAAATAAAATAGATTACAATAGTACCCCCTCTAAATCAACTCAGAATATAGTGGCAACCATAATGAACTAACCATTCCACCCTAAGGATATCAAGCATGATCTACACAACTATAAGTCTGACTGCTCAGTCCTGCTAAGCTTGTTTATAAAATAATAATACGGGGGGGATTTATAATTTGGGTCATCTCTCTAAAGTTACAAGAATAAACTTCAATAACAATAAATAATAATGCAATTGATTGATATTACATTACACTCATCGAATCTCCCATGCAATGAGTATCTCACCCCTCCCTTGAGTGAAATACTACGTGCATGTACCAACCCAAGGCATAACTATGATAAAAGTCTCTATATCTAGACAATTAAGAACTGTCACGTAACGAACAATTAACAGGGAATGATACTAATTACCTAATTAGGATTTCACCCCAAGGCCTACATATATATGTTCATTACCATCTTGCTAGTCTCATAGAGTAATACTTTCTCAGTTTTAATATCATTTTAATTAAACGAATTATTTTTCAAACTACCATAAATGATAAATCACAGCTATATACCCTTGGAAAAAGTAATGTAACTATCAACACGTATAAGAATACAACCCAAGTACCCTCCCTCGCAATGTCACTCACAAGGAGCATACAAATAAGCCACATAAAGCATCTAACACGACATAAGGTTAATTATCAATTATCTATCATTAGACTATATTAATTCTTTCTCATTATGTATATATACACTACATCACACGAAGGCCACTACCTTTGGTGTCTATCTCGTTCCTCTATCGATAAGTCTGTAGGAAGACAACACCTAACCGACTTAAGAAAAACACACAAAGATGGGGCGATCACTACGCAGTGACACTACCAACGACCTATACCTAGACCTTGTTGATGGATCAGGTCATCTTGATTCTCTCATCACGATGCGCCGAACATTGACCGCATGATCTAAAATAATGACCTCTATTATGCCTAACATATTTTAGCGGGTGCATGGTACACAGTCCCGATGTCAAATCCATACCCCAACTAATAGATTCACTACGGGTAATGGTATGTTCACATAATCCATACAATATATATATATACACACACACTATATATACATATAAGACTATGTGATAACACATACACTCAAGCATACCCAAACATCTAAATCCCCATGTTATTGGATCCTCATCTCAAATAGGTTTAATATTTCTCAAAACTAAGTAAAAAATATGTATCACCAAGTAGGATACCACGTACACTCAAGCGTACCCAAAGATCTAAATCCCTAAACACCGAATTATTTTTACATTATTAGGTTTATCAACCCTAATCCTTATTAAATTCGACTCCTGGTATATTGTGTCTCTAAAATATGAGTGCATATATCCCTATACATACACACTCTTCATAACGTACATGTACGTTTCCTCATTTAATTACTAAATTAATTTCATGGCCTATATCCTCTCAAGACCTGAACTAATTCTCTCAAACACTTTAACTCATTACTCCCTAAGATCGATATATACATACGACCATAGGATACCGCTCACTCGAGTGTTTACCTATTCTAACCAAATCCTAACACCGGATGTAAGTACAATAGTGCAAGGCTCATAGCTTTATATCTTCAATATTAACAAAATCTGACCCATCAATAAATCAGGTGTAGTATTCTAAAGAAAAGTCCCAACTAAAAATCACTAAATTCGACTTTCAGTCTCCCTTGCCATTTAGTAGAAAAACATATTAAATAAAAAAAATCAGAAAAATATGAAACCAATGCCCACACCTTCGTATTTTGATTCTGCATATCTTGGATAAATTTCCAAAATCGTTGAAATGAAAAGAGTCATTCAAACGAGAAATGGTGCCTTGTTCAAACGAGATATGAACCACCTTCGAACTAAAGAGACACTGTGCTTCATCCCTAACTACGAGATAAACCCCAAAACTCCTCAAAAATCTCCATTATAGCTCCAATAAGGTCTCCAATCGAATCTCCATCATACCAGAATTAAAAAAATGCAAAAAATAACATCTAGGTCATAAAATCCTAACGATTTTTTTTTATCATAAACAAAGATTTTAAGCACGATTTGAATCAATAATCAAATTAACCCAAAATTTTTCAAGAACAATTTATAAATCCCTAATATTTTTCAATTTAAGATTTATTAAACTTGAATTTGATTAAAACTAACTATAAACCTAAACATGGATTCTATCATAATTTCCACTAGTTATTCGATAACGATTTCCGATTTTTATCAACAAAGCATTAACTTTCAACATAAGATTAATTACCTATTAATCCTAATAAGTAATAATCATTGACGTCATATGAATTAATTCTCCAATATAATTCAAAACCTGAAATCGTAGGGGAAAATGTGATTCTAGTAATATTGCAAGTGCCTAGAATTGGAAGATTGAAGAACCTTTCTTGAATCCCATTTCTTTCTCCTCTCCAAGCTTTCTTAACTTCTCCTAGGTGTTCAAGGATGCCAAGGTTATGTTTAGTGGGTGGAATAGCCTAATTGAGATAGTTTAAGTCATTAATAAACTCCTAATTCCCGAACCTCCTAATCAGACCTAAATTCGGGCCCTTAAAATAACCCAGAATTCTAGTTATAATAGCCCAAAATCTCTCCTAAGGTTGTGCCTACTCCCCGAGACCAATTTAAAGTGATAAAAACACATAATTGAACACTCGTATCACCTAACAGTCCAGTCTAAATGACAGTACCCACAACATATGGTAATACCTCATAACCTTGATAAAACAACGCACGTAATTATTCAATGTGCATAACTAGTCCATAATTATATAATTTATATAACTAATTAATTATTACCATCACATGTTATAAAAATCTTACTGCATGAAATATTCAATTATCAATCTGAATTATCCTAAATTATTATTACTAAGCCACACAAGTAATAATTAGTCCCATTTTTTAATTTATTATCACTTAATAAATAATAAATATAGTCCATGAAAATACGGAGAGTTACATTCTTCTCGCCACGCATTATTATTATATATACATGTTACCAAGACCGAGTTATCAGACTTTCTGTTTTGTCTATTTGGCTTAGTATCTGTAGACCTAGAGTCGTTGGTTCATTGTAGTTATTCATATATATTCAGGAGTTGTATTTAGAGGAGTTTATAGTTGTACTCTATTTCATTTAGTTAAATAATTATAATAAGAGATTTGATTTAGTGGATTCATTTATTGGTCAGTTATTTTAGTTCACTTATTCTTCTTGTAATCCTTTGTTGATTTTTACTGTGGATGGTTTTTATTTATTATAGTTTTTGGTTTATCGTTCATGATGAGAATGATATAAATTATTTTAGCACTCCTAGTATTTTGTGTCCAACTTGATCAACTGGGTGTGAAAAATCTTAGGTGTCATAATTCATATTAAAATCTCAAGGTTCTAGGGTCCTTAGGGTATGTGTTGCTTCTGTTTCATTTTTCGTTGAGTGTTCTTTGATTAGTTAGAGCATGTCATAGGTTTTGTAATCTAGTATCGCGATAATGTGTTTGTCGATATCATTCATAGTCATTGAACATTCTCAAGACTTGAGTAGTATTCAAGCTTAAAAATGCATGAGAATGAAGACCATTGCGAGTTATGAGTCAATTATATAACAAGTGGTTAGACAAAGGGGTTCACCATCATTGTGAGGATGCTTATGGGAACTTGTCATGTTTGGGAATAAAGTCTGCGACTTAGACACTTTTGTAGGTACACGTTAGTGAATCTGCATTGAGTCTATTTTTCAGATATTAAGGAATTTGAGTTTCTAAGGAACATATTGGAGTTTTGGCTTTTGCTTATGGCAATGTGGATTATGATGGAAATTTAGGCTAGTAGAGTGACCCTATGAAATTTTTGCACCTAAGATAGAGAGAGAGCAATGGATTTCCAAGCTTTAGCAAAATATAAGGATTTTGATGATAAATTTATGATTGAATTAATCCCCATTAAAGAGTAGAATCGGTATTTCTCTCAGATTTGAGAAAGGTTAATTTATATAGTTAAATCCATTTATGATTAAAGTGATGATAATGTGAAAGTGTTTAGACATAGGAGTAGGGTTATTGTGTGGTTACGAAATTTGAGTTAAAGGCTAATTAGAAATAATTAATAGTACAGCAGAGTAAGGGGAAATGGGAGAAAAGAGTATTAATTTTTGTGTTGGTTCAAGTTGAGATGGCTCAATTAGAGATTTTAATGAGGATGGAGTTGCATGTGCATAAAATATGCCATTTTGTCAATGTATTAGTTATGAATAAGGTTTAGTAAAAAGTAAGTTTCCAAGAGAGTAAAAGAAAGAGCAAGTTTCGATTATGGATTGTAATTGCAGATGTAAGATTGGGAGTAACCCTATTACAGATAATTGGGGGAAAACAGAAGAGGATATTATGAAATAGAGAGTTGAACCGAGAGAGAGAGCTCCTAAGATAAATTCTGATTCTGATTTTTATGACGTGTGGTATATCTCCATGTGGTTGGCAGGTGCCTGAATGTGACTTTTTTGTATGGTAATCTAGAACTAAGGATGGTTCAATTGAGGCTTCAATATTTCTATCTACTGAGCATTCGTAATGGCACTTTGACTATAGCCATGCATTTTGCGTGATTTAGGAAGTAAAACCATGTTGAGAGTGGGTGCAATGATGTGGGTATTTTAGGTTGACTATTTATTTAGTTCTCAGATTTGGGATATAATAAAGCGCGATGTTAATAATATTTATATGTTGTATTATGATGTACCTTGTTTGGGCATAATGGGTGTTATACCATAAATATTGTGTGCTCGAAAGATTGTATAGAACCTCCCCAAACGTCTTTTATATCATTATAATATGTTTGGCTCATGTGTTAATTATGGTCATCCAGTGTATTCTAGTCAATAGACAACTAATTTAGCTTGACCATATCACGGGGCGCCAATACTTAAATACATGTGAACACTTTCTAGCGAGGTGATGTCAGCATCAGTCAACAGACAAGCATGACGAATCGAGGGATAATTATTCCCTCATTATTGATGGGTAATATGTACCATCACTCTTTTCTATAAAGTATGTAATAAGGTGTACCTACCTAATCTACAAAGACAGGCCACCTGTCACCCGACATTCTTTTTTTCACCACTACATTCTCTCTCTAGGTCCACACATGTCAGACATAAATACCACGCACAATCCTCTAGTAAAGGGGATCTAGAGATTAACCTTTGTGATAAGACTACATTCTAGAGAGAGAAAGAGAGACCATCTTGGAAGGATCTATCTTTCATTGATGTAACCTTCTCGATCTAATAATACTATTTATTTACATGTGGACGTAGGCACCGCATTGGGTTGAACCACATAAATCTTGTTTCTATTATTTTTTGTCATCTTTTCTCTAGCATTGTTATTACTATAAACTCCATTTTATTGTGATTGATCTCTCTTTATCTATTGCTAGTCTAAGATTAGTGTATCTAGCTAAGATATAAATCCATACACCAATTTTAGGCATTAGTATATTGGCACTGTCTGTGGAAAAGTATTTACAAGCATGTTGTTGCTTCTTACCCATATTTTCGCTTTAAACTTTGAGATTCCATATCTACGTTATTATCCACTATTTCGTTGATTCCAGCGGTATAAACACCCATTTTCCATCAACACACAACCTTTTTTTTCTCCTCAAACTTACTATTACCATGAGAATGAGTGAGAACCCAAAAAGTAGCTGGGCTGCGGAGGAAACTTCACCTTATACCCCTATATCCATGAGTGACCTATAGGGGATATTGATGAGCCTGGCCAAGGTCCAAGAGGCTATACAAGAAAGAGTCAACCAATTGACACAAAATATCCTTACTGGTAGAAGAGGGTGGGAACCTCGAACGAAAGAAGGAAATACCTCCCCTAACTCCATACAGAGACATGCAATAGATGTATCGAGAGAGGGCTATAGAAAATCCCAGGTGATTAGAATAGAGCCCACGAGAAGAATCTAGCATATTTAGGGACAATGCATCATACCATGGTGATGTATCTCACAGGCTAGGCGCGACATCCACCATCAAAACATATACGTATGGTGACGGGCAGACTTATTCCCTGGAGTGCAGAATTGGTTTGGAAAGACTAAGTAGAGGATCCCTGTTCGACCGTTTGGGTCCAAGGGTAGAAAGGGCCCACCAACGCAGGGGGATTAAAGAACATAGAGATAAAATTAATTAAGTTAAGATCTCATACAACTCAAGATAGAGAGTCTGAAGAATAACTAAAGTTTAGCAGACTTCTAAGAAAAAGAGAATATATGAGAGTCGAGGATGAGCCGATAAGACTGTGATGGTTAGGACAAAGAAGGACAAATAACCTTGAAGAGGATCGATCCAGCGATTAGAAGATTGTCTGGGTGAAATGATATAGGTGAAAAAAACCCTACAGTGAGATTTTGTAGAAGGATCCCCATTTACGCCATCTATTGTGAGCTACCCAACACTGGTGAAGTTCAAACCACCGGTCATCACTCCTAAATATGACGGTACATCTGACCCAGTGTTGTAAATAGAGCAATATCAGTCTACCTCAAATATTTACTCCATCCCCAACAAGATGCGTCGTCGCACTTTCTCCAGTACGATTACTGGATTAGCTCAAATCAGGTACAACGAATTACTAAGAGGTCAGATCTATAACTTATGATAATTAACATATCTATTCTTCAATAATTTCTTCTTTGGTACTAGTCTAGGTAAACGGGTCGCCCACTTGCTGAACATCCATTTGGGGGCGAATGAGACGGCAAAAGAATTCATTTCCAGATTCAACACTAAAAAATTTAAAGTAATGGATTACGAAGAAAAGACAACGATTTAATCACTTATGAGCAGATTGCAATCTAGAAAGTTATTCTAGAAACTATCAAAGGAACCAATCAAAACTTTATCTGAACTACTGGCAAGATTATGAATGCCGAAGATGTTATGGCAACGAAGGAGTTCGGCCATTCTAAAGAGGACACTCGCAAGGTCTTCGAGAAGAAGAAGGAGCTCAAAAAAAGTAGAAAACCTGACAAATAAAAGAGATTTGACGAGTATACCCGATTAACGGTAGTGGTACACAACATCCTTGAGGAAATTCATTGAAGTAATGACCTAAAATGGTCGAAAAAGTTAAAATATCCTTTGAACAGGAGAGATAAAAGCAAGTATTATAAGTTCCATAAAGATAAAGACAATAATATGAAAAATTCCCTAGCACTAAAGAATGAGATTAAAATTTTCCTCCTATAAGGAAAGCTAGCAAAGTTCTTTAATAATGGCAGTCGATCCGACAGATGGGAAGAGCAAAAACCATGGAAATGGTCAAAATCCCCTTATAGGAAGATTGATGAAAGGAAAAGAGGTCGAGATGATGATTCAGAGGATGATCCCAACCTCCCAAAAAGCTCAAAAAATTGGTGCACGAGGTAAAAATGATCTCTTTCGAATGTAATTTCATAAAAGGAGAAGATGATGAAGGAGGAGACGAGCCAATAGAGAGGCAAGCTTACATGAATGAGGCTAAGGCTTGTGCCCACATCAGACAGCTTGACCAAGCTGGTCACACTACATTTCATCCCAGGAAGGTAAATAGAGATCGCCTCATTATAGGTTTCTCTAAAGATGATTTTTCAGGAGTACTTTACCCACATGATGACTCTCTAGTCGTCAATATGGTGGTGAATGAAAGTAAGGTGTCCAAAATATTAGTGGGCAATTATAGCTCATTTGATGTCCTCTTCTACAGCTGTTTCAAAAACTTAAGGCTTAGAGCCATAAAAATGGAGGCATATCACATGCCTCTTATAGGATTTTCATGGGAGAAGGTTCTCCCCTTAGACACGATAGAGCTATAAGTCTAGATTGGTGAATGGTCGACCTATCGAGAAGAGAAGATCTGATTCTTCATCATGGACGAGAATGTACATTTGGTATACAACATCCTATTTGGAAGGGACGGATTAAAGACATTTGAAGTTATTCTATCCACCGTACACTAATGCCTAAAATTCCCCACCAATTATGGAATATGCATGATTAAAGGGAACCAGGTGGAAGCTTACGAGTGTTACTACACGTTGACGAAACATGTAGAGAATAAATTGACTACTACTTATCAGATCGAAATGCTTGATCCTCGTGATGAAAATAAACTAGTCAAAGGGAAAGTTATTGAGGAAACGTAGAAGGTAGCACTGGATGGGGAGCAACCTAAAAGGAAAGCCCATATCGATTCGTCCCTTGATCCTGTCATCAAGAAAGAATTAGTCGAGTTCTTGAGAATGAGAAGGAATGTGTTTACCTAGAGTCGTGAGGATATGACATGCATAGATCCAAGATTAATTTTCCATGAGCTCAACATAAGGAAAGACACAAAGTTGCGAAAATAGAAACTCCACGTGTTCATCCAGGAGAAAAACAAGGCGATTTAGGAAGAGGTGGACAAGTTGTAAAGAGCGGAATTCATCAATAATATGAAATATCCAGAATGTCGTTCAAATATCATCATGGTCAGAAATAAGAATGCCAATTGGCACATGTACGTGGATTTCACTGACCTCAACAAAGTTTGCCCAAAGTACCACTATCCTCTACCTAGGAATAACCAATTGGTTGGCGCCACAAGTAGTCAATAGCTCCTCAGCTTCATGGATGCTTATTCGAGGCATAACTATATAAATATGAAGTCGGAGGACTAGGAGAATATTTTATTCATCACCAGTAGAGGTATGTACTGTTGCAATGTTATGCCTTTTGGATTGAAAAATGCAGGGGCAACGTACCAAAGGCCGGTGAAAAAAAATTTTGAGGATCAAATCGACAAAACTATGGAAGTGTATGTGGATGATATGCTGACAAAAATAAAAAAAGGAAACTAAAAAAATTAGTGCCCTAGAGCGTATTTTTGATGAGCTAGAGAAATATCAAATGAAGCTAAACCCGAAAAAATGTGTTTTCAGTATAAAAAAGGGAAGTTCCTGGGCTTCATAGTCAATCAAAGGGGTATAAAAGAAAATCCAGATAAAATTCAAGCGCTGTTAGACATGCAACCCTCGTGAAAAAGAAAGATATCTAGAGGTTGGCTGGATGAATGGCTTCCCTGAACAGATTCGTGTTTAGATCCACCAACATATGTCTTTCATTCCTTAAAATTTTGCGAAAGATATTCGAGTGGAATAAGGATTTCATAGAAGTATTCCAAGAACTAAACAAATATTTGGGATCCGCACCACTACTATCTAGTCCAATCCAAGGCAAAAAGCTTTAACAATATTTGGTTGTTCAAAAATCATCTATCAGTTCGTCCCTTGTAAGACAAGAGGTTAGAGTACAGAAATTGGTTTACTACACCAGCAAGGCATACCGAGGAGTAAATATATGCTATCCTAGGTTGGAGAAGTAATCGATGGCTCTGATTGAAGCATTAGGAAGAATGAAGCCATATTTCCAACCGCACACTATTGTTATCTACATGGACCATACTCTACAACAAGCTGTGCACAAGCCTGAGAAATCAGGATAACTAATGGCTTAGGTGATTGAAATTAGAGATTACAATATCCACTATGAGCCCAGGATAGCTATTAAAGGGAAAGCACTAGATGACTTTATAGTGAAGTTTACCTATAAAGAGAAACTGACAGAGTAAACTTTTATAAAAGAGAGCTTAGTCCAGTAGAAGACCAAGATAATTTCTATTGAAGAGAACTCAATAATAAGAATAGAGGAATAAAATTTCACAAAAGATAGATCTTCCAATAAATAAGCCAAGAAGACTTCCATGGAAGAGGGTTCAATAACCCAACAAGCAGGGAATACTCCTTCGAAAGAGAGCTCAACCAGAAATGGCACCACCAAATCAGTGTGAGTGTATGAGCTCTAACCAGTTCAACAATGGAGTATAATAACAACATCAATGTAGAAAGTGGTGAGGAGAAGAGGAAAAAGATAGATAAGTGGTTCAACCTATATAGGTCTACGTCCACTATGCATGTGAGTGATCTTCACTATAATAGAAGGGCTCTAATGGCCTTGTGATACAATACACTCACTTTATCTCTCTATTATGTATTTTGATAGAGCTTCATCTAGGGTTTTTCATTGACGACCCTTTACAAGGTAGGAGAAGACACATATATATAGTGCCTGGGGGGTGTAGTGTAACCCCAGGAATATAATGAGTATATGTAGAATGGTTTAGTTAATCTAGTGAAGCCACATGTCATTGTCACATGTAGAGGATAGTTATGAAATATTCCCTCATGTGCCAAGAAGATTTTGTCATAACAGTTTGTCCACATGGGATATGCCATGTTGGGATCTTGTACTGCTCGTATGGTAGATATCATCTGGGGGTCTCGGCCAAGCTGAGTATGAGACCCCCATGTAGCTCTGATTGATGTTCTGGTGTGTGGTCTCGATTGGGTATAATAGACGAGACATGTCTTTATTACAGGGATGATGGCTTAGAATATTCCATCCTAGTCCTGGCTGAGGCCTAGACGACCTTAATGCTGGAGAGGGAAGAGGCCGAGTTGATAAGTCTGTCCCCTGATGGGAGTCTTCTTTGGTCTCTATCATCCTGGTCCCCGCTGAGGCTTAGACGACCTTGATTCTAGAGAAGTATGAGACCGAGTTGATGAGTCAATCCCCTAATGGGAGTCCTCCTTGGTCTCTATCATCCTGGTCCCAGCTGAGGCTGATTTGATGAGTCAGTCCCCTGCTGGGAGTCTTCCTTAGTCTCTATCATCCTGGTTCCAGCTGAGGTCGAGATGACCTTAATGTTGGAGAGGGTCGTGGATGAGTTGATGAGTTAGTCCCCTACTGGGAGTCTTCCATAGTCTCTATTATCCTGGTCCTGGCTAAGGCTAAGACGACCTTGATGCTGGAGAGGGCTGAGGTCAAGTTGATGAGTTAGTCCCCTGACGGGAGTCCTCCTTAATCTCTATCATCCTGGTCCCGACTGAGTCTGAGATGACCTTGATGCTAGAGAAGGTAGATGTAGCTGACTATGGCCATATTCTGAGACGAGGACGAGTCCTCTTCTAGTAGACTTCTAGCCGAGGCCGATTCATCTCATGATGAGTTGATTCTGTTAAGGATCCTTAGTTGCACTATCATGAACGAGGTCGAGGAGACCTGAGGTCACTGATGTAGTCACTGTATGATGAGACTTTGGAGTTATGAGTCAACATATAGGTCGATAGGTCGAGGCCGACCCCTCCTGCACTGACCCCTATGTAGAGGTATCAAGTTCACTGCCCGATCGTCAAGGCCGAGGGGGTAAGGTCGAGTATGAGGCCTCCAAAATGGGTGTACGATTATCATATCTGTCCCATATTAATTGTCTATAGTGGGTTGGAATTGGTCAAGGGGTACATCTATCGGACAAGGACATATTTGGTATATCAATCACCCCTAGACCTTAGTTTTCAATGTGGATGGAAGGCTGAGGGATAAAGTTTCTTTAGGCCAAGAAGTTGATGATGCGTTCTTTCTTATGGATGTTGAATGATGACCCGAAGTTGTCATTTGCCAGTCATTTTATTGAGTTGCGTATTGCCCACTATTATGGATGAGGCTGAGGGGGCATGAGTCCACTCATATAACTATCATGTTGATCTATCTTTGGTCGCACATCATCTTCCATGTGGTGGACGAGGCCGAGGGTACTTGAGTCATAAGATTTCTAATGCTGGAATCCTTAACTGTGCTCTCAGATGATAAGGCCTTTGAGGATAGGTGCAAGGCCTAGGACGAGTGTCTGTAAGGATGGTTACACGACCGAATCATTACTTTCACAAGCTGATGTTGTTGTTGGTCGTCCTTGGCCGAGGCTGAGATGACATGAGGTCACTGATGTAGTCACTGCATGATAGGCCAAGGCCTCCTACACCGACCCCCAAGCCGAGTCATAATACCTCTCTGTCTGATGATTGTAAAGGTCGGCCTTAGCCGAGTGGGTTCCAGGCTTGGACGAGGGTCTAAATGATGTTTGTCTCTAACAAAGTCAATGGTTTTTCAAATATGAGATCACAAAGTTAATGATGTTTCAACTATGAGATCACCAAGTTAATGATGTTTGTCTCAGGTCACCAAGTTAATGATGTTTCAAGTATGAGATCACCGAGTTAATGATGTTTGTCTCATATCACCAAGTTAATGATGTTTCAAGTACGAGATCACCAAGTTAATGATGTTTGTCTCATATCACCAAGTTAATGATGTTTTAAGTATGAGATCACCAAGTTAATGATGTTTATCTCAGATATGAGGCCACCAAGTTAATGATGTTAACTCTCATGTCACCAAGTTAATGATGTTTCAGATATGAGATCACAAAGTTAATGATCTTTGTCTCAGATATGAGGCCACCAAGTTAATGATGTTTCAGATATGAGATCACCAAGTTAATGATGTTTGTTTCAGATATGAGGCCACCAAGTTAATGATGTTAACTCTCATGTCACCAAGTTAATGATGTTTCGTACATGAGGCCACCAAGTTAATGATGTTAACTCTCATTTCACCAAGTTAATGATATTTCAAGTTTGAGATCACTAAGTTAATGATGTTTCAACTATGAGATCACCAAGTTAATGATGTTTGTCTCTACTCGTCTCGTCCTTGGTCGAGATGAGTATACCAAAATGATTTTACCGAGATGAGTATACCAAAATGATTTTTCAAATTTAGGTTTACTGAATTATGGTATTAGACCACGTCCCCTCTCGTCATTTTGGTACTGTATGGACGAGACGACCCTCGTCCATATAATATCTTTTCATCTAGAGGAGCATAAAATGATTTTTGAATTTGACTTCACCAAATTATGGTGTTCTTCCACGTCCCCTCTCATCATTTTGAAAGTGTATGGATGAGGGTCATCTCGTCCATATACTATTTTTTCTTCGAGAGGGTTTCTCACCAAAATGATGATGTTTTATAGTTTAAGATGAGTTAAAACAAGCAATTGAACACTTTGTATGAGAGATAACATATGAATTTTTTTATTGAACTTTTGTTATAAGACAAATAACAGATATATATGAGGTAGCGAATACATTAAAACTCACATGATAGAGATAACACTCGCCTCAGTCTGAGATGACATAGGGTCGGGTTCATGGATGAAGAGTTATCGGTCATCTTCTGCTAAACTTTTAACGCGGTTGACCCTTGGGAGAAACATCTTATGGTCGGAAGCCGGGGTCGGCTTCTCCACAATCTTCAGATTCTTCGTTGTTTGTGTTTGTTTGGATATCTCATCTCGGTTGGCCATACTTTTTCTTAGAATCATTATTATCAACACTTTTGTCAACATACTTTCTGAGCTTTCCCTTCTTCAAGAGCTTCTCAATCTCGTCCTTGAGGGCAAAGCATTTGTTAGTTGTATGACCGTGGTGTTCATGAAACTTACACCCTTTACTCAGGTCCCTATTATGTGGAAGATCTCTCAACTTCTCACACCATCTCAAGTCTCTATCTTCTTTAATCTCATTTAAAATTATATCAGGACTTACTGTGAGTGGAGTGTATCCGAAAAATTTATCATTACCCAACCTCTTCTTCCCATCCTTATCCTTGGCATTATGAGACTTGCTTCCACCATCTCCATCCTCTTCTTTGGCATCCATGGCTTCCTCGGTATTCATGACCTTTCATGTCATAGCTAGTAGCTCGACCACAGACTTCGTAGGAACTTTGGCAAGCTTCCAAAGAAATTTCCCCTTCTGGAGCCCTCCTATTAGTGTTGTCATAGCGATACTCTCTTCATAATCTTCCAGTTCTAGATTCTCCTTGTTAAACCTTACAATGTAGTCTCTGAGACTCTCATTCTTCCCCTACTTCATGTACATCAGGTGAGTAGTCTTTTTCTGAGGTCTGACCCCAAATAATATTTGTGGATGAATCGCTCGACCAACAATTTGAAGCTATTAATGGAATTTTTTGGAAGTGAAGTACACCAAACACGAGCAGCCCCAATCAGAGTGCTTGAAAAAGCACGACATCTCATCTTGTCTGAGATAGAGTAGATATATACTGCTGATTAGTACATCTCAATGTTATGGAAAGGGTTGGTGCTCCCATCGTATTTAGAAGTTACTACAGGCTGCTTGAATTTGGCCGGGGTTGGAAAGCTGACTATCTTTTCAACAAAGGGAGAACCCTCTGAGTATCCCATCTTTAAGGGGTCTTGACTCTTCAGAATATTTCCAATCTTGTTCTTAAGCCTTCGAATGGAATCATTCTAGGGTTTCACAGCATCAGCCTAACCAATGTTATCCCCAGCTACTTCCCTGAGTTGAACTGAGGGCTCACCCGCTGCAGGTCATCGTCGGCTATTGACTTCTCCATGACCCCCTCTCGACCTTGTAGGGGTCATCCACCTTGGGTCCGATAATTAGACCCATATTTTTTGGATCCGAAAAGGCTCTTTGACCTGTATATCCTCTCCCTCGGGTTATTGACTGGGCTGAGCCTTTCACAGGATGACCGTCTGCTCAATCTATCAAATATCGACCCCCTAGGATGAGGATCTGGGATTTGCCTCCTACCTCAACCTTGGCTCTCCTGAATTGGTCGTACAATGTTATTTGATATTTCATAAGGCTCCTAACAGTCCACCAGAGCATCTTCTGGATCAACATCATCATACTTATCCTCGGGGCAAGGGTTTTCTTGCCTCCTTAGGCATAAAAACCAGAGGTTAGCAACGTCCCTCTGCTATTGGAGAGGTGGTAGATCTTTATGCGGTGCCTGGAGTGTTCCCCTGGACTCCTTGTAATGCCCTTCTACAGCTACTAGAGTGATCATCTATGGCATGATCCCTGGTGGCCTCATCATCATATTCTAGCCGAGAGTAGCGAATTCCAGCTACATCATTTATTGGCTGGCCAAAAGGGATTTTAAGGTAGGAACCACCTCAGCCATCTCGGACAGAGGTGGTTCTTGGATGGAGCTGGGTCCTCCACCAACTGGTGGTGGCGACAGTGGCAATTCTGATGCCATAAGATAATTCCGATGAAATTATCGAAAAAGCGAAGAGATGAACTGGTATAGCTAAGTAAAATATAGGAGAGCTTGAACACAAACCAGAGCTCTTTAAATGGTGGATAAAGCTCAATCAAATGGGGATGAACCACCACCAGAGAATCATATGGAGTAGCTATAACAAGAGGAAAAAGATGGCTATCTCTCTTCCCACAGATGGCGCCAGATTGATGATACCAGAAATGGCACCAACAAATCAATGTGAGTGTATGAGCTCTAACCAGGTCAACAATGGAGTCTAACAACAATATTAATGTAGAAAGAGGTGAGGAGAAGAGGAAAGAGGCAGCAATATAAGTTGTTTATCCTATTTAGGCCTACGTCCACTGTGTAGGTGAGTGATCTTCACTATAATAGAAGGGCTCTAATGGCCTTGTGATATAATACACTCACTCTCTCTCTACTGTGTATTTTGATAGAGCTTCAGCTAAGGTTTGTCATTGAGGACCCTTTACAAGGTAGGAGAAGACAAGTATATATTGTGCCTGGGGGGTGTAGTCTAACCTTAGGAATGCAATGAGGATGTGTAGAATGATCTAGCCAATCTAGTGAAGCCACTTATCACTATCACATGTAGAGGATAATGATGAAATATTACCTCACGTGCCATGAAGATTTGGTCAGAACGTTGTGTCTGAAAAACTATTACTAAAGCCATTTAATATAAGATTAAACTATTAAGTAACTCCGAACTGTTTTTTGAAGAAACTCCTTTCTAGAAATCAAATCAGTTTAATCACAAGAGGTGTTTAAAACTTTGCACGAGATCAGTTCAAGATTTGTTAACTAGTTTTGAAAAACAAAACTAAAACAGTTTTAAATCAGCACACTTATCAGAACGAGATGAGGAGATGTAGAAAGATTAATGACAAGAGATTTTTAAAGTGGTAAAACCTCACCCAACAGAGGAAACATCCACAACTCCCTCTACGGAGAAAAAAGAAAAATCCACTAAAACAAATATAACAGTTACAAACTATATAACACATATGCACACAAATCAGACCTATACAAGTTTAGGAATGTACCCACTGGTGTCCTTATAACTTTTCTGCAGTTCTAATTGTTGATGTTGTTCTCCCAGTTTGCTAACCTCACTTTGTTCAAGTCTTTACGTCGGCTCTTGTATCAAGATCTTATTACCAACACTTTCAGTGTTGTTGTGTGTAAGTGTTTGTGATGGTGATCTAACACATGCATGCACACACTCACGCTTATTTTTACAAATAGTCCAAACAAATTACAAATCAGATCTATATGCTGTGATTTTCAATTTCTCTCTTCTTAGGAAACTGTTAACCTTATTTAACCTTTAAGATTAACCCAGAATCCACGACTATCTTGCTCAGAAGACGTATCAAGATCTTAATCAATTTTAGGGATTTGAAAAGATTTTTGAAATTGAAAACCACCAAGTGTGATTCTAACTAGGTCAAAGGTCTTGTTTCAAAAGAACTAGAAACATAAAACGTTATTGTTGATTTTGAGTATGAAAACATTTACAGAAAAAAGAATCAACAACAAATTTCTCAAGATGAGAAAAAATAAATGCAGATCTAGGTGTAATGTAACATTAAATGCTCAGATCTAAAATTTCTATGAAACAAAAATGCAGATCTACGTTAATGATTAAGTTGGAAATAAGATCTTGAAATGAAGAGGTTAAAGCGCGAAACCACTAACAAACCACTCTCAAAACTCTCAAACACTCAAGATTGTGTTTGGTATAAAACTGGTTTTGATAAAAAGGTATTAGGATTTGAAAAGGGTTTGGATGAACTAGGGTTAGGGTTTCTAACTCTGGTTTCTCTCTTCTCTCTTCTCTCTCTAAATGACGAAGTGGCCAAAATCTCCATATGGTTGAGAGAACCCTCTTTATATAGGGGGATGAGAAGGATCTAGAAGGTAGAGGCAAATCGTGGGCTTAGATTAAGTCAAGCTATCTTGACTTTCATCCAATGGTTAAAGGTAAGCGGTTGGTTATAAGGCTTGTGATTGGATGATAAGGGTTCACGACGATTGAGACAGGGACGCATGCAGATCGTCGATTAACTACATCCAAGGGCTAATAAAACACGTTAGTTTACTCTCTTAGAAGAAATACAAATACATCCAATAGGGAAGCAACAGGTGTAAGGCAAACACCGGATATCAAACGCGTGTATACATTTAATTACATAGACACCCTGAATTCTCTAGCGCTTTCGGTTCCTACCCAAGGTAACATTCCAGGGAAAAAACCAATAACCATAATTTATATAATGACCCCAAAACTTTTAATTCCATTTTTAAATAAGAAAAAAATGTTTAAAAATCATTCCAAAATTCCCAAAAATTATTTTAAGGGAAATTAACACACACAACACACATATAAACAATTTAAACAATGTGTGAATAATGTATGCAGTTCTAAAGTGTGTGTGAGTGATAGTGAATATACCTTGATCAATCAAACAAGAGGAATGAATTGAATTGAAGGTTATGATGCTATTTAGTATCAAGGATGGGGACTTAATTTTGTTTCTATTTCCAAACTAGATGAGCACTTATACAATCTAGACTCAAATGAGTCAAGAGTATAAGGTGCTTCAATCTCCCCCTTTGGAAATATGAGACAAAATCTACTTTGAGTCAACTTAGACTCATAGGGAAACAAAAAGAAAAGGAAAAACCTATTCCTATACAAAAATTCTATCTACCCATTTCCTAGAACAGAAAATTATATAACTCAACTAAATACAATTCAATACCCTATTACAACTGTTGAATATAACAAAGAATAACTGTACAGAATCCTACAAATAATCACTAAGATCAAGCTCTTTAGAATATGTACAACATAAATGAATTCTTATAAGACTCAAATTTCTCCCCCATTTTGTTTCAAATGGACAAAGGGAAAAATTAGGTAAATCTAAGAGTTTATTCAGCACAAACCATTCCAATTGATTTACGCAAGGCAATAAACCTATTATAATCCAAAGGTTTGGTAAACATATATGCGAGATGTAAATCAGTAGGAAGATAATTGATTTCTAATTCCTTAGTCTTAACTAATTCGCGAATAAAGTGATGCCTTATTTTTATGTGTTTTGTTCGCGAGTGTTGAACATGATTTTTAGAGATATCGATCGTGCTTTGATTATCAAAATAGAGATGTAATTGTTCCTCTTTAATACCATAATCACTTAGCATTTGATTAATCCAATGTAATTGAGAACAGTAACTGCCAGCGGCTATGTATTTAGATTCAGTAGTGGATAAAGAAGTGCAGTTTTGTTTCTTACTACTCCAACCTACAAAGTTATTACCAATATAGTAACATGCGCCTGATGTGATCTTACTATCATCAATACACCCTGACCAATCATCATCAGTGTATCCTATTATAGTGCTAGGAGTATCATTGGTGTACCATAGTCCTAAATTTAGAGTGCCTTTAATGTACTTGATAATTATTTTAACACAAGTTAAATGGCTCTCTTTAGGATTGTTCTGGTAACGAGCACAAATGCAAATAGCGTACATAATATCAGGACGCGAGGCAGTAAGATATAGTAAGGTTCCATTCATACTACGATAAAGGGTTGGGTCTATGGATTTCCTAGTTTCATCTTTAGACAGTTTGACCGTAGTACTCATGGGAGTTTTAGCATCTTTTGCACTCTCAAGGCCAAATTTTTTAATAATTTCTAATGCATATTTGGATTGCAAAATGAATAATCCTTCTGAATTTTTTTTATTTGAAGTCCGAAGAAAAATTGCAACTCCCTCATGAGATACATTTGAAATTCTTTATGCATAATTTTAGAAAAGGATTTAACTTCATTAAGGGAGGTTGATACAAAGATGATATCGTCAACATATACTTGAGCTATAATGATATGTTTGCAAAATGTTTAACAAAAAGGATTTGATCATTTACACCTCTCTTAAAACCTTTGTCTAAGAGAAAGTAGGAAAGGCGCTCATACCAGGCTCTTGGGGCTTGTTTTAGGCCATACAGAGCCTTTTTAAGACGAAAGACATGATTTGGATATTTTGGGTCAATGAACCCTTTTGGTTGTTTTACATAGGTCTCCTCAGTCAAAATTCCATTAGGGAAGGAAGATTTTACATCCATTTGGTAAAGCGTAAAATGTAAGTAGCAAGCTATGGAAATGAGAAGACGAACAGATTCTAATCGAGTAACAGGAGCAAAAGTCTTGTTAAATTCTATTCCCTCTATTTGAGAGTATCCTTGAGAAACTAATCTGGCTTTGTTTCTAATTACTATCCCACTTTTATTAGATTTATTTTTAAATATCCAACGTGTGCCAATAACCTTTTTGTGATCAGGCCTAGGTACAGGATACCAAACATCATGAATGACGAATTAAAGAAGTTCTTCCTGCATTGCAGAAATCCAATAAGGATCATTTAATGCATCATTAACATTATTTTCTTCCACAAGGGAAACAAAACATGCATAAGAATCAAAGTTTCTTAATTCAGATCTTGTCCGCACAGGTTCACTAGGGTTACCAACAACGTTATCTATGGGATGGTCTTTAGAAACCCAATTAGGTACTTGAGGTGTCTCAATTGGTAAAGAATCATCTATTTCTGGAGAGTCATTTTCTAAAATATTTTCAGACTCTACCACAATAGTTGGTTCTCCAGTCTTACTCTCTACAGTAGTGTTACTTACAATAACGTTTATGGATTCCATTAAGGTCTTAGTGCGAAGATTATAGACACGGTATGCTCTACTATTAGGAGAGTATCCTAGAAAATGGCTTTATCTCCTCGAGTCTCATATTTGGATAAGTGTTCTCTGTCTTTGCAGACATAACACGTACTACCAAAGGTTCTAAGGTACTTAAGATTGGGCTTCCTCCCATACCAAAGTTCGTAAGGAGTTTGTTTAGAGTTCTTTCTAAGATAGACCCTATTAATAATGTGACACACAGTACGAATGGCTTCTACCCAAAAATACTTAGGTAATGTCTTAGCATGAATCATAACACGTGCCATATCTTGAAGGGTACGATTATTTCTCTCAGCTATACCATTATGTTGAGGAGTATTAGGAGCACTAAATTCATATTTGTAACCATTATAGTCACAATACTCTATAACACTAATATCTAAGAACTCTCCACCTCTATCACTACGAATCCTATTTACCTAAGAGTCTTTATCATTTTCAATTCGAAGTAAAATCTTCAAAAAGGTTTGAAATGTGTCAGACTTTTGTTTTAAGAAAGCTACCCAAGTAAATCAGGTGAAAGTCATCAACCATAACAAGAATATAACTATGTCCATAGAGACTAACAGTTCGAGAAGGACCCATAAAGTCCATATGGATGAGATCCAAGGGTTTAGAGGTAAGAATATCTTTGACTTTCTTATGAGGAGCCTTAATAATTTTTCCTTCTTGACAAAAACCACAGACAATGTTAGAAATAGGTTTGATCTTAGGAATCCCTCTAACTATTTCTTGAGAGGATAGTCTACTACGATTTTCATAATTTATGTAACACTATTTTGAACAGTATAACAATTGTCCGGAGTCCCGAGTCCTGAGTCCTGTAATAATGCACTCGCCTTTTTCATTTAAAATTTTATAATTATTCTTTGAAAAGGTGACAGTATGATTTGAGTCACAAAATTGCGAGATACTGAGTAGGTTTGACTTAAGACCTTTTACTAGAAGAACATTTTCAAGTAAAGGTAATACCTCTTCTTGGAGTTTTCCTTTACTAATGATTTGAGATGATACACCATCACCAAAAATAACTTTTCCTCCAGGAAAGATGGTTTTGTTTACAAGTTTGGTATCATCCCCAGTCATGTGTTTTAATCATCCAGAGTTTAAATACCAACCAGATGGAGTGTGTTCAGCTTTTAAAGCAGTAATAAAAATATTACACTTCATTTTGGGTAATAGCTCATCTTTTCTAACCCAAACAACTCTTGTTTTCATTTTACGCTTATTTTCTTTTAATTGATAAAATTTGCAAGCATTAGATTTTTGTTGAAAAATGTTTTGCACATGAGGCCGAATTTTATGGAAAGTATGAGAATTTATTTTAGAAAAGTGTCTTGAAATCCTTCTTGGAAATGATCTTTTAGGTTTAGTTTTCTCCTTCTATAGTTAGAGTTTTTTTTGGTTGTCTAGGAAGAACATAATTGTTACGGCTTCTGCTAGAATAGTTAAAGTTTTGGTACACAGGAGTAATAGAGACAGGTTTGACTAAATGTCTAGAGTATCATCCTTCAAAGGAATGACCATACAAGTCACAGTAAGAGAAAAACAAATTGCTCGAAGTTGGCATCTCTTTAGGAAAGTCTCTAAGCATAGGCTTGATGAATTTTTGAGGTTGAACCTTATTCCTAGGGAGTACAGTTTGAAAGACTGAATCACTCTTCCTAATAGGTCCATATATATTTAGTCTTAGGTGGACTTTCACACTTAGAGCAACTTGATTCCACAATATCAAACTTAGATTGGTTTTTTTCAAACTCATTTTTCAGAGAATGAAAGTCTGGACAAGTTTCTATAGGTCTTTTGCCTCCTGACACAAACTTTATTGGTTCAAGGATTTTAGTTTGAATCTTCAAATTGGGGAAAAATCCTATTCCAGTTCGATCATCAGAATTGGTTTTGGAATCAGAACAAATCCATTAAAACAGTTTGAGTTATTTTCAAATTTAGAATTTTTTTTGAAAACTTTTGTTGTCTTTTCTTTAGATTGTTCCAATTCTAATAATGTCCCTTTATATTTTTTTTCCAGGGTTTCATTTTCTTTGATCAAATTCTTCAATTTTTTATCAAAAGTTTTAACTTCATTTTCATGAGTTAGACATTGGGTAGTATACTCTTCAGCGTTAAGTTTAACCATCGGACTTATGTCTTCTAATTTCTTAGTGAGATCTTTCACTATCTTTTCTAGTCTAGTGCTTTTCTTGAGATTTTTCCATTAAAATGTGTGAATGTCAGTGAGGTCTTCAGTGTCTGAGTCACTAAGTGCAGTGTGTGAAGTGACCCCTAAGGATTCATTTCTTGAAATCACACACCCATGGACATCGTCATTATCGCATTCCCTTTGACTCACACACCCCGTGGTAGAACTAGAAATATTCTCAAAAATTAATGCATCTAAAACAGTAGTAGCGGGATTGACAACAGCAGGAGTAGAGTTACTATCATCATTCTCATGCATAGGCATATCATCATTGTATATAATCTTAGCAAAGAAGGACATGCAAGGATCAAAAGGATTAGATGATTCAGGTTCCTCATTCTCAGAATCACTTAAATCATCCCATGTTTTGCAAATGTTGGCCCTACTATGTGTATTAGCAGTGTTCAGTTTTACTCTACAGTCTTGTGCTATGTGTCCTAATTTTTCATATATAAAACACTCAATGTTCTTGAAGTCTTTGTTGGGTCTCGTGTCCTTGTGGTGTTTATCTTGACCTTTCTCATGAGGTTTGTAGTTAGACGGAATTGGATAATTTGGCTTGCCTTGTCTATTTGTTAATTCATTTCTAAATTTGACAATTTTCTTAAATTGTTTTGACATACAGGCAATTTGATTATCCAAACTATCTATATCACATTCCTCATCAGAATCATCAGTGGAAATAGTAAACTCAGGTTTCATCAACTTAAAGGAAAAACTCAAGTTGGAACTAGTCTGTTTCCTATGGGACTGGGTCATTTATTTCTTAAATTCTAATTCCATTTCCACAGTTCAAAGTTTACTACTGAGTAATTCAGGAGTGAGATTTTAATCACACATTTCCTTAATAGCATATCTTTTATTATCAAATTTCTGTGGCAATGACCTTAGAATTTTAGATACAATTTCATGTCTGTCATAAGTTATCCCATTAGCATGCAATTTTGTCACGGTGTCAGTTAATTTCATGTAAAAGTCATCAAAGGTTTCAGAATCTGACATAATTAGGGAATTATACTGCTGAACAAGCATTTGAGTTTTAGTAGCCTTGACTCTAGTGTAACCTTCATGTGCAGTGATTAGTGTATCCCAAGCTTCCTTAGAAGTGGTACAAGATGATATCCTTTTGAACTCATGTTCATTTATGGACATAAAGATGGTATTCTTGCCTTTGTTATTGTTTCGAGAAGTTTTCTGCTCTTCTTGTGTGAACTCACTTAATGCTTTCCTAACCCTCTCATTACTTCCTTCAGTGGCTAGTTTTGTAGGATAAGTGTAACCATTTTCAACAATGTCCCAGACATCATCTCCCAAGGTTCCTTGTATGAAAGTAACCACTCTTACCTTCCAGTAAGCAAAGTTATTTCCATCAAAGAGTGGTCTGGTCAAGTTACCAAATCTTTCATTTTTCTTGTCTATTATTTTAAGTTTTAGAAAACAATTTCAGAAACACAAGATCTTTTTAAAAATATTTCCAAAGCTCTGATACCAATTGAAAAACTGTTACTAAAGCCGTTTAATACAAGATTAAACTATTTATGTAACTCTAAACTGTTTTTTGAAGAAACTCTTTTCTAGAAATCAAATCAGTTTCATCACAAGAGGTGTTTAAAACTTTGCACGAGATCAGTTTAAGATTTTTTAACTAGTTTTGAAAAACAAAACTAAAACGGTTTTAAATCAGCACACTTATCAGAATGACATGAGGAGATGTACAAAGAATAACAACAAGAGATTTTTAACTTGGTAAAACCTCACCCAACTGAGGAAACATCCACGACTCCCTTTACGAAGTAAAAAGAAAAATCCACTAAAAGAAATATTACAATTACAAACTATATAACACACATGCACACAAATCAGACCTATACAAGTTTAGGAATGTACCCACTTATGTCATTATACCTTTTCTTTAGTTCTGATTGTTGATGTTGTTCTCCTAGTTTGCTAACTTCACTTTGTTCTGGTCTTTACGTCGACTCTTGTATCAAGATCTTATTACCAACACTTTCAGTGTTGTTGTATTTAAGTGTTTATGATTGTGATCTAACACATGCATGCACACACTCACGCTTGTTTTTACAAACAGTCCTAATAAATTACAAATCAGATCTATATGATGTGATTTTTAGTTTCTCTCTTTCTAGGAAATTGTTAACCTTATTTGACCTTTAAGATTAACCCACAATCCACGGCTATCTTGCTCAGAAGAGGTTTCTAGATCTTAATCAATTTCAGGGATTTGAAAAGATTTTTGAAATTAAAAACTGTCAAGTGTGATTCCAACTAGGTCAAAGGTCTTGTTTCAAAAGAACTAGAAACATAAAACATTATTGTTGATTTTGAGTATGAAAACATTTACAAAAAAAGAATTAGCAACAAATTTCTCAAGATGAGAAACAATAAATGCAAATCTAGGTGTAATGTAACATAAAATGGTCAGATATAAAATTTCTATGAAACAGAAATGCAGATCTACCTTAATGCTTAAGTTGGAAACAAGATCTTAAAACGAAGAGGTTAAAGCACGAAACCACTAACAAACCACTCTCAAAACTCTCTAACATTCAAGATTGTGTTTGGTATAAAATTGGTTTTGATAAAAAAGGATTAGGGTTTGAAAAAGGTTTAGACGAACTAGGGTTAGGGTTTCTAACTTTGGTTTCTCTCTTCTCTCTCTTATCTCTTCTCTCTCT
Source organism: Sambucus nigra (assembly GCA_949130495.1). Classification (NCBI taxonomy): domain Eukaryota; kingdom Viridiplantae; phylum Streptophyta; class Magnoliopsida; order Dipsacales; family Adoxaceae; genus Sambucus; species Sambucus nigra. The sequence continues at coordinate 644,749,500 of OX422211.1, read as the reverse complement.
AAATGACGAAGTGGCCAAAATCTCCAAATGGCTGAGAGGAACCCTCTTTATATAGGGAGCTGAGAAGGATCAAGAAGGTAGAGGTAAATCAAGGGCTGAGATTAAGTCAAGCTATCTTGACTTTCATCCAATGGTTGTTGGTTATAAGTCTTGTGATTGTATGATAAGGGTTCACGAGGATTAGGACATGGGCCCATGAAGATCGTCGATTAACTCAATCTAAGGGCTAATAAAACACACTGGTTTAATCTCTTAGAAGAAACACAAATACATCCAATAGGGAAGCAACAGGTGTAAGGAAAACACCGGATATCAAACGCGTGTATAAACTTAATTACATAGACACCCTGAATTATCTAGTGCTTTTGGTTCCTACCCAAGGTAACATTTCAGGGAAATAACCAATAACCAGAATTTATATATTGACCCCAAAACTTTTAATTCCATTTTTAAATAAGAAAAAAGTTTAAAAATCATTCCAAAATTCCCAAAAAATTATAAAAAATTATTTTAAGGGAAATTAACACACACAACACACATATAGACAATTTAAACAATGTGTGAATAATGTATGCAGTTCTAAACTGTGTGTGAGTGATAGTGAATATACCTTGATCAATCAAACAAGAGGAATGAATTGAATTGAAGGTTATGAGGCTCTTTGGTATCAATGACGGGGACTCAATTTTGTATTTATTTCCAAACTAAATGAGCACTTATACAATGTAGACTCAAGTGAGTCAAGAGTATAAGGTGCTTCAGTGTCCACATGAGATATGCCATGTTAAGATCTTGTATTGCTCATACGGTAGATGTCGTTTGGAGGGTCTCGGCCATACCGAGTATGATACCCCCATGTAGCTCTACTTGTTGTTTTGGTTTGTGGTCTCGACTGGGTATGATAGACAAGACATGTCTTTGTTGAAGGGATGCTATCCTAGAGTCTTCCATCCTAGTTCCGTCTAAGCCCTAGACGACCTTAATGCTGGAAATTGCCGAGGTTAAGTTGATGAGTCAGTCCCCTGATGAGAGTCCTCCTTAGTCTCTATCACCCTGGTCCCAGATGAGGTCGAGAAGACCTTGATGCTAGAGAAGGCAGAGGCCGAGTTAATTAGTTATTCCCCTAATGGGAGTCCTCCTTAGTCTCTATCATCCTGGTTCTGGCTGAGGTCGAGATGACCTTGATGCTGGAGAAGGTCGAGGCCGAGTTGATGAGTTAGTCCCCTTCTGGGAGTCTTCCTTGGTCTCTATCATCCTGGTCCTAGTTGTGGACGAGACGACCTTGATGCTAGAGAGGGCTAAGGCCGAGTTGATGAATCAGTCCCCTGCTGGGAGTCTTCCTTGGTCTCTTTCATCCTGGTCCCGGCTCAGGCCGAGATGACCTTGATTCTGGAGAGGGCCGAGGCTGAGTTGATGAGTTAGTCTACTGATGGGAGTCCTTCTTGGTCTCTGTCATCCTGGTTTTGAATGAGGCCGAGACGACCTTGATGCTGGAAAAGGCCGATATAACTGACTATTTTCGTATTTTGGGATAAGGATGAGGCCTCTTATAGTTGACTTCTGGCCGAGGCTGAGTCTTCTCATATTGAGTTGAGTCTGTTAAGGATCCTCGGTGGCACTATCGTGAATGAGTCCAAGGAGACCTGTGGTCACTGATGTAGTCACTGTATGATGAGACTTTGGAGTTATGAGTCAACATATAGGCCGAGGTCGACCCCTCTTGCACCGACCCCTATGTTGAGGTATCAAGTTCACTGCTCGATCGTCGAGGCTGAGGTAGCAAGGCAAAGTACGAGGCCTCCAAGACTGGTGTATAACTGTCATATCTGTCCCATATTAATGGTCTACAGTGGGTCGGCCTTGGCTAAGGGGTTCATCTCTAGGACGAGTACATATTTGGTATATCACTAACTTCCAAGAAAACTTCTACAAATGATAGTCTGGAAGATGATCCGATCGACCAAATTATTATTATGCAAGCCACCTTTCTCAAATAGGAAAAACGCGAGTGCAATGCAAAACAAATGAGGAAATTGTTAAAAAAATGGACATTTTGGTTAAAGGAAGTTTTGAAAGAGAGCCACCCGTTTGACAATTATTCATAGACGGCTCGTCGTGTGATGACTAAAGTGGGTTAATCCTAATTATCTCAATATCAAATGGGATCGATGTGGAGTATGCCATAAGATTCAGTTTCAAAGGCTCTAATAATGAGGTAGAATATGAAGACCTCATAGAAGGTTTGGGGTTGGAATCATCACTCGGTGCTTAATAGTTATCAGCATATAGTGACTCCCAGGTCATAGTGCATCAAATCCTTAGAATCTACGAGATCGGGGAAGAATCAATGGTTAAGTACTAGCAAGAGAAAAATATGGCTATAAAAATTTTGGCTATTCATATGGTTATAATACCAAGGACCGAGAACGTTCGAGAAGATGAACTTGCCCGACTAGCATCAACTACCAAAATTGAACTACGCAAAATGCATCGCAACATAAACGAAGAAATTTTGATGGCCATAGAATTATACCTACGGCACTCATGGAAGGATCCCATCCGAGCTTATCTGGAGCAAGGGACAATCCCTGCTAACCAAAAGAAGGCAAGTAAGCTTAGGTATAAAGTTACGAGATATGTGTTATATGGAGGAATCCTATTTAAAAATTGATTTATAATATCTTTACTCATATATGTTCATCCTGCAAAGGTTAAAGACATGATTAAAGAAGTTCATGAAGGCTCATGTGGAGCTCATTCAGCAGACAAATCTTTAGTAAAGAGAGTGGCCACTCAAGGGTATTTTTGGCTAGCGATGAAAGAATACTGTGAGAATTACACAAAAGGTGCAATAAATGTCAAAAGTTTGTAGTGATCCATAAAATCTCAGGAGCATCACTAGATTTGATCACAATACCTTGGCCCTTTTCTATGTGGGAAAATTTGTTATGTTCGCCCCACTAACAAAGACAAGGAGCAGGTTCAAATATGCAGTCCTAGCAATGGACTACTTCATAAAATGGGTAGAGGTCGAGCCTTTGGTCGAGATTTCGTAAGAAAAGGTGTTCCACTTTATATGAAAGAACATTATCTGCCTCTGGCCAAGTGTTTATATGTTCAAGCAAGTGTTCATCTATTCGTATCATTCATCATGTTCGATCGAGTGTTTAATATCGTTTGGTTCGGTTCAAAATCAAGGGATATACTTCCCTAATCACCTTTAATGTCTTTTGAAACATTATATAATATTACATTTAGATTGGAGAAATGAAAAATAATAAATCGACTCGTAATTTAATTTAAAACTCATCAGTGTTTCAGTGACCGTAGAATTAGCAGCAGCGCCTACTTGAGACTAACGTGTACATAGGAATCGACCCTATGCACCTTAACCCCTAGGAAACTCCTTCCCTCATGCATATAATAGAATCATTACGGCCTTACCGGTTCATTAAAAACTATAGGTATTCATAATACAAAAAATTATGATTAATTTAACCCACATCACATATCATTCCGTGGACAACCCTATCTGTACCCCCATAGATTTACCTATGGTCCAAATAACGTCCCTCCAAACCCTCAAACCTCTGCTCATTCGGTAAACCATAATCAAAGGTCAATGGATGATTTTTGAGCTCCATTTGACTTTAGTCAACTCTCGAACCCGAGAGTATCTCTTTCACTTTCATAGGGCTCTGAATCCTCTTCCTAATAGTCCATACTATACGCACATTGCACTTATGGTCACATTTAGCCACCCTTTTACCCAAAAAGTCATTGAACGCTCCCGATATCCCTTTGACTTTGGTCAACTCTCCTACCTGAGATAATATCACTCACTTTCATAGGTCTCGAAATCACCTTCCCAACGGTCCGTACTGTGTGCGAATCGGACTTACTGTTTGCATTTAACAACCTTTTTACCTGAAAGGTCACCAAACGTTTCTCGAACTCCATTTGATTTTAATAAACTCTAGAACCTGAGAGTATCTCAATGAACTTTCATAGAGCTCTGAATCCCCTTCCAAAAGTTCCATACCTTACATAAATCAGACTTACAATTCGCATTTAGTTACCTTTTTACTCTGAAACCCTAAATCGGATGCACCGGACACACCGAAGCTCTATTTGACTTTGGTCAACTCTCGTACCCCTGACCTCAATGCACTTTCATATAGCTCCAAATCTTATTTCTAACGGTCCCAACCGTGTAAAAAATGGATTCACGCTTTGTATTTTATGATCATTTTTCTGGGAAAACCATTTTAGGACTACCTATAGGCATTCCTTCCTCGTGTCTGGAGGCATGAGATACTTTCCTTGGACGCCAAGTCTCGCAAGCCTACCGATAGGGCCTTGATGGCATTCAGACCTCCCAAGAGAAACCTAGTCTTTTGTTCCCTTCAAGGTTTCTATTTAAGTAAATTTTGTCTCGAAATTAGTGTAATGACCTTTTAATATATCACTTTCCAAACATTCTATCAACATTCCTTTACATCACTCACATCTCACTTTTTCCACCCATTTCGCCACCATCTCACCACCATCAAAATCAGCTCTCATCACCTCAAGAATCATAATCTAAGCCCTTGAGAAGGTCTAAATTCTCTTTTTTTCAAGCTTATTAAATAAGTGTAATTTCTTAAACTTTATTACTTTTAGCATATATTTCTATATAGTCTTTATTTTCTCATGACTAATCACATTTTGATCATTTATATACCCGCAAAGTTTGTTTTCATAAATTCAAAAAATCCAACAATAAGGTTTAATATATAAAGCCCAAATTAGAGTTTTCTTCTATTTTCACCACTTGTGCATGCTTTTCTATAAATCAAAATAGAAAACTCTAGTTTTAAATTTATGGGTTAGACCCCACATTTACTTTCTTTTTAAACAAGTGAACTTTTGTGTTGATTTCTAACTACGTAGGCATCTCAAATCTATCTTGGGATTCGAGTCCTCATATTCCATACTTTACTTTTCTATCTCCATTTTCGTTAGCATATATATATATATATATATATATATATATATATATTCCTACCTATTTTTACTCTTTAGTGGTCCCGTTGACATGCATACTCACTTATTTATAGTGAGTTACGATCCGGTGCATCTCTCATAGATATTTATTATTATTTATTTTTATTCTTTAGCGATCCATTTGACATGCATATTCACTTGTCCATATTGAGTCAAGATCTGGTGTATCACTCATAACGTAGCCCTTTTTATTAATTTTATTCACATTTTAGTTGTTTCATTAACGTGCGTATTCATTTGTTCATAGTGAGTCATGATCTGGTGTATTGCTCATATGTCAGATACTTTTATGCTTTTCTTTTTCGTTTAATCATACTCCATCGATTGATTCGTTCTCGTCTTTTCCATGACATGTACACGATGATGTCACTCCTTACACCTTTCTTATGTATATAAACACATTTCACCCTCAAATATTTTACACATTGGAGAAAATGAGAACATTTTTATATCCCATAAGAGATCCAAAGGGCAGAATGGATGCCTAACACCTTCCCATTCTGTAACTTTGTCACCGAGCATGTGATGTATTTGGTTTTGTATGTATCGGTTAGTCTTTTATAGTGCCTCCTCAAGAGATGGCTACATATTTTGACTTATTTGATTAAAATAGGTTAGCAACTCCAATCTCTACATTTTTATACACCCCTTGACGATGACCTATTTATGTCCAAGGGAACCAGCGAACGATGCACGAGTGGAGGAAAGGGATATTTCTTCATTAACCCCATTCCATCGAGAACCTCGGGGTAAACCAATCATCCTGGATAGAGACACGTTCCAATAATTACATTAGCGTAATATTTTTTTTAGAGTGGTGGACATTAAATTTCTTGCCATGTTGATCCATCACTGCTCTTTAGTGGCCAACTCGATATCCACTACACCAAAAGGCTAAATTGTCACCTTTGAGCCGACCATCCTTGTCACGTGTGACACTCCGCTTATTAAAATAAGAGGTGTCCAACCCGATACTCCAATAATTACAGGAATCATAGATGGTCCATTCTTAGCATCACAGAAATACAATAAGTATACGAGATAACCACCCATTATTTAGAAAACGGATGTCATAATATTTAGTAAGTTAAAGAAAGCATTTACACAATCCCAATTGAAAAGAAGGTGGATACAAGTAAGGACAGAAAGTCATTCAACAACCATATTACAAAACAACCGAATAAACTGTCGGTTGACAGACCTATACAATTAGGTTACACAGAGTATCAAAGTATAATATCATATATATACAACAAGTACAAAACTTGGGCAACACGCCCGAATGTGTAACCAATCATAACTAGAATACAAAAGATGGATGCGTCTAAATCAATTATCCCATAATATCCACAAAGTGTTATAGCTACAGGACACTAGAATAGGAAATTCAATACGAGCATCCTGGCGGTGGAACACCTGGTCGAATATAATATTCATACAAAACAAAGAGATATAAACGGGTCAGGGCCCAATTTGATATAATCACCATGTGAATAAAATGCATGACAATTATGAACAGTTAAATCATCAAGAATAAGTTTGTTTCGATCACCATAAGTAATGATAAGGAATCCAATTTCTCAATCTAAAAGCATAACCTAACGCAATCTCAATAACAATTATCACAATTTAATTATACCGGAGAATATTGAAAATATATTACTTAAAGAGATTCCATTTCCTTTTTACACAATTTCATTTTACCGTTCCTTTTCTCATTAGGAAACGTATCCAAATCAATTTATTTCATAAAGTGTCGTATAATCAATAAGATTCCACTTTAATAAGAATAGTTATATTACACAATATATAAAGATTCTAAGACCGTCCATTCGAGTTTACCCACTGGACGCGCCCCTAAATAGCTATCATCTTCTAGGGCCTATCACCAAGACAACCTAGGCATCCTACATCGCATGACGTCGGGAAGTGGTCATATACCTTCGACGGTGAGTCATAACCACACTCGAAATTACCTCACTTCGAACAATAATCACACAATATAATATAACCGGTGGTATGGCCGAGGACTATATTTACCATGCATTCACTAGCCAGGGGACTTCACCTCATGCGCGTAACTTTCCCTATGATAGCATTTAGAGAGGTGTGTATACACAATTTATCATTCACAATTTGATCTCATTTTAAAATATGCATTACATTTTATCCGGAGCCATAAGCGTCTAATGTCATCATTATAAACCTCAATGTTTAATTATCCCCATCATAACTCTCCCTTAATTAACATTCCTTCTAAAACCCCTCATGTATGATATTCTTCAACACAATTCTAGAGGTCAAAATTAACTCACTCTAATTCCCCTTAGGTAATAGACTAGTTCATTATAATAAAATATCCCTTTAACTTCCTCTAATTTAACTAACTAAATTGATTCCCGAACTAATCCTCAACTCTCATTTCTACTTAGCTTTTTAGATACTTTACTACTAGACTCTAATACTCTAGTTTTACTTCATTCAAAAAGGTTACTAAGTCCCTATCTTAAAAGAAAGAAGCTAAAAAGAATTAAGGATTTTAAGAGTGAAAAATAGGGGACCGATCGACCAGTCATGGGACCGCGGTCGACTGCGCCTCAAGGGTTTTGCCTAGGAACGAATGCAGAAAGCTCATTTTGGAAGGCCCGGTAGATCGGTCCTAGGACCGCGGTCGATCGTTCTTTGATTTTATACTTATATACGAAAGAAGTAGGCTTTCAGCTAAAGGGCCAGTCGATCGGTCCTAGGACCGTGGTCGACCGCGCCTAGCAGACCCACGATTTTCTCTTCTTCTACAATGCTAGATCCAAAACCTAATCTCCATATTCTTACCATTATTTCATTCTCATCAACCAACAACACAACCACAACATCTCTACACCACAACAAACTCATATGACCAACTTAAATTATATAAACAACAAGATCTAAGGGTTTAAACATCAAAATCTAACAAAACCTACTATTTGTTCTAATTCACCAATTACACAACTATCATAACAAATTATTCACATTAAATCATATACTAGCAAGTAAGAAACTTGCCTTAAGCTGAAAACTCATATTCTCTTCCGGTAGATGCAAGATCAAACCCAATTTCTTCTTCTTTTCTTCTTTCTCTTCTTTTCCCCAAATTCTCTTTCTCTCTCTTTCTTTCTCTAGGTTTAGGAAGCATACACTTGAGAATTAAAAGGGTTGTAAGACTTAATTGTTCCCTAAGTATAAATTTCCCTCTTAAAATGTTAATACACCATTAAAATGACTCGTAATTACATAATTAAGTCATAACCGGCCAAAAGTGCTTGGAACCCAAAAATACAATATGGCACTTATTTTGACTATCTCGACTATTTCGGGACTAATCTCTCCCTCTAAATTGGCATCCGGAATAATATAAATCATTTGAAGTTTCAACTTCATTTAAACCATAAATGTCGTTTAAAGCACAACGACACCAAGAATCGTAACATAATGCTATTTACATTCACATAATAGTAAATATGCAAAAATCTAGTAAATATTATCTTTTAACTCACTTAAAATAATATTTACTCCATCCTCCAATATTTTATATAATTACCTCTCATGAAAAATTAATATAAAATCAATTACTCAAAAGTAAGGGTTATCATATACTCCCCCCCCCCCCCTACTATAAGGTATTTTTGCCCTCAAAATTAGGCGTACCTTGCAAAAAGAGATGTGGACACTTTTCTTGCATATCGTCCTCACGCTCCCACATTGATTCCTCGGTATTATGGTGCCCCCATTGAACCCAAACCAAGGGCACCATACGAGATCTTAGCCTAGACTCCCCGTGATCTAAGATTGCAACTGGTTGTTCCTCAAATGAGATATCGGGCTACAATTTGATGTCATCTAACGAAATGTGCTAGTGAGCTCCTTCACACCTCTTGTACTTTTTCAAGGATGACACATGAAACACATCATAAATCTGTTGTAAGTGTTTCGGCAAGGCAAGTTGATACGTTACTGGGCCTACCTTAGAAATGATGAGAAACGATCTTACGTAGCGTGGGGCAAGCTTTCCTTTCTTCCCAAATCACTTTATACCCTTTATTGGCGATACTCGCACCAAAACTTGACCTCCAACCTCCAAATATGCATGCCTTCTATTAGCATCAGCATAACTCTTTTGACGATCTTGAGCTATTCGGATGCGATTGTGAATAATTTCAATCTTCGAAGAAGTATCCTGGATCATTTCACGTCCAAGAAATTTATTATCCCCTACTTCCAACCAACAAGTTGGTGATCTACACGGTCGACCATACAATGCTTCATAGGGTGCCATCCCGATAGTGAATTGGTACGAATTATTATAAGTAAATTTAACCAAGGGAAGATATTGTTCCCAACCTCCTTTGAAATCAAGCACACACATTCGGAGCATATCCTCCAACATTTGGTTGACTCTTTTCGTCTGCCCATCTGTTTGAGGGTGATAGGAGGTACTCAACTTCAATTCGGTTCCCATAGCTTCTTGTAAACTTCGCCAAAAATGGGAAACAAAATTTTTTTCTCGATCGGAAACTATATTAATGGGCACCCCGTGAGGTCTAACAACCTCCGTAATAAATATTCAGGCATAACGAGCAGTATTGTAGTCTGTACGTACCGGTAAGAAATGTGACAACTTAGTTAAGCGATCAACGATCACTCAAATAGAATCATGGCCGCTTTGTGACGTTGGAAATCCCGTGATGAAATCCATCGAGACGCTTTCCCACTTCCATACCGGTATTTCCAAGGGTTGTAACAAACTTGTTAGTTGTTGATGATCTATCTTCACTAGTTGACAAGTAGTGCGTTGGGAAACTAATTTAGAAATGTCCCGTTTCATACCCGCCCACCAGTATTGACGGCGCATGTCTTGGTACATTTTGTCCCCACCAGGATGTACTGCAAATTTGGACCCATGACATTCTGTCATTATGTCCCATCTCAAATCCCCTTCGTCCGGGACAACAAGTCTCCCATGGAAACGTAACCCACCCTTAGAACTTATAGAGTAGGATTCCGCTCCCTCGGTTAATAATTGGTGTATACGGTCCTAATAACTTTTTTCCCTTCCTTGAGCTTCCACAAACTGTGCCACTATAGTAGGCCTAATGGTCAACACCGACATAAACGCCCTAGCAACAGCGTCCTCTTGGCTAAGTTCCTTCCATTTAGCCTTCCAAATCATGGCTAACTCCCCTTCGGGTTTCCTACTCAACGCATCCACCACTACATTAACCTTACTCGACTGATAATGAATATCAAATTGGTTGTCCTTCACAAATTCTAACCTTTGTCGCATATTTAAATCCTTATACGAAAATAAATTTAAATCCTTCTGCGAAAATAAATATTGCAACGACTTGTGATCCGTGAAAAGACTAAATTTCTCCCCAGGAGGTAATGTCTCCAAATCTTCAAGGCAGAAACCACTACAACAAGTTCCAAATCATGAACCGGATAATTCTTCTCATGGGGCTTTAGTTTACAGAGAAGAATAAGCAATAGCCCGCTGCTCTTATTGTAGCACACCTCCCAACCCTTACAGAGATGCGTCTGTAAAGACCAAATATTCCAACCCCGGTCTCGGTAACGTAAGCAGTGGAGTAGAAGTCAACGTATCTTTCAGCTCATCAAATGCTAGCTGACAAGAATCATCCCAAACAAACCTCACCCCTTTCCGCATTAAATTTATCAAATGGCTAGAAATCTTAGAGAAACCCTTAATAAATCTGCGGTAATAGCCAGCCAGACCAAAAAACTCTGAATTTCTGTAGGTGTAGTGGGCTGACCCCATTCCCTCACTGTAATAACTTTACTCGGGTCTACTGAAATACCCTCAATGGTAACAATGGGGCCCAAAAACTATACTTATTGTAGCCAAAAACCACACTTCTCAAATTTAGCATACAATTGATGATCCCTCAATGTCTGCAGGACCAACCGAAGTGTGTAACATGATCGTCCCCCATTTGAGAATACTCTAGAATGTCATCAATAAATACGATAATAAACTGGTCCAGGAAGTCTCAAAACACTCTATTCATAAGGTCCATAAACACTGCAGGATCATTGGTTAGCCCGAAAGGCATAACCAAAATTTCATAGAACCCATATCTAGTTAGAAACGCGATTTTGGACACATCTTGTTCTCGTATCCGCAGCTGGTGATACCCCATCCTCAAATCTATTTTAGAGAAGTATGATGCTCCCCTTAGCTGATCGAATAAATCATCAATCCGAGGTAGTGGGTATTTATTCCTGATGGTAACCTTATTCAATTCCCTGTAATCTACGCACAACCGTAGAGAACCATCTCTTTTCTTCACAAACAATACAGGAACTCCCCACGGCGACGTACTACGCCTAATAAACCCATGTTCTAACAACTTCTGAATCTGATCTCTTAACTCCCTCATCTCAATAGGAGCCATACGGTACAGAGATCTAGCAATCGGTCGTGTCCCCGGTGCTAAATCAATCACAAACTCAATCTCCCTACTCGGAGGTAAACCCGATATTTCTAGAAAAACATCTTTGAAGTCTCGAATAACCGAAATTGAATCTAAGGAAATGACTACATCCCGAGAAGTCTCCTCCACAATACAATATAAGTAAGTGCTATAACCTCACTCAGAACGAGGCACAACCACTAAAAACATCTCCTGCTCCGGAATGGCAAAAATTGTACTATTCCCATGACAATTTACTATCGCACGGTACTTCACTAGACAATCCATGCCCAGAATTACATCATACCCGACCATATTAAGGATGAGCAAATTGGCCTCAAAACACAAATTACCAAGATTTATTTCTACTTTTCTACAAACAAAGAAAATAAGTGAACCATCACCCATAGAAGATTTGACACTAGTAAAGGTACTTTCTGTACCCTTAATTAGCTCCGCAGACTGAGCAAAACTTCTAGAAATAAATGATTGTGTCGCACTCGTATCAAACAATACACGACCCATATGCCCATGAATGGGAAACTTATCCTCAATAGCTGGCGGCGCTAGCGGGGTTGGAGGAAGTATAACATCCTGTACAGGGTAAGCATGCCCATACTGTAGTCATCCTTATTATGGAGGGACGACTGGGTTAGGCACTGGTGGCGGTAGTTGTGCCTGCTGATGCTGTGGAACTCTAGGAAACTGTCCCCCAATCAACTCTGGACACGCCTTCCTATAATGACCCATCTCCCCACATTGAAAATAATGACCCGTCATATTTTCCTGATTACGGCCCCTATTATTTCTTAATTGCCCAAAGCCTTGGCCCGGTTGGCCTCGACCCTCATTATTACCCTGACCTGCCTGATGCTGTTTCTGGGCACCCTAATCGTGCCTAAAATTACTGCCACCCAAATTAAATCCACTAAACCACTATTTTTTGGACAAATCCCCTTGTTGGGCATCCCTTTCCTTTTGCTTACCTCCCGATAATTGGGGCGAGGTTAGTGCTCCCCCTCACGCACCATTGCCGCTTGGTTTATTCCCTTGCCTCGTAACTAAAACTTTCTTACTTCCTTGTACATGCAACTGATGATCTTGACAATGGAGTAACGCGACATTCATCACATCCCCAAAATTTTGTAAAGATGGATTGCCCATCAAATGTTATCGTATCCTCCAATGCAAGCCTCCAATAAACTTTGATATTATCCTCTCCTTTAGAGTTACCTCATCCGGCACAAAACTAGCCAAACGAGTGAATTCCTCCTCATACTCTGCCACCAAACATTCACCTTGAACTACATCTTGAAGCTTTCTCCTCATTTCCCTTTGGACTACCGGAGGAAAATATTTTCGATCAAACAAAACCCAAAAGTTAGTGATAGTCATAGTATCTCTTTGCTCTGGCGTGGTCATCGACTCCCACCAATGTAAGGCTGCTCCAACTAGCTTAAAAGTAGTAAGGATTTTCTTCTGTTCCTCACTATAGTCTACCATACGAAGATGGCGCTGCATATCCTTTTTCCATTGGTTAGCTATGATCACGTCGGAATCACCCTGAAATTATGGGGGATGACCCTTTAAAAAGGATTCCCTGACTCTTTCCCATGGAGAACGTCCCTCAGGGACTTGTATCTCCTAAGCTCGTGGTTTTTGGGCTTGGGGAAATTGCTGAACCACGGCAGTCATCGCAGCATTGATCGCCTGGGCCATGATATTGGCTACTTCAGCGGCATCAATAGTTCCTTTCTATGGAGGTGGAGGACCTACATCATCCTCTACAAACTCTATTTCATCTCGCAGGCGACCTCTCTTAGGCGGCATCTCAGAATAAGAAACAACCGAATTAGAATACTATTAGGAGCAGTTTATATTACAGAAGATCGCAAATATAAGCAAACAAAACAGTCCTAACATTTAGGCTCTATATCAAAGAAATCTATGGTAGATCGTGACAAGTCCACATAGATCCTAAAGACTCTAGAACCTGATGCTCTAATACCATTTGTGACACCCCACTTATTAAAATAAGAGGTGTCCAACCCGATACTCCAATAATTACAGGAATCATAGATGGTCCATTCTTAGCATCACAGAAATACAATAAGTATACGAGATAACCACCCATTATTTAGAAAACGGGTGTCATAATATTTAGTAAGTTAAAGAAAGCATTTACACAATCCCAATTGAAAAGAAGGTGGATACAAGTAAGGACAGAAAGTCGTTCAACAACCATATTACAAAACAACCGAATAAACTGTCGGTTGACAGACCTATACAATTAGGTTACACAGAGTATCAAAGTATAATATCACATATATACAACAAGTACAAAACTTGGGCAACACGCCCAAATGTGTAACCAATCATAACTAGAATACAAAAGATAGATGCGTCTAAATCAATTATCCCATAATATCCGCAAAGTGTTACAGCTCCAGGACACTGGAATAGAAAAGTCAATATGGGTGTCCTTGCATTGGAACACCGTGTGGAATATAAGATTCATACAAAATAAAGAGATATAAACGAGTCAGGGCCCGATTTGATATAATCACCATGTGAATAAAATGCATGACAGTTATGAATAGTTAAATCATCAAGAATAAGTTTTTTTTATCACCATAAGTAATGATAAGGAATGTAATTTCTCAATCTAAAAGCATAACCTAACACGATATCAATAACAATGATCACAATTTAATTATACCGAAGAATATTGAAAATATATTACTTAAATAGATTCCATTTCCTTTTTACACAATTTCATTTCACCGTTACTTTTGTCATTAGGAAATGTATCCAAAGCAATTTATTTCATAAAGTGTCGTATAATCAATAAGATTCCACATTTATAATAATAGTTATATTACACAATATATAACGATTCTACGACCGTCCTTTTGAGTTTCCCCACTATATGCGCCCCTAAATAGCTATCATCTTCGAGGGCTTATCACCAAGACAACCTGGGCATCCTACATCGCATGACGTCGGGAAGCGTCCATATACCATTGGTAGTGAGTCATAACCACACCTGCAATTACCTCACTTCGAACAATAATTACACAATATAATATAATCGGTCCTATGGCCGAGGACTATATTCACCATGCATTCACTAGCCAGGGGACTTCACCTCATGCGCGTAACTTCCCATATGATAGCATTTAGAAAGGTGTGTATACACATTTTATCATTCACAATTTGATCTCATTTTAAAATATTCATTATATTTTATCCGGAGCCATAAGCGTTTAATGCCGTCATTATAAACCTCAATGTTTAATTATCCCCATCATAATTCTCCCTTAATTAACATTCCTTCTAAAACCCTTCATGTATGATATTCTTCAACACAATTCTAGAGGTCGAAATTAACTCACTCTAATTCCCCTTAGGTAATATACTAGTTCATTATAATAAAGAATCCCTTTAACTTCCTCTAATTTTACTAACTAAATTGATTCCCGAACTAATCCTCAACTATCATTTCTACTTACCTTTTTAGATACTTTACTACTAGACTCTAATACTCTAGTTTTACTTCATTCAAGAAGGTTCCTAAGTCCCTATCTTAAAAGAAAGAAGATAAAAAGAATTAAGGATTTTAAAAGTGAAAAAAAGGGGACCGGTCGACCGGTCATGGGACCGTTGTCGATTGCGCATCAAGGTTTTTGCCTAGGAACGAATGGAGAAAGCTCATTTTGGAAGGCCCGATCGACCGGTCCTGGGACCACAGTCGACCGTGCTTTGATTTTATACTTATATACAAAAGCAGTAGGTTTTCACCTGAGGGGACGATCGACCGGTCCTAGGACCGCGGCCGATCGCGCCTAGCAGACCCACGATTTTCTCTTCCTCTACAATGCTAGATCCAAAACCTAAACTCCATATTCTTACCATTCTTTCATTCTCATCAACCAACAACACAACCATAACATCTCTACACCACAACAAACTCATATGACCAACTTAAATTATATAAACAACAAGATCCAAGGGTTTAAACATCCAAATCTAACAAAACCTACTATTTGTTCTAATTATCCAATTACACAACTATCATAACAAATTATTCACATTAAATCATATACTAACAAGTAAGAAACTTACCTTAAGCTGAAAACTCGGATTCTCTTCCGGTAGATGCAAGATCAAACCCAATTTCTTCTTCTTTTCTTCTTTCTCTTCTTTTCCCCAAATTCTCTTTCTCTCTCTTTCTTTATATAAGTTTAGGAAGCATACACTTGAGAATTAAAAGGGTTGCAAGAGTTAATCATTCCCTAAGTATAAATTTCCCTCTTAAAATGTTAATACACTATTAAAATGACTCCTAATTACATAATTAAGTCATAACCTGCCAAAAGTGCTCGGAACCCAAAAATACAATATGGCACTTATTTTGACTATCTCGACTATTTCGGGACTAACCGCTCCATCTAAATTGGTATCCGGAATAATATAAATCATTTGAAGTTCCAACTTCATTTAAACCATAAATGTCGTTTAAAGCACAACGACACCATGAATCGTAACATAATGCTATTTACATTCACATAACAGTAAATATGCAAAAATCTAGTAAATATTATCTTTTAACTCACTTAAAATAATATTTACTCCATCATCCAATATTTTATATAACTACCTCTCATGGAAAATTAATATAAAATCAATTACTCAAAAGTAATGGTTATCACATGACGGTCATTAATCGTGACAAAAAATATGGATTTTTATCACAGTCATTAACAGTGACGAGTACAGTTGTCACGGACTTGTCACAGCCAATGATCGTGACAACTTTAGAAAGTTGTCACGGTCAAAGACCTTGACAAGTCCGTGACAATTCTTTGGATTAGAATCCATAATCCTTCTTTTTTTTCCCACCATTTTTATTTCCCACCATTTTTTTCTCTCTCTCTCTCTGTGATGGTTCTCTCTCTCTCCGTTTCAAGTATTTTTATCTCTCTCTCTCTCTATCTCTATCTCTCTCTCTCTCTCTCTCTCCCTCTCCTTCCTTTGTATATGTGTGTGTAGGTGTGGGGGGCAGTGAGGGGTGGCAGTGGTGGGGCAGGGGGAGTGAGGGAGGTGGGGGTGACAATGGTGGGGTAGGGGGCAGTTGGGGGGGTAAGGGTGTGTGTGTGTCTGTGTATAGGTGTGTGGGGGTGGGGGGTTGGCAGTGGTGGGGTAGGGTGTGTGCGGGAGGGGGGGTTTCTGTTTCGAATTTTCCACTGCTTTCATTGTGGGCAGGTTTAGTTGCGTAAATTATTTAATTATATATATTGATGAATTTGAGATTAAAAGATTGGGAATGTAATTAATTAAAAATGGATTAAATTTTTTTTTAAATTAACTTGAATTGGTTAATTTTTTAATTTGTTCATTCATGACACCAAACAGTAATAATAAGACAATTCATTAATCAACCCATTGTAATTGGGATAATTTATAATTTTGGGGACAACCAAACGGATCATGTGTGATTATTACTTTACCTGCTTCGTTGGTTTATTTCATTGACCAACACTAATTAAGAAAAGGATAATTATCTGATTAGAATATACCAAAAAAATTAGAAATAATTAAATGGAAGAGTTATTCAACCCCCTGTAGGTCATATCTTATTACATCCAAAACAAAGTGGAGAAATTCATGCTTAAACATTATTTTTAACTTGGGTATGAAAATTAAAATGAAAAGAAAATGTGAGTGGGCTTGAAACTTGAAACCATTGCTATGACAACAACCAACCTTTCACTAAGAAGTAATATTCTAAATCCCATTATGATATTGAATTATTTCTTGATATTGATTTTCATTGGAATTTATATTGATATTGAATTGAATTGAATTGCATTGGTATTGAAATTTTCATATTGAATTAAGTTGGGCAAGTTAGATTAATTGCACACGTAGATATTTAAATTCTTGCCTTACTCTATCATATTAAATCCTAATTAACTTGTCTTAACAACTACCTTATCTAAATAAAATTGCTCGAATTTTGATAAGACATAATTAAATGAAACATACTTCAAATTACATATAGTATGCATAGATACTAGACTTCTAGTTCTTATGCGTACGCATTCAATAGCCCTTAGACCCGTTCGAGAGTTATTACCCCTGTAATGAGATCTCTCGAATTATCCCGTTTGGACAGTTTGGCACTACATAATTTTTGTATAATAATATTCTTAGTGTCTTAAACTTGTTACTTTTGAGGGATATTCTGTAGCCGTATCTTAATGTTCTCTGGGTACATACTAGATGATGCGATGTTAAGTGTTATTTCAATTGATAAATTTAAATAAGGCTCAAACTTGCGAATCTATGTCGTGTACTTGGAGAACTATGAGGATATGATACCAAATTTTCCTCAAATTGGAACAATGTGCATGAGCTATTAAGTATAATACAGAAATATGCGGTCTTGAATGGGATATGACCACTCACCCTTTAGAGGAGATGGAGGAAATTGGAATTAATATTATAAAGTGAATTTTAATTTCAATTTCAAATTAAAATTGAATTTGAATTTGAATGCTCGAATAAATTTACGCATAAAAACTAACCTTCTAGTTCTTATGCATACGCATCCAATAGGTGATTGTTTATACTAATGGGAACTAAACATTTACACTTTTGTTTATGCTAATCCATAAATGTACGTTTCTTACCCATAATAGGTGATTGTTTGAAGTAGCTACGATGGGATATCCTAAATACAAAGAGTGGATGGGTGAGACAAATAGATTAGGGGATATGTTTCGCAAAGGTGTTAATGAATTTGTACGCAAATAGATGTCATTGTTGGGGTTGTATACTAAAAATCATGGTTCACTAGTGAATTTTAGTATGTCTATTTAATGATAATCTTCACAAGTAATGTTTGCATTATATTATTTCATATATTTATGCATATGTGTCTTTTATTCTACACAGTAGATGATTTGGTGTGTAGAGTTCAACTTCACACAGAAGATTAGATCATCGGTCCTTGTAGAACATAAGTTTGGTTCACAATCTTATATGGGGATGGACACACCATCAGTAGGATTGTAGCACACTATTTTAGTAGGTCTATCTTGATTACGGGAGACGGTATAGTTTTGACTTATTGTGGTAGTACACTTTGTGTGTATTGAACAGGACCAATTAGAGATAATTGTCTTTATACTGACTATATAAGATAATGAACATATGGTGGTTGTTATGAGTTCTTAAGCTCTTAATCCAAACATAATTGATGGACATGTGCATCAATTGTTTGTTACTTTGACCTATTGGGTGAGATTCATTTATGGATCAATAATCTTGGTAGATTGGCTAATGTCGATTAGTGTATGGTGACAATTAATTATGAATGGAATCCACGTCTCAGTAAAGAGATTGATGATACCCTCTTGATGTAGCTTATAAGTTTTGATTATGTCAAACCCCGCCGGTGGATTTAATTATTCGACATATCAAATAAGTTAAGCGAACGGTCTCAAGGAATTTATAGGAAGTCGATTAAATATAATTGTCAGTAATTTAATTTAATCGACGGGTATTTGTAATCTTAACGTGGGGAGATTATTAAGCATTTAATAACGTGGAGATCGAAATTATAATTTTCAGATAGTAGAATAGAGTACAATTATTATTCTTTAGTGGAATGAATAATAATTTATAGAATTATGTGTAACACCCCGCCCGCCCGGGGAGAGCGAACGGAGCGCTACTCATCGATGAAACTAACACTAAATCCATAATAAAACAAGGTATAGAGCATCTAAATCCCACAACAACAAAAGAGAAACCATTAATCTCAAATATCTTCAAATAAATACAACAAGTCTCTCGAATAAATACAACAACTAAAATAAATCTCCAATGCTCTATACATCAAAATAAATAAATACAAGTCTTCTCTCTTGTATTAAAAATTCTTCCCAAAATAATCCATGTTAAATATCAATCTCCATAGCGCCACAAAATCCGCGTTAACCTGCCACTAAAAGAAAATATGGAGAAGTACACAATACGACAGGAAAGATTCTCAACAAATATTAGCGGTGAATAAAATGTAACAATACGAGTATGAATATTCAAATCAAACGTGAAATCTCATAAGCAATTATATCAATATAATTTCTCAACAACACATTAACTGGGTCACCAGGACTCACCACCGTACCGCGCCTATGCATTTTTTTAGCATATCCGGAAAAGGGAATATTGGCGGGTGCCCAACCTCAGTGCCATATTAAAATCTCATGACAGCATGCTCAACACCAACTATAATACCACATGAATCGAAATTAGATTCCAACAAATATTTCCAGATTTCCAAATGAATTTATCAATTCACATATGAGTCAATAATCACAAGAAAACAACGAGAATAATACTCACGAGATTAAGGAGTATATTGTGTAAAACCCCATACCTCAAACCACCAACAAGAACTAACAGCAATCTGTCCAGAACTCAAAGAAAAAGACATCAAAAGCTGCCCACAAAGATCACCAAAAAATCCTCTAAGATCAACCTCAAAACAACCCCAAGAACACCTCCAAAAACCTAAGGTTGAATGCATAAATTAAAGGGCTTGTTTGTGTATAAATAGAGAGGAATTAAAAACATGATTGCTGCCAAAAAGTTATACCAAAAAGGGTCATCCACGACCTTATTTTATGAGGAAAAAACACAAGAGTTGTGACCAAAACAAACACCTCGAAAACACTTCTTTCTCACATTTTTTGGAGCGATCGATCGATCGACCCCCAGGCATCGATCGATCGATGGCCTCCAAAAACTGGCAGTTCTCCATGAAAAAATTATAAGGGACAAAAATTATAAAATCAATATAAAATCCGCTATAACTCCATTTTCGAAACCGTTTGGAATTCTCACTTTTAAAAATAATAACCAACATATTTGAGCAAAAAAAATTATTTTATGAAAAACTTTATTTTTCCTCTTGATTTTGAAAATACCCCAAAAATTACGAGGGTTGTTACATTATGGAATTAATTATAGAGTTTAATTAGAATTCCTAAATTCTGTAGGAAGCTAGTCTTCTATTTCTCCCAGAGGTCCCCGTGCTAGCCTATATAAGCAACCCCTTGTCTCCTAATAAGTGAAGGATCAATATAGGTCATGAAAAACACCGTTAAATTTGCAACACAGGTGGGTGTAACATGAAAGAGATAAAATCTTTAAGGTTCAAGACAGAAGGAACCGCAAAGGTATGAGATCTTGAATATCCTATGTAGATACACCATGTATAATTTTTTTATGATTCGATTTATATGCATTTTTAATAGACTCTTGGACTATCGCTCCAACAGTTGGTATCAGAGCTATGTTGATACTGCGTATATGTTGAATTCAGTCATGTTGTCGAATTAAAATAATTGTATATGTGCATGGATGTTGGGTAGAATATAGATATGCTCTGACTTTTGTTTTGCAACAACCTAATCCCACTATTATGGTCACGTATTTATGTTTTTATTTTATGTGATTGGACCCCACGATGGTTTATTCGTGGTTATTTTTTTATTATGGATTAATGTAATATTGATGTAGAATGTGAACTCCTTAATGGAGGCATATGAAATATGTAATTTATTACTATTTTGATTGTGACTCTTGTGTTCAAAGATGACTCTTGGGTTCAAGGATGACTGTTGAGTTCAAAGATGACTCTTGGGTTCAAGGATGACTGTTGAGTTCAAGGATGACTCAGACTCTTGGGTTCAAGGATGACTGTTGAGTTCAAGGATGACTCTTGAGTTCAAAGATGACTGTTGAGTTCTTAACATAATTGCATGCTAACCATCATAGTTGGGAATCCTTATTTATCTCATTTTTTTATTCATGGTGATTTATTCCTATATTATTCATGTTTTAATTGTTGGGTTATTAATATGTGTTAACGACCTTTAGAATTATGGACAACATGGAATACCAACCCGGCCTTACATTGTGATTTTCTTGGAAAATAAATTTTTGGCGGTTAATTTTAAATTCATTAAATTTAATGGGTTTTATTTATTACTAAAACTAAATAAAATTTCCAGAATTATTTTAATTTAAAATAATTTTATTATATTTGGATAATTAAAATAAGGAAATTAGTTATTTTAATTTGAATAAATAAATTGGAAAATCCCATTATTTTAATTGGACAATTTAAAATTGAATAGTCTCCATGGTTATATGTTTAATTTATTTATTTTTAAATTATGGGTTTTTTAATGTGTAATTAGAAAATATAAATTAAATTTCCGAATTTTTATTTATTACACATTTTTTGGACGGGCGAATATTTAGGCAACCATAAATTTAGACATGCGTCAGTTACCCTGTATTTTTTAAAACATTAAAATTAAAGTTCTCTTTTCACAACCCTCACAAAAAATTTAAATTACTAAGTGGGAGAGGGATTTGGTCACAAACAAATCCCACGGTCTCCACCAACGGTTTGTAGGGTTTCAATAACGAGTAGGTCCTCCAAAGAGGAATTCTAATTATTGTGGTAGCCAGCGCAAATTTCCTTAGGGGTAATTTTAGGATCATATTCATATAAGTGGCCCCCAAAGGAGGAGTCTATGTGATATAGGATAGTCTAAAATTAGTTTGTGCTATACACTTAGACACAAAATTATAGTAGATTCTCCAAAGAGGAATGCTATTATTTTGTGGGACCAAAATGTCAGCTATTAATTTTATTTGGCATAGTATTTGATTAGATGGTAAAATTAAAGGAATTGGCATGCCTAATGTGATTATGTATAGTAGGCTCTCCAAAGAGGAATGCTATTCAAACAGTAATTGAGATGCTGACGAATTCTTTTAAAATGGTAGAAGGAACCAAATTTAAATTGAATTCAAAGTCAATTTTTTGTCATAATATGTTCTTTACTATGTGATTCTCTAGTTTTAAATGGTAACTCCAATATTCACGTATTTCATACTCAATTTTATATACCTTCTGGTAATAATTAAAAAGACTGAATTTAAATTAGACATAGTGTTGACGATAAAGTAATGCATATGTGTATTTTCTTAGTGTTGTCTTGAATAGTCACATTCTAAGAATTATATAAGGAAATATGGAATATAAGTGGAAAAGATTAATGGTATGACAAAATATGACTTGTTCATTAAGTTAGATATATTGTGACAATAATATTAATCAGTGTCCAGTGCCTATAATATGATGATTATCTCACATCTAGTGTTTGATAATTAGGGCATATAGTTAGGCAGGTTGCCATGAATATCTTTAAAGGAATATTAGTATGATTTATATAATATTAGTTATAAGATTATGTTTTTATGGTTATTTCTCATATGAAGGAACTAGAAATCTAAAGAGGTGAAATTAATGGGGAAACCCATGTCGAAATCCTCCTCAACAAAAAGTTTTATCATGATATCATATAAGTATTCAAGTTACTTAAATAACTTCACTTTTTAGCCGAAAGGTTGATAGAAGCTAAAGTTAAATCAGAAACTATTAAGTCAGAATTCAGGCAGTGGTTAGGTTTCAAAGACAGTTAGCGAATTGCGTAATCGCAAGTGAATTCACTAATAGCAGTCAGAATACTAGTAGGAGTTAATAAGCTTGTCTTATTTAAAAGAACAAGGTAGATACATTTTATTTTCAAAAAAGTTGAATAATGTTTAATGGTTTGTTCTACGGTAACTTGGATTGTAGAAACATAAGACATTAATCATTGGTTCTAGGAAACTAGTCAACTAGTGATAGGTTAATTTGTCTACTATTGGGAATTTATAATTATAGTGGGAGACGTGAGTCTCAGTTTTGATAATTAGAGATTAATTTTAAATGATTGCTTAGAAGTATGTAAGAATAGAAGGAACTTTAGTTCACCTTCTACTCTTTTATGAAAGGATATTTATTTTATTTTAATAACACATGTGTGTTGTTAATGGTAATAAACAATATATTCATCTTTGGTACTAAAGCGAATAATCATTATAAAATAAATCTCATATTTTGTACACTGTAGTTTTTGAATAATATTCATGATTTATCACTAAATGGATAAGATTATTCTCTACAAGCCATAATATATCTATATCTCCAAATACTCAGGTCATTTTGTCTAAATGAATTCTAAACTGGTGGAAGGTGGATTCTTACATTCATCGAAAGTGGAGGCACTTCTAGTTAATG
Source organism: Sambucus nigra (assembly GCA_949130495.1). Taxonomy (NCBI): domain Eukaryota; kingdom Viridiplantae; phylum Streptophyta; class Magnoliopsida; order Dipsacales; family Adoxaceae; genus Sambucus; species Sambucus nigra. The sequence goes on along the minus strand of OX422211.1, from coordinate 644,725,764 downwards.
AATATGGTTTAGATAAAAAAATAATCAGGAGGTATTATAGCTACAGAAATATTAGAATTGGTTTATTATGACTGATGTAATTCTAGAACTACCTATTTAGGAATTTAAGAATTACAGATCATTAGTTTGAATTATATCCATGAAGATTATGACACAAGTTACTTTCAGTAACGGTGTGTCAAAGAAAGAAGAATTTAGTTTCTTTCACACGTAATAAAATTCATGATGGTTATTTATAAGATATAGATATGCATATGTCAAGATTGTTTTCCAAGTCAGTTTTATTTAACCCCATTAAAAATAATGGATCTTTTTCAACTCAATTCCTATATTTTATATAATGGGTAGTGCAACACTTGTGTTGAGAAAAAACCTGACAAGTTGTAACAAGGATACATGTTTAAATCTATATTCTAGATCACATTTCCAAAAGCATTGTTTGGAATAAAGAAGTTTTAATAGGCTTATGAGAATTTCTGTCATACCACCAGTATAGGTGAAAACATCACAAAGAAATAAGTATGGCATTTTTTACCTTATCGTAGTGGGAGGATTGTCAATTATCATAATGGTAAAAACCATATAAACGCATCACGATTTGTACACCCGTAAAGGGATAACTTTATCATAGTGGGAGAGTTTTTTATTCTTAGGATTGTCACCCTTCGTGACCCCTTGAGAAGAAGTTAATAAACCCTGTAACTATAATAAGGTATTCTTTCACAAGGATGCATAACATTCTTGGAAAAGTTATGATATTTGGTACCATATAGATTCATTAAGATGGGGTCATACCCATCAATTGTAAGTGAATCAAGTAAGAGAGGTAATCAAATTCATGATTTTGATAAATGGTTAGATGTGTTCACTGTGTACAAAAGGAGTGATGGAAGTGTGGTGGCGTTTTTAGCTACTAGATGTATAGATATTTATCGTCGCACGCGATGTAGGGATATGTTATACAGTTAAACTGTGGTAGTCTAAGAAGTTCAATATAAAAATATTAGAAAATTTTATTACATTTTTGGGACCAAATTAACATTTGATCACTAAAAAAATGTACTTTTACTTATCTAAGTTACCATATTGATATTGTTCTTTTGAGGATTTGTTATGCAATCTTCCAAGAAAGACATTCGGTCTTTCATATTTGGAAATTTGTATTACTTGAGAATAGAGCACTGATTTTGGTAGAATAAATATTCAAGTACCTGAAAAGGATTAATGAATATATATATGGTTGTCAAGAAAATCGATAAGTAACTTGTAGGTTACTAACACACGTATTCAGTCAGATTTAAGATTTCAGAAAGTGTATAGTGTCCCTTGTATAAGAAATTATAAATAAGGAAGTTTCTAGTGGTTGTGATTGCATTGGTTGAAAACTGGTAAGCCTTTTACTTTAGGTGTTAGGTTTGCTTGATAGATGCATGACTCCATGTCTTTGAGTATATGTGGGAGATTATTGGGGTTGTATACTAAAATTCATGGTTCACTAGTGAACTTTAGTATGTCTATTTAATGAGAATCTTCACACCTAATGTTTGCATCATATTATTTTATATACTTATGCATATGTGTCTTTTATTCTACACAGTAGATGATTTGGTGTGTAGAGTTCGACTTACACACGGAAGATCAGATCATCGATCCTTGTAGAATATAAGTCTGGTTCACAATCTTATATGGGGATGGACACACCATCAGTAGGATTATAGCACACTATTTTCGTAGGTCTACCTTGATTACGGAAAACGGTATAGTTTCGATTATTGTGCTAGTACACTTTGTGTGTATTGAACGGGACCAATTAGAGATAATTGTCTTTATACTGACTATATAAGATAATGAACATCTCATGGATGTTATGAGTGCTTAAGCTCTTAATCCAAATATAATTGATGGACATGTGCATTAATTGTTCGTTACTTTGACCTATTGGGTGAGATTCATTTATGGATAAATAATCTTGGTAGATTGGGTAATGTCGATTAGTGTACGGTGAAAGTTAATTATGAATGGAATCCACATCTCAGTAAAGAGATTGATGATACCCTCTTGATGTAGCTTATAAGTTTTGATTATGTCAAACCCGACCATTGGATTTAATTATTTGACATATCAAATAAGTTAAGCGAACGGTCTCAAGGAATTTATAAGAGGTCGATTAAATATAATTGTCAGTTATTTAATTTAATCGACGGGTATCTGGAATCTTAACGTGGGGAGATTATTAAGCATTTAATAATGTGGAGCTCGAAATTATAATTTTGAGATAGTAGACTAGAGTGGAGTTATTATTCTTTAGTGAAATGAATAATAATTTATAGAATTATGGAATTAATTATAGAGTTTAATTAGAATTCCCAAATTCTGTAGGAAGCTAGTCTTGTATTTCTCCTAGGGGCCCCGTGCTAGCCTCTATAAGCAACCCCTTGTCTCTTAATAAGTTAAGGATCAATATAGATCATGAAAAACATCGTTAAATTTGTGACACGGGTCGGGGTAACATGAAAGAGATCAAATCTCTAAGGTTCAAACCAGAAGGAATCGCAAAGGTATGAGATCTTGAATATCCTATGTAGATACACCATGTGTTATTTTTTATGATTCGATCTATATGCATTTTTAATAGACTCTTGGACTTTCCCTCCAACAGTTATAATGATGAAAAGTTTTTGTGTCTGTGTGCTAGGTGTAAGAATGGTAAGGTGTTTGAGTGGAAAACAGTTGAACTACATTTGTTAAGATGGGTTATGCAAGATAGTTATCGAATTTGGGTTTTTCACGGGGAATCAAAAGTTCCTTTTATCCTCGAGCAACCTTCACAACAACCTTAAACAAGTAGGATAGATGTACAAGGGGAGGATGACAATGTAGATCATAATATGCTAGAGGATTTAGTTGATGATGCGTATGGAGTTCATGAAGTGGAAGATAATGAGGTCACTAACGATGTACAAGGTTCAGGTGCTCATGAAGATATCGGGATAAACCTTGACAATGACTACCAAAGTTTAAAATTTAAGGCGAGCCATCCGTTATACTCTGGATATGTGAAAGATCAAACAACTTTGCATGCCATGGTTAGTTTGAATTGTTTGAAGACTCAATATAGTTTTTCTGGAAATACCATGACATGAATTTTGAATTGGGTGAAGGGATTGCTACCCAACCAAAATACACTTCCAAACAATTATCCTACTATGAAAAAATAGTTTGAACGGTTTGGGAATGAAGTATAAATCAATTCATGCTTGTGTGTATGACTACATACTATATCGAAAGGTGTATGAAAATCTCGATCCGTGTTCGGTATGCGATGAAACTAGATATGTCCAATCTACTAGCAAGGAAGGTAGAAGCTCGAAAGTGCGTCAAAAAGTGTTGAAATATTTTCTCGTTGGGCCTAGATTAAAGCAATTTTTCACAGTACCATGGATAGCGGATGAAATAACTTTGAATGTTAAGGCAAAAGCAGGGGAAAATCTCATAAGCCATCCTATTGATTCTACAACTTAGAAGAGGATGAGTTTCGAGTATCCTGATTTCATTTGAGAACGGCGTAACATTCGTTTGACAATATCAATAGATGATTTCAATCCATTTGGAAATATAAGATCCAATCAGATTGTATGGCCCGTGATCCTAGCCCCACTCAACCTCCCTCCTTCACAATGTATGAGACCTGAATTTTTTATGCTATCTTTATTGATCCCTGGGCCAAAGGCACCAAGTGAGGACATCGATTTCTACCTGGATCATTTAGTAGAAGAATTAAATGAGTTATAGGAAGATGATGGGAAATCATTTGACTCTTTTAAAAAAGAAGAGTTTACACTGAAAGTTATGTTGATGATGGAAATTCATGATTTTCTAGCTTATGGGACATTATCCAGTTGTGCAGTACATAGTTATTTTGGGTGTACTATTTATGGAGATGAGATTGAATCTCTTCGTCTCCCCACTGGCTCAAAAAATGTATACCATTGCTATAAGAGGTTGTAACCCTCGCTCATTGTTTTATATTTGAGAAAGGTTCCATTTTTTTACCGGGCAGGGTTGAACATAAGCTACGACCGAGAAAACTTTCAGGCTCAGAAATTAAAAGTAAATCTTCTAATTGTGGCCCTAATATGCCAGGTAAGAATCCTAAATTTAACAATGTCAAGCATAAGAAGACCCCAATTGGGAATGATACTGAGATAAGAAAGGCATGGTCTATGAGGTCAATTTTATTTGACTTGCCTTATTGGAAGAATAACCCGGTGCGCCATGTATTGGATGTGATGCACGCAGAGAAGAACATCGTTGAACATATTATGGGCACATGCCTTAGGGGGATTCATTTGAAGGATGGAGAAAATGCACGAAAAGACCTTAAAACGTTAAAACTTAAGCCACAACTATGGTTGAAAGAAGATAGCAGGGAAAGGATAATAATTCACCCTGGTGCATTTACTTTGATGAGTGAGGAAATGAAGGTGCTTTAGACACAATATATAATTTAAAAGTTCCATCTAATTTTTCTTCCAAGTTGCAAAGGATTGTGAATTATGCTACCCATGATTTACATAAGTGTAAGTCCCACGATTGACATGAGATCATGCAATTGGTTCCTCTATTGTTTAAGCATTGTTTCTCCAAGAACAAGGGTTTACGAAGGGCTATTATGCAAATTAGTATCTGCTTCTCACTTTTATGTGAGAAGGTAGTCAATCGAGATCACATAGTGGCCGCAAAATTAGCAGTGAACGAAGCAATTTGTGTCTTGGAGAACTACTTTCCCCCATCTTTCTTTGACAAAATTGTCCATTTATTGGTACACCTATGCGACGAGGCACTTCTTTGCAGCCTAGTTAGACATCGGTGGATGTATTCGTTTGAAAGATTAATGAAAGTTTTTAAAGATTACGTCAAGAATACACGAAACATTGAAGGATCAATTGCAGAGGAATACATCACCATGGATTCATTGATTTACGCTTGGGAATATATGCCTGACTCGACTGGCATGGATGAGAACGATGAGTTCATCGATGAGGGTGGTCATATGATGGGAAAATAAATTAATGAGTTTGCAACATGAAAGGGTATCTCATTATCTATTTGACACACATGAAGGCGTCGAAGAATGGAAAAAGTAAGTTTAAATTATTTTAACTTTTACATGATTAATTTTGTAATACGTTCGTCACAATGTATGAAGAAAATATGAAGCCTGTGAGAATAATAAAAGACGAAAACAATGGCACAATCAAACAGCGACTTTAGGCTATGGTTGTCACATGAGGTAATTATAATGAAAATAGTTGTTATTAAATGTCACATTACAAGAAAGCTTTAAAACTATCCTAATTAATTTATCTATATTCTCTGCTCTTAAAGATGGGTGATGCAACACCAAGGCTTGCTCGTATAGCCACTGGACCCTTGTTCATGGCATAAGAGTATAAAAAGTATAGATTGAACGGTTACGTATTCGGTACAAGGGTGTACGAGGAAAATACAAATGTACAAAACTCAGTCATTTCATAAAAGGCTCTTACTTTATTTCGAGCGAGCGCGAAAGATAAAAACATCGTTGAAGTTGAAATGACTTACTATGGTGTAATTCAAATATATTTGAATTGGACTATGTAAACTACAAGGAGGTTGTATTTTACTGTGATTGGGTAAGAGTTGAGAATAAAAATTCTTGCAAAGTTGATCCTGTCACCAATTTGATCATGGTTGACTTGTCCAAGTTGAAGAGCAACAAACATGTGAGTGATGAGCCGTTTGTTTGTTCTTTACAAAAGGTCAAGCAAGTGTTTAACTCGGAGTATATCAACAACGAGTCGTGGTCAATTGTCTTACATGAGCCAAAGCGTCTAAATAGTAGAGTGGTTGACTTGGATGCACCTATCGAATATCAATCCATTTTTTATGATAACCCAAATTTGAAATATTTTTTTGATTTGTAATAAGTATTCAAATTATTTGTAATTACCAGTGGTTGTATTATTCTAGTGCTTTATTATTATCGGACGATAATTTAATGCTTTTTATTCATTTGTACTTGATCATTTTAATGCTTGTAATAACCAAGTGAATATGTTAATTATAATTTTAATCAAATTAAGCATTAATTCAAAGTCCATGACCCGAGAGTGTGTGTGCGTGGGGGGGGGAGGGGGGAGTGTGCGTGTGTGTAAATTGAATTTGGTATTGGTATAAATTGAAATTGATATAAATTGATATTGGTATGTATTGTTATTATTTTATTTGAGCATTGATTCAAAGTCCATATACATATTTGTACTAATAATAACATTTTTTTGAAGAAAATGACTTCATCCGGGCATGGTAGAGGAGGCGACGAGGGCTCCTAGGCCGGTAGGCCCTAAAAATGGGGTAAATTGGGGTCCTATGTCGAGAATAAGACAACATTATTGGCTTAGAGCGTTAGAGTTGTTGAAGGAGATCGTTGGCCCGGGGTACACTAATTGGAGGGCCGTGCCTATTGACCTCAAGATGAACATCTAGGGGCAGTACATGTAGTGTATTTATATTTATATTTATATTTATATTTATAATCAAATAACACTTACTTTATTTTTGGTTTGTATTTGCTTGACAGGAACAATTCGGCCTGCCCCCATATCTCCGCGACTCCACATTGGAACAATTGAGGGATAAATATAAGACGTGGAAGAAGTATTTGCGGGCACGGTACTTTGGGAAGACCCAGGAGTCCATTATGAGACTACGTGACACTGTCCCCCCAAAGGAGCCGATTTCATTGGACAAGTGGCAAAAGTTTATCGACAATGAGACCAATGAGCAGAAATTGGCATCTCGCTAATTGGGGAGGGACAATCGGGCGAAAAAGTTGGATGTGCACTACTCCGAGCGTATGTCTTATGTCGAGGTGGAGCAAAGGATGGTAAGTTTTTATTTTTCTTTAATTTTAGTTATTCTAATTTAGCATTACTTTGCGTTACTTACTAATTATGTATTATTTTATTTCAGGACACGGGGAGTGGCCCTGGGGATTGGCCACAGAGGCTCGATGCCTATGTGGAAATTTAGACAAAAAAGGTCAAGGACAAGGAGGTGGCCCCGAGCGTCACAACCACCATTGTAAGTTATAAATGTTTATTTTTTTTAATTACGTTATAATTTTTTAATTATTTAATTAACTAATCATGTACTTTTTATCTTTTCAGGCAAAGCTTAAGGAAGTTCATGAGTCCCAGTCTGATGTTGACAAAGCATCTTTGGCTATGGATGCAATCAACAAAGTTCTCGGGGAGGATCGCAAAGGGAGGACTAGGGGGTGAGATCTAGGTGGGGACGTCTAGGATCATCAGAATTGAGACGCGAAACAGTGGGTTGACACATAAGGTGGACACCTATGATGATAAGTTATCAAGGTTGGAGGCGACAGTCTAGATATGTACGGCTTCATGAAGCATAAGTTAGGCAAGGGCAAGGGCAAGGAGAAGGAGAAGGCGGTATAGGTAGACGAGGACGAGGACGAGGACGAGGACGAGTACGTCACTACTTCATCGCCGATACGCATGGACTCGGTTCCATAATATGATCCATTTCCCATCATGACCCCTGTCGAGCAACCTATGTCAACAATCGATTAGACAAGCGTGTTTCTACTCTACATATATTATGGGGAGCCGATAGAGAGGAGATTGAGGGACCTGGGCTTCAGACTGGGTATGATGGTTCATGGACGTGCCCTCCAAGACATTGAGGCCAGAGTGCTCATCACGCATGTGGTGGAGGGAAAGGAGAACTCACCTTTGTGGTAGCACTAACAATGCGGCGTTCATCATATTGAGGGGTGTCTCAATTTATATGCCATGTGGCCTTCCTTCCTCCTCCGACCTGCTCCTTCTTCATTATATTATTTCTATATTTTTATTTGGATATTCGGATATTGGATTGTATTTGTATTTTTTTGATTTTGGTACATGTTGGTTTGGATATGGATATTTTCTTTTATATTTTATTTGGATATGGATTATATATGTCATGGTTTGGTATATTATTTCTATTTTATTTGGATTTACGATGTTTGGACATGTACAATTTTGCTATAACAGGTACAAATATACTGCTACGCAGTGGTAGTGGCCATACTGCCCAACGGTTTTTTTAAAATTCTGCCCAAAATTATCACTGTAAAAAACCGTGACAAGTCATTGACAAAGAAACTTGTCACGGTTTTTTACTATGATAATTTTTTAGGTTTTTTCATGGTCTCATCATTGTTTTTTACCGTGACAAAACTTGTCAAGGTCAAAGACAATAACAGTACCGTGACAAGTCTAGTGAACTTATCACGGTCTTTGACCGTGACAAGTCCGTGATAAAAAAATTGTCACCCCTAGACTTGTCACGGTCAAAGACCTTGACAAGTTAGTTATTTTGGTGTGGTGATCAGATTCTTCATATTCTATAAATTTAGCATTTGGAATTAGTCACCTGCTCCTTCCTCGAGACATTGTCTTTCTAGGCCATTATGGACTATTTGTCCTTCTGAAAATAACGTGCATGCAAGTTTTTCTTCCACGTTTTTCGTTGTTCTTCTCTTATAATGGACAAGACATTATCCATGTATTCAAGGGTAAGTCATTTTTTTTTGTCCAACAAAGATTTAGTAAGAACGTTATTACATCATCATTCAACAAATATATCCTCAAATCTGAAATTAAGATCATATATTTAATTTTATTAGTGAGATTTGTATACTTGATGCTCTCCTCATAAGGAAAAATTAAGTTCTCTGGGCATACTCTTCCGATTCTCATACATCTGTTCAATGATTCATTTCATTAGGTATTCCTACCGAGTCATAAATGTTGTCTTATTATGAATATTTCACCCATTCATGCTTACAAAAACAAGTTCTTTTGTTTTAAGAATTTACATCTTCAATGTTGTCACCCGAGGTACAAAGGTCTCCAGCACTTGAAGTTAACAGATTATACAAAAAATATGATTGGTTAGAATAGAAAATATCACAAGTAAAATTGAAATCCTTATTTGAGATATTTCTTAGTTTCTTTGCATAACATAAATATAACACATATTGTATATAGGGTTAAAACGTATATTAACAACAAAAAGAGTTGAGACTTGGGTCAAATTTTGAAAATAGGGCGTTAAAGGGTGAAAACATAATTTAAAAATGAAAAGGCTCATATTATGTTTTCATACCTCTTTTTGTTCTATTTGATTGTTAAATTATATTTGCACCTTGTGACGGCCTATTTTCAAGCTTAAACCTTACCTTTTTCAACTTTTGACCCAAGTCTCAACTCGTGAGTCACATGACTGCAGATGTTGTTTCTATAACCTAGTTTGGTCCCCGTGTGACGTGTTTGGGTCTCATTTCAGGCATTTTGTTATTAAATTGTGTTTTCACCTCTAACCTTCTATTTTCAAGCTTAAACCTTATAATTTTCAAGTTTTGACAAAGTCTAAACCCATGACTCGATTGGTAGCACATGTTGTTTCTAAAAGTTAGTTTCATTATGTGTGACTTATTCTTGCCTCTTTTCAGGAAGTTTAGTTATTAAATTATGTTTTAACCCTCTCACACCCTACTTTCAAGCTTAAATCTTAATTTTTTTTACCCAAGTCTAAACTCGCGAGTCACATGAATACACAAGTTGTTTCTACAAGTTTATTTGGGTCTCGTGTGATGTGTTCGTGCCTGTTTTCATGACGATTTATTATTAAATTAATTTTTCACCCTCTAATACTCTATTTTCAAGCATAAACCTTAGAATTTTTAAGTTTTGACCCAATTCTCAACAAATGAGTAACATAACTAAATGAATTACTTCTACAAGTTAGTTTGGTCTAGTGTGATGTGTATGTGCCTATTTTTGGAAAGTTTTGTTGTTAAATTACGTCTTCACCTTATAACAACCTATATTCAAGCATAAATCTCATATTTGTTAAGTTTTGACCCAATTCTCAAGTAGTGAGTGACATGACTGTACGCGTTATTTCTAAAAGTTACTCTCTATGACTTGATCAGGTCTCTTTTAGGGAAGCTTGGTTATTAAATTATGTTTCACCCTCTAACACACTATTTTGAATCTTAAACATTAGAATTTATAAGATCGACCCAATTCTCACCCCGTGATTCACATAAATGTATAGGTTGTTTCTACAAGTTTATTTGGTATCGTATGATCTGCTCATGGATCTTTTATAAGAAGTTTCATTGTTAAATTACATTGTCACTCTCTAATGCCTTATTTTCAAGACTAGACCTTAAAATTTTCAAGTTTGGACCCAAGTATCAATCTGTAAGTCACATGATTTTGCGTGTTGTTTCTACAAGTTAGTTTAGTCCCATGTGATGTGTTCATTCCTCCTTTCGAAGCATTTCGATGTTGAATTAAGTTTTCACCCTCTAATGCCCTATTTTCAAGCTTAAACTTCTGAATTTTCAAGTTTTGATCCAAGTGTCAACTCATGAGTCTCATGACATCATTGGTTGTTTTTACAAGTTAGTTTGGTCTCGTGTAATGTGTTTATGACTCTTTTCATGTGTCTCACTATGAAACTACATTTTCACCCAGAATTTACAACCTTTGAATATAACAACCCATATTATATTTAACAAATTACAAATTAAAGCCACAATACATTTAAGAACCCAATAAAATCCACCGAATTAAATTCTTGTTACATTTAACAATCCATGTATATCTATTCACAACAAGCATTACATCATCACCGTCCACCAAACAAAATCACCAAAGTAAATCAAAATTACATTTAATAATACAAATAAATATACTCATTTAAGTAATCTAGAAATAATATTAAGTTTGGGTTGTCATCCAAAACGGATTGATAGTCGGTAGGATCTTTCAAGTCAGCCACTCTAGTGGTGAGATATGTTAGCTCATGTTAAATTACTAACCACAGTGCGTGTTGTTGATATAGTCCGAGTAGAACACTTTTTAAGATTTTGAAATGCATAAACAAAGGGTTCATCATCCATATTATCTTCCCTCTTTATCTTGGAGAAGTATACCATTATCGTATTAGTAGTATAATCGACCTTACAAGCATTTTTGTTCTCAACTCTTACCCAATCACACTAAAATATAACATCTTTGAAATTTCTATAGTCCAAGTAAAAACTATTTTTAATAACACCATATTCAGTCCTTTCTACTTCAATAAGGTTTTTGTCTTTCTCACTCTTTTGGAAATACACAAGATCCTTCATTTAAATTTCATTGTTTTGTATCCCAGTCATATTTTTCTCATGAAAGATCGACGAGAATATAAAACCATTGAGTCAATATCTTTTAGACTAGTGTACTGTGAAATTGGGTCCATTGACAAGAAGAGCAAACATTGACGTGGCATTACCCATCTCATCAAGTGGAATTATGGATTACATAAGTTAAATAGATATTTTTTAAAGCGGGCAAAATTTATCATTTAAATGGGACGTTAGACGTAATAATTACCTCCTATGACACCCAAAGTCTAAATTCACTGTGTAAATGTGAAACTTCTTTTAGCTTTTTGTTATGCCCGGGTGCATTATATTTTCTACATTGAATTGTAAAATTTATCAAGAAGGTGATCAAGTATATTAGATAACAACACAAAGTAAAATTAGAACACGAGCTTGCTCTCTTCATTCATCAACATATTTAGGGGTTTCAAACATATAACGAGCCACTTGATCATTTTTTAAAATTTTCAGTTTAACTTTCTTTCCCATGACTAAACCCCCCCTCATTAGCCAACTCATATCCACCATTTACAAATCACTCACGGTTTGAATTAGAACTTCCAATTATAAGGTCAGGAATATATTCCCTAATGAATACAAATGCCTCTATAATAATGTATTCCTGCATTGGATCCTTAAATGTACCTCATATTATTAATATGCTCTTTAAAACTATCATCAACCAATATATTAAAGTAATTAGAACTCATCAACCCCTATATGAAAGTAATTAAAACTTACATTTATTTATATAGTAGCAAATGATATCTTACTGGCCCTCAAATAAGTGTTTTATCTCATAAAGTTAATGCTAATGTCAATGAATGCGGGGGGGGGGGGGGGGGGGGGTGTTATTGTCCAAAACACACGTTACTTTTTCATCCATGGTGTGTTTTATGTTGACTACTTTTATAGAGAGTATTGTGAAGCAAACGGTTATTTATATAAGGTAAATATATATGTTCATCCTTAATATATATTTCACTAATGTGGCCATCCCAGGCGAGGCTTTCGGAGGGAATCTCCCTTTCGTCAGCGAGGAAGGAAGGATCCCTCAAAATATACCGGTATCGCACCCATTTTTAAAAGATGCTTCGGTCGTCATCGGTGTGGGGTAAATGTAAAGAGATGGATTCGCCAGCCTATTTTGCATAAAACAGGTAAAAGAACATGTTTTCACTTCGAGAGAATGAAATTAAGGACAAACTGATGCATACGAATCCAATACGGAATGGGAAGGTGTTAGGCACCCATCATGCCCTTTCAGTCTCTCATGGGCTAGTGTTATTGTTTTCCTTTATTTTCCCGTGAAGTGTGTGTGTGTGTGTGTTTATATAATGGAGATCGAAATCATTCAACTCATACCATGGACAAGGTAAAGTGAGGTCATCCATAGGAATATTCCCAAAATAACGTATATAGAAAATATGATTTGGGTATTTATCGCGATACTGATCGTTATTATGAAATGACAATACGCGTTGGATGAAACACAAATAAGCATAACATATATATGAATGCGAAAGTATAATAAATATGAAAATGAGAGATTTTAGGAAAATTGGGAATTTGGAAATTTGAGAAAATTGGAAAATTGGACTTGAGTCTCGAGTTTTAATCCGAGACACCTACATAGACTATAAAGGCATCAAAGTCCACATAGTTCGAATGCGGCATGGGGTGGGGTTATCCCATAGATTCGAACGAAATTTTATTCTATGTGTATATGTAGAAAATGTATTTTTGGTTTTGAAAAGGGTGATGGATAATTTTGTTTGGAATTTACGGGTATAACCCTCTTTTATTTGGTTTTGGGATTTTTGTAGAAAATAAAGTACATGCAATATACTAATAAACGAGTATATATTAATGGATATGAACTAAAATGAGAACTAGATTATAAATCTAATGAAATTTATGCAAAAATAAGAAATTTAGAGAGTGAGGGAAGGAATTTAACCTTCTTTGAAGCTTGATCTTTGATCTTGGATTAACTCCCTCGAGTGTGGATGAATATTGATAAGAGAGAATGATATTTTCCAATATTGGTAAGAAAAGGATCAGAATGTAATCTTAAATGGAACTTCACATGAGGAACTTTGTTGAATTCGCGATAATGTTGTTGAGATCACTGATGCTCATGGATCTTTGGTGTCTTAGGAGTGATTTCATGGCCTCTATTTATAGGGTAAAGGGAGGTTTAGATCGTCCTACCCGTGGGAGTGCCTATTAACAGGTAACCCTTGACACTGTGCCAATAGGCAGGGATCTAGATCTGCCAATTGGCAGTCTCATTTAGATTTCTCTAGAATAACGGTCATAGAATGCAATATGTTGATCCAATTGGGCACGAGGAATATCATTAAAAGGTAATTCAGAGACCTTAAATAGTCCTTTGGACCACTCCAGGGTTCAGGAGTTGACTTCGGGTCAATTGTGGCTCGGAAGCACACGTTAGTATTTTGGATGGGAGATCGTCGGACGAAAACGGATCGTTCTTCCACATGATAAGTCATAATTATGCACGGGGCAGGCCGTTGGAAAGGTTGGGAGATGTAATTTGACATTCCAAAGAGTATCGCTTGGTTAGGAAGGTTGATCTTGGCCAACCGGGGCCCAAAAGCACCTACTGACCTCTCAAAGTAAAACGGATCTTTCGTCCGTACTATAGGTCAGAATCGTGCATGGGGTGGACCATTAGAAAGGGTATTTATTTCCCTTCATAGATTCATTTAGTATCATTTGTGTTGAAGAGTTTACCTTGGTCAAACTGGGCCCGGGAGCGCCTAGTGACCTTCAGATTAAGTTTCGAGGGAAAATTGATCGTTCGTCCGGACGGTTATTCCATTTCACACATGGTTTGGGCCGTTTGAAAGGGGTTTTAGTGAACTTAGAAGATTCAAAGAGCTTTCGCTCTGATGGTGAAGTTCATTGGGGTTAAATCGGGGCCCGGGAGCTCCTGATGGCCTCCGAATTGACTTTCGATAGTAAAATAATTCGTCCGTCCGAACGTTTATGTCAATTCATGCAAGGGGTGTACCATTAGAAAGGGTATTAAGATCCATTCGAAGATTCAAAGAGATTTAGCTCTGATGATAGAGTTGATCGGAGTCAAACGGGGTCCGGTAGCACCCGATGGCCTCTAGATCGGTACTTGGAGTGCAACCTAGGGTTTGTAGTGAAATGGGGAGGTGATAGGGACCTAAGGAGAGACTTGGGGGGGTCCTAGAATGTGGTGTCTATAGAACCCCTTGATGGGTGAGCTTATAACAAGCGATAGCCGTCAAATAGACACCACATGTTAGAGAGAGGTCGGTTATACAGATATAATCGATGAAGATGACCGATTCAGAGGGTCGCTGTCGATTCTGAGGACCTAAGGTGATGCTGGGATGGCCGATTTTGAGTAACTAAAGGAGGGGGTGATGACTGAGGTCAAAGGTAGGGAGGCAACCAATTCTGCGGGTTGAGGTCCATTCTGAGGACCTAAATTATAGCGATTAATTTTGAGGGTCGAAGCCAATTCTGAGGGCTTAAGATAAAGATGACCAATTCTTTGGATCAAAGCCAATTCTATGATCTTAAGATACAGATGACCAATTCTTCGGGCTTAAGTAGAAACGACCAATTCTGAGGGTCGAATCCAATTATGAGGGCTTAAGTTAGAAGTGACCAATTGTAAGGGTCAAAGTCAATTATGAGGGCTTATATGAGAAACGACCAATTCTGTGGGTCAAAGACAATTCTGAGGGCTCAAGTCAGAAGAAACTAATTATGCGGGTCGAAGCCAATTCTAAGGGCTTAAGATAGAAGCGACCAATTTTGAGGGTCGAAGCCAATTCTAAGGGCTTAAGATAGATGCGACCAATTCTGAGGGTCAAATCCAATTCTGAGGGCTTAAGTTAGACGCAACCAATTATGAGGGTCGAAGCTAATTCTACGGGCTTACGATAAAAGTGACCAATTATGCAGGCTTAGTACAGAGATGACCAATGCTGCGAGTCAAAGCCAATTCTAAGGGCTTAAGTAGAAGCGACCAATTTAGAGGGTCGAAGCCATTTCTACGGGCTTAAGATAGAAGCGACCAATTCTAAAGGTCAAAGATAATTTTGAGGGCTTAAGTTAGACGTGACCAATTCTGCGGGTTGAAGCCAATTCTGAGGGCTCAAGATATAAGTGACCAATTCTTTGGGTCAAAGCCAATTATGTGGGCTTGGGATAGAGATGACCAATTCTGAGGGTCGAAGCCAATTATGAGGGCTTATTTTGGGGTGACCAATTCTGCGGGTCAAATCCAATTCCGTGGGCTTAGGATAAAGATGACCAATTCTGGGGGTCAAAGCCAATTTTGCGGGCTTAAGTAGAAGCGACCAATTCTGAGGGTCAAAGCTAGTTCTGAGGGCTTATTATTCTTTCGAGAAATTTGGGGACTCCACTGGGGATGTGTAATCTTTCTCTGGGGATTTGGGGAAGCATTTGATTTTAGGTTCTGCTGGGGGAATGATTCGAGGGTTTTTTAGCTGGGGAATTTTTGGAACTTTGGAGATATTGCTGGGGAGAATTTTTCTCTGGAATTTCGCTGGGGATGTAAAAAACATTTTTCTTAGTGAAAAAATTATTTGGGAATTTTTCGGGGATTTTTGGGATTTTCTAGTATTTTTTCGGACTTTTTGTACGAAATTTTAAAGAGGTGCCTACCGTCATGGCTTAAGTTAGACGTGACAATTCAGTGGCACGGTCTTTTGGGGTACCTCAAGCAGGTGGAGGGTCAGTGCCAATCAGTGGGTAGTAGGGAAATGAAGATCGACATGCCCTTTAGCCTCCTATAAAAAGGGGTGGGTTCTCATTTTTCAGAGCTTTTTGACTTACCTTCTTTTGCAATTATCTTCTGCAAATCATTTTAACGTCCAAAATGGCCAATTTCTCAAGTAGCTCAACCCACATGGCATGGCTCAATGCTGACGATTGGGCAGGGGTGGAATAAATGGCTAAGGTGCCCGACTCATTGGAGTCGGTGGTAGATGATCGGACTCTTTTGTGTGAGCCTTCGCGTCATCATTCCTCTAGGGTGGTGAACCCTGGAGAGTATGTAAGTATTGATGACTTTTGGTATTCTCTTCCTTTTTTCTTGACGAGATTGCCTTATTTCTTGAATTTGATAAGGGTCTTCTTTGTTTCTTCAATAGTCTGATGTCTCCATGTCGACTATACCTGCCCGAGGGATGATGAGGCTTAGGAATGTTTGGGAGAACCTTCCACCAGTGGTGCGTTGGATGGTGTCATCAACTGGCTTTGGGGGACTGGTGTCTGTTCTTGATGAGATGTCTCGATCTACAGTTGTTATTTGCGCTTTGGGGGAGAGGTGGTGGGACACTAACCACACCTTCCATTTTGGCTTTGGGGAGATGACCATTACTCTCAAAGATGTGCAGTAGCTATTGGGGGTGGATTCTGATGGTTTAGATGTTAAGGTGGATAGGACACTGAGGGTGACGTCGGAGGCGACGACGGTGGCGTTAGGTGATGTGGAGAGGGTGGTTTCTGGGGACTCTCTTCGTTTGTCTCTTTTTGAGAGAGTTGATGTTAAGGAGGGGTTCGATGAGAGTTATGGGTAGCTGGAGCGTCATATGGCCCGTTTGTTTATTTTTCTTGTGTTGGGAGGTTTTCTGGTGGAGACGAGTGGCAACGTCATCCACTTGTGGTTTTTTCCATTTTTGAGGGTGTTTTCGAACATCCCTCTTTATGATTGGGGGAGCTTGACTTTGGCGACCCTTTATTATTCCCTTGATGCATTCAATCGGTGCATCCGGTAAACTTTTACTTGAGCCATGTATCTTCTTGAGGTATTCTTTATTTTTTTTCATTTTCCTTTATGAATTCGCATTTTCCTTCGTGCGCTTCTTTTTGG
The DNA here is from genome assembly GCA_949130495.1 of Sambucus nigra. Lineage (NCBI taxonomy): Eukaryota > Viridiplantae > Streptophyta > Magnoliopsida > Dipsacales > Adoxaceae > Sambucus > Sambucus nigra. The sequence goes on along the minus strand of OX422211.1, from coordinate 644,708,578 downwards.
ATTTATTAAATATTGATCTATTGTCCTTTGCAGACGTGGTTTTATGTGGTGATTGGGTTAAACCCGTAATTTATTTCTTTGAAGGATGAGTCTATTGGGGATTTCTGTCGGATGTACCGGTGGCGGAAGTCCAACCGGTAGTCGAAGAAGTCCCTCTCTCTAGAGACGCTACGTCAGGTCTTGAATGGCCTAACGAGTGAGCGAGTAAGCCTTCTTTTATATTGAGGTTGTCTTTTCCTTTTATGATCATTTATTGATATTGAATTTTTTGCTCTTGCTGGGGATTTGCAGGTGACCTTTTATCCCTTGGGGGCGGCCATCCAGTACACTGGGTCGACTAGGGGACATGCGCAGATGTGACATCTGTTCGCTACTCTTGGTATGTGACATGCGCAGATGAGTTTGGCTACTCTTGGTACCTCGGGGAGAGGTAAGTCCAGCATATTATAGAGGATGAGGTTGCGGTGCCGCCGGTGAAGCCCCCAGTGTTCATGAGGCGAGTGCGGGAGATGTTGGATGATGCTTAGGTGGCTGCAATGATGGGTGATTCGTATTTATTATAAACTAACATAACGGTGATGTATGACTACATGGACTTCGTCTCGAGCTGGATGATGCCACTTAACATATACAATATGATGCCTCTCCCTCGTGCGGGTTCGAGTCGGCAGGTGGGGTCCTCCTACAGTGCAGGCGGTGCGTCTATGTCTGCAGTAACAACGACGTCTGAGGCTTCTTTCATACGGCTACACTCGCCTAGTTTTAACATCCAGAGAGCTGATGAAGGGTCGGTGCGTTTACATCATTGTCCCAATGCGATGGACCCGGAAGAGTTGGGCCTGACAGAGGAGGTCCTTTGTCCTGAGGTATACTTTTTGTCTCTTTGTCTTTTGATTTACTGATTTCTTTTTTTTTTCCTCAGACTTGACTAATTTGATCTTTTCTATTTTCCTTTGCAGCACATTCGGGTCTCCTCCACTTGGCTGGAGGACATTAGGGATTGGATATCTTTGGCGACTACCCACATTCGGGAGGTGGTTCTGGTCCCTTCTTGTTTGGTGTCGTCTGCCTCATTCGGGGAAGGGTTGGGCTCTCGAAGTGGTGGCACATCGTCTCATTGCAGAGGGAAGAGGGCGTTCCATAGGGAGGGAGACTCTTAGAGAGAGAGAAAGAAGAGAGGGAGAGAGTTTTTAGGTGAGAGAGGGAGAGGGAGAGAGAGAGAGAGAGAGAAAATTAGATGAGAAAAAGAAAATTGGGGTTCCGACTGAGTCCCGTTGTATTTCTATTTTTTTCCTGCAAAATATCAATGTAATATAGCAAAAATATGTGCAAATGAAAATGAAGTTTTTTGTTAAATTTCTTCGCTTTATTGATTAATGCACGTCCTCTTTTTACTTTGCTGCTGAGACCGTAAAAATAATTAAAAAGGATTTAAACAATTTTATTTTAAAATGGATAAGTAAGAGCATAAGGATAAAGAAATTCGAAATTCCCTTAAGAAAAATTATTTTTATTGGGTTTTTTTATTTTGACAAAAAAGGAAAAAGGGAATTGTCCCAAAATATGAGGTTGTCGATCGACATGACCCCTAACCTGTCTATCGGCATATCAGTCTAGTCCAATCAACCCAAGGCTTTGCTTTCACTCGTTTGGCACTTGGTAGGGTAAGCATCCCTTTGATTTCTACAGGTTTCTTTGTCTTGGTTTGACAATTTTCAAGTATAAATAGGGGTGTAGATGGAGCTTTTCTCCTCACACTTTCATCTTCTTTCTTTTTCACATTCTTACTTGCTCATTATCTCTTCGCCTTGAGATATGTCTCTCCCTGGTAGCATTGAGTTCGCCAGCTACCTCAAAGCCTTAGAGATAATATGTTCTTACAATGTTGATTATGACGCTTTTCACATGCGGTGAGTCTCTTTGTGGCGTAACCATCCCATAGAGTGGAATTTGATGATGGAAGCAATCGAGTTCTAGTATCCCGAAGACCATGTCTTTCACTTCGGGTTGGATGAAATTTGTCCTACTTACAAGGAATATTCTGCCACGATGGGGATAAATCCCAGCATTGTTGCGGCTTTGCTTGAGTTTTCTTATTCCCGTAGGGAGTTGTTGGATGGACTTCTCCACATCTTGCCTTCGAAAGACAAGTCGTTGGTTAAGGGATGAATGATTTCTCTTTCGGAGATACTGCGTTTGTGCATTTTCAGGATGTGGGCGATGGCGGCTATGCTTGGGTTGTCATTCTGGGCCTGGTTTCAAAAGTTTTATTGGTGACTGAGGAAACGCTATTGGACCCCCAACTTTGCTGATATCATTTATTGGATGTCGTATCATTGCAATATTGTGACGGTGATACTGACGAATACTTTGAATGGCCTGGATGTTTGGCGGGAAGGTCATTTCGACTTTTTGAGGGGTAACCCCGTAATGCTATTCATTGGTTGTCTAAGAGATTCCGTATGGTGGTCCCACCTGAGTATCCTTTGTCGGTGGTTCCAAAAATCTTCTCACGCTATTTCATTAGTGTAGGCCTAGACATTGGGAGCTGGAAGAACTGGTTTGTAGAGCACAGGGCTTGAGTTTTGCATTGGTCAGTGCCTTGGTGGGGGGAATGCTTCCCATTCTAGAACTCGAGGAGTACCAGTATGCCCGGTTGGTTGGACTCAGGAAGACCTCTTTTGTAAGGACACAAATTTGCAATTGAGTCCTTTTGTAGTTTTGGCTCAATTCCAGATAAAAATGTTTGAGTTATAGAATAGAGTAATTGACCATCCTTCAAGCCTATGACGTGTTTGTTGAAGACGTAGTGGCCAAATTTAAAGCTTCATCAAAATGACGAGTTTAATGTGCCTCGTTTCTATGTCAACAACATTGGTTCCATTGCTCCTAAGGTATGAATGCATTTTAATATATATATATATGAGCTTGGAACATTTTATATTGGGTGTACTTTGTTTTTAAACCGTTGTTTATTTTCAGAAAGATTTAATTAAAACTGTAAAATAAAGTAAAATAGAAAGTTTAGCTTTTTGGACGTTCGTTCAAATTGTTGTTCGAACAAGTTTTTCGTTCGAACAAAAATGTCATTCGAACGAGTTTGCCAACGAGTTCCCACACTGGCCACTGGAATGTCGTTCGAATGAAAATGATGTTCGAACGAGATTTCCAACGATATTTCTAACAAGTTCACACTGGAACTTCGTTAGAAGGCTCGTTCGAACGAAAATGTCGTTCGAACGAGTTTTGGCGGGAACAGTTAATTAGCAGTTTTGAGCTATTTTTTCCCTTTTTCCCACTAATTTTTCCACTAACTCTTTTCCTGAATATCTAAGTGCGGGAACCAAGTTTTTTAACTTAACTTTCTCAAATCCTACAACCTCCAAGAGAGAGTTTGAGAGCATAATTCCAAAAGAAAAAGTTCATTCTTTAAGTGTTGTTGTTTTGCAAGAAAAATCTTTTAAACACTTGTTTTATACCCATAGTTTGTTTATCCAAGTTCCTTTATATATATATACATTTCTTGGAGTTTGGGCACCGATTTTTCTCGACCACATTAAAGAGAAGTTTGGGTTTGCTTCTACATCCCACAAAGAAGAAGTTTGTTTTGCTGTGGCATTCTCACATGGTGAAAGGCACCATGTGTGGTTAATGGTGTACCTATTGTCTCATTGGTGGATTCTAAGATTCCGGTGGAGCTCCCTGGTTGTCGACTAGGCGGAGATGTTTACAAGAATACGCGTCAAGGCTTGAAAGGGGTCGATTCGAGGAAGTAAGTCATCTGTCTTGTAATTGTAAAACCATACTTAGTAGACTTAAGGCTAGGGACGTCAGAGATTTTTTCCCGTTGTGGGTTTTTCCTCGTACATCGCAGCGTAGTGATTCATTGTTTAATTTTATCTTGCTATATCACCTAGAACGCATACTTAGGCAAAAAGATAAAATTTGGTTTAATCACTACTTGTTTAATTTGGTGCTAAATTAAATTTGGGTAATGTGTAGTTAATTCAAGTCATTAATTTAATTTGAAAAAATTGGTTTGGCCTAATTTGGTAAAATTGAAAAATATGACTTAGTCAAATCTCTAGGACTTGGTTTAGTAAATTATGTTTAAGTGAAATCAAATTTCACTTGGTTTAATTTTAATTTGCAAAGAAATTAAAATTTACTGTTTAATTTGAACCATCATCTTTCGCTTCTGCATCTATACTTAAAAGGAAATTAAGTAAGAAGATTTTAAAATTTGGGGGGGCCTATCGTTGTTTCAAATTGGTATCAGATCCGGAGCGCTAATTTATTGCGTCAAAGATCCATTTTTTGGCTTTTATAATCTTTGTGCTCCTTGTAATTTTAGGTGGTTCAATTTTAACTTACTCTCATTTTCGTTTTGTATCTCTCAATGGGACGTCTTAATGATAATTTGTCCATTTTTAATGATAATGAAGTTTTTGCTATTCGAGAGGAATTTAATGAGATTAATAAGTGAAATGAAAAATAAATAGAATTAAATTTGAGATTTGCAAAAAGAATTAAATTTCTTGAAAATGAAAATTCTTGTTTTAAAACTAAAGTTGAGTTTTTGCAAATCTCGCTATCTCAAAAGGATATTTTTCGTGAAAAGCTCATGGACATAAATCACAATTTTAATATTTTAGAAAAGTCCAAGAAAGAGAGTGATTGTCCAGAAAAGACTCTTAGGGACAAGTTTGCTCACATTGAGGGGGAGCGTGATAACCTTCTAGGTGTAATTGAAAGTTTAAAGAAGGAATCCCGTAAAATTGAGGAGTCTAATTTATTACTTGATTCCAAAATTTTAAATATGAAAAAGTATGTACAAGACTCGAGTAGTTGTAGTAATGGTTCTAGCACATCTTGTTCAAATACTTTCGTTGCTAAAGCTAAGAGCATTGTTTGTTTTAGAGGGTCGACTTTATCTAAGGACTTTAGAAAAGGTCACACCGTAGGCATCATTCCTCGTGTTTTCACATGCTTGCATTGTGGTAGGAAAGGTCACCTTAGGTCATTTTGTTTTGATCTTAAAATAAGTCCTAGGAAGTCTATGTCTAGCATTTCATTAATTTCCAAATCCCATCATTTGAAATATACATCTATACGGGTTCGGAAATCATTCTTAGACGCGCCAGATATTAGATTTTTTTATTCTCATTTGCTTTCACATGAAACCTCCCTTGCAAAATCTAAAGGTTGTATGTGTTAGTTTTCTTTGCATACTCTGCCTTTTTGTGCTTCATATTATATATCATTGCTAGGTGTATGCATGTCTGGTCATTGCTTTATTTCATATCTCATGCTAGAAATCATGACTTGTTTATCTTTTGTATTATATTTTTTTTGTTTGCATTAAATGAAAAATACAAAAATATTTTTGCTTATCATTTGGGTTTTTATATCTTGGTAATTTAAGCTTAATCAAAATTTCAAATGATTTTTGTTTGTCTTTTGTGTATATAGTTTTATTTTTCGTTAAAAATTTCAAAAACTCAAAAAGATTTTTTTTGTGTGTGTATTTTAGTTTGACACACTTTATGTGTCATATACTTGTATTTGAATCCCATCTTTTTCGCTCTCATGTGGCTAGAACTTTTGGTTTAGATTGTCAATCCTTATTATGTTCTTTACCATGCTTACATGGAGTAGTTGGATTTTGTGATGATTAAATGGATTCTATTTTTATATGCCTCTATTCACACATGCACGAGATCATTTGAAATTTTAACTTCATATGTATATTTGAGCTTTGTGAGGTGTTCTCCTACCAATCTAGTCATCTACATATTTGTTACCTAGGAGGACTAGTGCATGTCAAAATCTATTGCACGTGAGATATGTGAGAAATAAAAATATTATATATAAATGTGCACGGGAAAGGGCTCCGAAAGGATTTATTATCCTTTACGAATAGTAAGCCACCGTTTGTTTGGACCTAAAAGAAATACGTGGTCCAAAGGCCTAAAAATAGAATTATGGGATTAAAAAGAAAAATTATTGCCAAGGCCTGTTGATATATTCATTCAAATAATATATGCTTATTGAGGGAGATTGGATGGTATATCAACGGTTTGCATAATGCCCATTTATCCTAGTTGCGCTTTCAATGTCATGACTCTATTGGTTTGTAGAATCGTCAACATGCTAGGCTTGTATGCACCGTGTATGTTTGTTCATTGCGTTCAATTTATATTGTCACGTGAGGTTATATTCAAATCTGATGAAGTTTGCAATCAATTGAGAACTCCGTTAACATGTTTAAGTGATTGGGTCTAAATCTAATTATTACTAGTTCACACCCCAACACTTCCGTTTTCATATGACACATTTTTGCCATACGAGTGTGAAAAGCTTTTTTTTTTGTGTCATTTTGGTGTTTATATCTATATGTGTGTACTTATGATTAGCTTGTATATATTGTGTATACATATATATGATATTTTGTTTATGTTGTTGCCATGTTTAGCTAGTCCATTTATGCTTCAATGCATAATTGGTTCTTTGTTTGTTGCGTCATTTGTTTGATATCACCTGCTTAGTTTCTTATTTGTCTATTTGGTATCATTTGTTTTCGCATCATAGTTGATATTCATTTGTATGGATTACTTATGATTTTGTTGCCTATGTGCTTTCATGTTCTCATCACATTACGCACTATTGCATGTTTAGCTTATTATCCCATCATATTTATCCCTTGTTTAGTTTAGGGGTAAAATGCTTTATTTTGGGGGAAATAAGTTAATTTTTTATTCTTAAGCCTTTGTTTATTCTTGAACAAAAAGGGGGAGAATGATAGGGGAGAAATGGTATCTAATCCTATTGTATCCGTATCTTAGTTTGAGGGAGATTTATCTTAGGGGGAGACGTCTTTCTAAGTAGGTCATTTGTTTGATAAAGGGGATAATTAATTTAGGGGGAGTAATTTCAATTGCATTTAATATTTAATATTCCCTATGCGTTTAATGTGTCTGCTTAAGTGTGCATGAAATCTTCTTAATGGAAACTTTCATCGGGCAAAGATATTGATCCTTTGGGTTGTTTGAGTCAAGCATTGTATTTTTATTTTGGGTGGGATATTTTGTTATGTCTAGTAGAGCTTGACGGTCCTTTAGGATTTTTGTTGGTTTTTGTTCTGGAATAGCCAAAGGGGGAGATTTGTAAGGACACAAATTTCCAATTGAGTCCTTTTGTAGTTTTGGTTCAATTCCGGATTAAAATGTTTAAGTCATAGGATAGAGTAATTGACCATCCTTCAAGCCTATGACGTGTTTGTTGAAGACGTAGAGGCCAAGTTTAAAGCTTCATCAAAATTCCGAGTTTAATGTGCCTCGTTTCTACATTAACAACATTGGTTCCATTGCTCTTAAGGTATGAATGCATTTTAATATATATATATAGGATCTTGGAACATTTTATATTGGGTGTACTTTATTTTTCAACTGTTGTTTATTTTCAGAACGATTTAATTAAAACTGTAAAATAAAGTAAAATAGAAAGTTCAATTTTTTAGAAGTTCGTTCAAATTGTTGTTCGAACGAGTTTTTCGTTCGAACAAAAATATCGTTCGAACGAGTTTGCCAGCGAGTTCCCACATTGTCCACTGGAATGTCGTTCGAACGAACATGATGTTCGAACGAGATTTCAAACGAGATTTCTAATGGGTTCACACAGGAACTTCGTTAGAAGGCTCGTTCGAACGAGACTTCGTTCGAACAAAAATGTCATTCGAACAAGTTTGGGCGGGAACAGTTAATTGGCAGTTTTGAGCAGTTTTTTACCTCTCTCCCACTAATTTTTCCACTTACTCTTTTCCTGAATATCTAAGTGCGGGAACCAAGTTTTTTAACTTAACTTTTTTATATCCTACAACCTTCAAGAGAGAGTTTGAGAGCATAATTCCAAAAGGAAAAAGTTCATTATTTAAGTGTTGTTGTTTTGCAAGAAAAATGTTTTAAACACTTGTTTTACACCCATAGTTTGTTTATCCAAGTTCCTTTATATATATACATTGCTTGGAGTTTGGGCACAAATTTTTCTCTACCACATTGAAGAGAAGTTTGGGTTTGCTTCTACATCCCACAAAGAAGAAGTTTGTTTTGATGCGGCATTATCACATGGTGAAAGGAACCATGTGTGGTTGACGGTGTACCTATTGTCTCATTGGTGGATTCCAAGATTCCGGTGGATCTCCAGGGTTGTCAATTAGGCGGAGGTGTTTACAAGAATACGCGTCAAGGCTTGAAAGGGATCTAGTCGAGGAAGTAAGCCGTCAGTCTTGTAATTGTAAAACTATACTTAGTGGACTTAAGGCTAGGGTCGTCCGAGATTTTTTCCCGTTATGGGTTTTTCCTCGTATATCGCGGCGTAGTGGTTCATTGTTTAATTTTATCTTGGTATATCACCTAGAAAACATGCTTAGGTAAAAAGATAAAATTTGGTTTAATCACTACTTGTTTAATTTGGTGCTAAATTAAATTTGGGTAATTTGTAGTTAATTCAAGTCATTAATTTAATTTGAGAAAATTAGTTTGGCCTAATTTGGTAAAATTGAAAAATATGACTTAGGCAAATTTATAGAACTTGGGTTAGTAAATTATGTTTAAGTGAAATCGAATTGTGTGTGTGTTTAATCTTATTTCACTTGGTTTAATTTTATTTTGAAAAGAAATTAAAATTTATTGTTTAATTTGAACCATCATATTTCGGTTCCGTATCTATACTTAAAAGGAAATTAAGTAAGAAGATTTTAAAATTTGGGGGGGGGGGGGGGGCTATCCTTGTTTCATCTTTCTACTTTCCCTGGCGACTTCTGCGCCAATATGGTTGGGAGAGAATCGTCACACCACGGACACTGAATTTATTTCCTGTGGAGGACTTGTCAGATTGTATACGCATGCGGCTTGGCTCTTTGTGGGAGAATTGTCGTCCTTCGATCAGTCCCTCCCAATCTACTAGGTGAGTCTGGCATGTCTCATGGACTACATGAAGTGGTTATGGAGAAGATTGGTTGCCAAGATGTTGGTTGTGGAGACTGGGCAAAGGTGGTTTCTCGTATCTGACACCATGGAGGGAGGTGTTGTGGTTTTATCGAGGCTGGTTCAGGATTATCGCTGAGTGGAGCGTCATCGGTATTCTCTTCAGGTAGGGGAGGTTTGGGGACCCCAGGATATGGGTGATAATGGGGGTAGTTCTTCTGGCAGCTATGGGTAGAATTTTGTGAAGCTCTTTTGTAATGGGTTTGGTTCTCTTTGTGATTATTTTGGTTATACTGTGTGGGAATAATTTGAGGCTTATTTTGAAATATTGGGCCTTATTTTTATTTGGTTTTTTAGGAAGGTATATGTAGGCCGGCGAGGGAAGTCGTTTGATTCCTTACGTCAATGTAATTGTACCGAAATTTCAAATAATGAAATAAACAATTTTTTTATCATCTAGTTGTGCCTCTTGATGACTTTCGCATTTGAATTATCTATACCAATCGCTAAAGCATACATAATCATTTTGTTCATGTATATGTTAAAAATGATTTGTCGTTCTCGAGGATAAGAAAAGAATGTAATTTTGTGAAAAATGGGGGTCGCGGTCATGTAAATGGATGAGCTGCCTACGTAACTTTGAGGGTTTTGAAACTTTTTTGGAAATTCAATTTTGAAAGAAAAAATATTTTTAGAGGATCAGGCCCCACGTAGTTCTGGTAAGGGGAAATGAAGATTTTTTATTTTTTTTTTCAGAATAGAAGGGAGATGAGAAGAGTCATAACGCGTTGAGATTTTGGACTAGGGGTAAAATTTCTTGAGACGGTCCAGGTTGACTAGAAGCGCCATTTCTTATCCATTAAGGTCTGTAAGCATAGCGGCGACGCCTGACATGATCCTCTTCACGATGTATGGGCCGCTCCAATTGGGCTTGAATTTACCTCTAGGGTCCCAGATGGGCTCTACCATTTCTTTAAGGGCTAAGTCCCCTTCTCGAACTCCGCGGTCCTTAACTCTCTTATTGAATGATTGCGTTATACGACGAAGGTACCCTTGTATGTGATATAGATCTTTGATCCTCCTTTCGTCCAAGAGGGACAGCTCATCAAGACGGCTTTAATGCCAGTCTTCCTTGCTGACTTTACTTTCTAGCATGACGCGTATCGAAGGAATTTCTAGCTCCATGGGTAGGACTGCTTCCATGCCATAGACTAGAGAGTAAGGGGTACCCCAATATAAGTTCGAACTGAAGTGGATCATGTCGGCCCAATCTCGACAACTCTCGATCATCTTACGGATGATGGCTTTGAGGTTCTTATTGGCTGCTTCGACTGCTTCGTTGGTTTGGGGTCAGTATAGAGAAGATTTGTGTCTCTGAATCCCATACTCGTCAACCACCTCTGTAACTTCTGCCTCTAAATGTAACTCATTATCTGATACCAGCTCGTGGGGGACCCCATATCGGTTGATGATGTTTTTCTTGATAAACTTGGCCACTTTTTTAGCATTCAGGACTGCGTATGACTTAGCTTCGACCCATTTGGTGAAGTAGTCAATGGAGACAAGGATGAACTCATGCCCGTTGGATGCTTTCGGTGTAACTCTCCCTATGATGTTAGTGCCATATGTGGAAAACGGCCAGGGAGAAGTCATGTTGTACAATTCCCGTGGAGGCAAGTGTTGTAGGTTGGAAAACTGTTGGCATTTGAGGCATCTTCGAACGTAGGCTATGCAATCCTGGACCATGGTAGTCCAGTAATAACCCTATTGGATGATCTTCTTGGCGAACATATGGCCATTCATGTGGGGTCTACATTCCCCACTATGGATTTTATGCATCATTTCTTCAATGTTATCCCCTGCGATGCAGTGCAAATGGGTTCCATCGAAGTTTCTCTTAAATAGTGCTTTATCGTAGACAATGTATTGGGTAGCCATTTTGTGGAGGGTTACTTGGTATTTCTTGTCATATCCTTAGGTATACCTACCATGTTTGAGGAGGCACCACAGATCATTGTACCAGTAGTTGGTTATCTCGGGATCTTCCTCTATGATGTGGCAACAGTGGGTTGGTTTATCTTACTTTTGGATAAGGAAAGGGGCCATGTTTATTCCTTCGGGCATATCAATCATGAAGGTTAAGGTAGCAAGGGTGTCGGCTAGATTGTTCTTTGCTCGGGGTAGGTAGTGGAAGGTGATTTCTTGGAATTAGGAAGTTAACTCTTCGAGGTGGGCATGGAAGGGTAAGAGTTTCTCATCCTTAACTTTCCATTTTCTGAGTACTTGATCGATGATGAAGGTTGAATACCCGTAGACATCGAGGTATAGAATTCATTTCTTGAGGGAAACTTTGAGGGCAACCTTGCACGCCTCATATTCAGTTATATTATTAGTGCGGGGAAAATCCAATTGGATGTCAATGGGAGTGTTAGAGTCATTAGGGGTAATTAGGACTATCCCAATGCCATACCCGTTCTTGTTGGAAGCGTCGTCAAAGAACATTTGCCATTGAAGGTATTCTTGGGAGGTACAGAGGATATTCTCATCAGGGAACTCAGAAATCCATACATCAGATTCTTCTATGGGCTAGTTAGCAAGGTATTCAGAGATGGCTCTTCATTTCATGGATTTTTACGTGACGTAGGTAATATCAAATTCAACTGGAAGCATCAACCAATGGGCCATTTGACTAGATAGGGCGGTCTTTTAGAGTAGGTACTTGATTGGATCCATTGGGATACAAGTCTGATGGGGAAAGCGAGTATGTAGTGACGCAACTTTGGGGTAACCCAGACAAGAGCGACACACTCTTTCTTTAAGGAAATGTAGTTAACTTCATAACCAGGCAACTTTTGGCTGGCATAGTAAATGGCTCTCTCTTTACGATTTTCTTCAAGGTATTGGGCTAGTAAATCCCCACCTGCAATAGCAGTTATGGTCAGGTATAGGAGTATGGGAAGACCAGGCTGCGGTGACATGAGCACCGGAGGTTGGGTTAGGTATTGCTTGATTCGATCAAAGGCTTCTTAAAAAGCTTCATTCCAGACTTTGGTTGAATTATTTCAGAGGATTTTGATGGTGGATTCATAGATGGAAGTCAATTAGCTGATGAACCGGTTGATGTATTGTAATTTTCCAAGGAACCCTTAAACTTCCTTCTTCATTCGGGGTGGTGGCATCTCATATATGGCTTTCATCTTGGCAGGATTTTCTTCTATCCCCTTTTCACTAATTATGAATCCTAAGAGTTTTCCTTTAGTAATGCCAAAGACACATTTATGTGGGTTAAGCCTCATCTGGTACTGTCTCAGTCGTTTGAAGAACTTTCGGAGAGCGGGAGCATGGTCTTCCCTAGTCTTGGACTAAATAATCATGTCATCTACATAAACCTCGACTTCCTTGTGTATCAGATCAAGCAGAATGGTGTGGCAACCCTCTAGGTGGTAGCCCCTACATTTTTTAGACCAAATGGCAAGACAGTGTATCAAAAGGTTCCCCAAGGGGTGATGAATGCGATTTTTTCTTGATGATAGAGGTATAAATTTGATCTGGTTATATCCGGCAAACAAGTTAATAAATGACTTGAGAGCGTGACTAGTTGTATTGTCCGTAATCATGTCAATGTTAGGTAGTGGGTAATCATCCTTCAAAGAGGCCTTGTTCAAGTCTCGGTAGTCGACACACATGCAAACCTTCCCTCATGATTTTGGCACATGTACGATATTGGATAGCCATGTGGGATATTCGATCACATGAATGAAACCCACATTCAATTATTTGGCTACTTCTTCTTTTACTTGGAGTGACCATTCGGTACGAATCTTTCGCAGTTTTTGTTTGACTTGTTTGCAGTCCGGGAGAGTTAGATACTCATACTGAGCTATCTCAGGGTCAATGCTAGGCATGTTGTCATAGGAACATGCGAAGACATCCTCGAATTCCTTCAGTAGTTCTTTGAGTTGATTGCACTCGTGCTCATCAAGGGTGGCCCCTATCCTAATCTCGCGCAGTTAGATACTAGAATCGAGTTTAATAATAACGGTTTCGTACTCATTAACTTAAATGCGGCTATGTTGTTTATTATTAACTTTATTTAGATCAGTTAAGAATTGTTCATTTATAAAATCATCATCATCAAAAGTTTGATTAGAATCATGACAATTAATGTAAGGCACAATAAGATACTCAAAATCTTTGTTTATTTCATTGATAGGAAAAATAACATTGAGAACCTCATCAAAGGAGGTCTCGATTACATCAGAGTAAAGGAACCAACTAAGGAAGAAGAAAGGGGATAAACATCAGGGTTAGGTTGAATATTAGCAGGTGACACATGTGCAACATGCCAGTTGAGGAGAGGTTCCTCATCATCTTTAATCAGGTAGTATGGATTCGATGATGTAGTCCTTGAGTGGATCATGCAGAGTGTCTGCCCAAGTTTCTGTAAATTAAAAGAATCCTCGGAGTCACTTTCCTCAGAATCTCTGGTATCGGCTACAGTCTCTTCAATGAGTGTTCTCGGCTCATGGGTAGTTGTCTTGAAATAATATCTCCATTCCTGGTTTCATCCTGTTGTTTGTATGGTCACACCAAGGTCTAGGGAAGCTGCAGATGGGGAAATCTTCACCCTCTCTAATGAATCTTTCATTTGGGTAATCTCCCGAACAGTTTTGGTGCATTCTAACCTCCTCTTAAGTTGATCCTGATGGATCATTCTGAGTTCTTCTCTATATGGCTGATAACCCAATCCACAAGGAGGAAAGGTCTTCTTCAACATAATGGGTTCAGTTATCCCTTATTGTCTTCGTCCCATCCTCAATCCGAGCATGAAGTGCACGTTCTTGACCATCTAGATTACATTGACGTTTATATGGGGGTTATATTCTGGATAAACCCTATCTTTGAAGTCGTCCCCTACTAGGAGTAGAAGTGGTTCAACTAGGAATCCTCATAACATCACATCGTTTACCCCGCGTTGTATCTCCAATCCTGGATTGCTAGTGCTTACATTCTCAGTGTTGTCGTTGTCTCCCAAGATGGTAATGACATGTTCGTTGGCAATGAACTTCAATTTTTTATGAAGGGAAGAAGACACCCCTTTGATGTTATGGAGCCACAGTCGTCCGGGCAGTGGATTGAAACAGGTTGGGATGTCAATAAATTGGAATTCCACAATGGGGTCTATAGGACCAACCCCTATTGAAGCTTGATAGATCCCATTACTTCTTGGAGGGTGCTGTCATAGGCACGTACAGTGGCAGAGGTTAGAAGAAGATTGCTCACTTTTAATCCTAAACAATTTAGAGTTCTTAATGGGAAAACTTTCAGTGATAATACATTATCGATGAGAGATAGGGGGGCAATTTTTCCCATGAATTTAGCAGAGAAATTGAGAGTATGATTATGGTTAGGACCAGTATTGGGGATTTCTTCTTCGGAGAAAGAGAGCAATCTAGTAGAGGTCAGGGATCCAACTAGGTTCACTGCTTCTTCTGGCATGGTCGAAGGAGGAACTGAGGATCCTATGAGTAGCTTGATTAGGGAATTTTGGTACAACTAGGAAGACATAAAAAGTCCCCATAGAGTGATGTTGGCATAGGTTTTCTTCAACTGATCAAGGACCTCAATTTTTTAGGGTCATTTCTGGCATAGAGAGATTCTCAACACCCTTCCCTTTTTCGCTCACAAATGGTTGTAGGGTTGGGATTTGGTAATGTCTTCCTGACCTCGTCATGTGGTTCACAGAAGAGGGGAAAAATAGAAGTCCTATTTCTTCATCGATATCGGGTTGTTTGGCCACATTGTTGATTTCTCCTAGCAGCTCCTCGAATGATATCATCCCGCATATGTTGGCTAACAGACTAGTCCTTTTTGAATCTTACTCTTCATCTGAATCTTTGAAATTATCCCCCCATCCGGTGGCAATGATATCATATTTCCATGGAAATTCAATGCACTCTACAAGTTCAACGGCCTCTTCGTATAATTCTTCCCATTCGACAGGGAGATGTAGAAGTGAAGGGACCAGGCACCTTTATAATTTCAAAACGTTGAGCAGTTCGGATACACTATAAATATTACTAGTTTGTCAAAATAATCTGCCATTATCTGGACCATGTCATCTAGACTGACTTCGTCGATTGGTACTACCCAATTGTCTAACTCCTAGTCCCATTTTTGAGCTTCTAAGAACAACACACTGAACCTTTGACAGTCGATGGTCATTTGGGAGGACAATTTCATCCCTAACTCTAGGAGTTGGTCCAATACTTCAGACAGTTCCATATATTTACCTCCAAAATGGGTGCGTACAATGATGAAGGCTAAGATGGGAAGGGATAAGGCCTAATCAACGAAGATGGTAGGGTGTAGGAGAAAATATGGGCATGTTTAGAGAGGCTTAGGAGAGTATATGGGTATGATTAGTGATTTACTTGGGAATATGGCATTTGCATGATTCGGGAGTGGATTATCGGTAGTGTTTGGTTTAGGATTAGATGGTGGCGTGATGATACCTCGGTCAAGCAAGTTTTGGAGAATATTTCATAGGTGGAAACATTGGTCGGTGGTATGGCCGATAGTTTGATGAAAGTCGCAAGGGGCATCTAGTTTGAAATTTTTCGAAAGTGGGTTCGGTAATGGACGGGGGTCCAATGGTTTGATAAGGTTTCAGCTCAAGAGGTCCTAGCAGACTTTAGAGTGTGGAGCCTGAAGCTCAATGTATTATTTTCCAACAAGGTTTGGGCGACTTTCTAGTGCCCATAAAGTGGTAGGCTGAGAGATGTTGTTAATGGTGGAAATCGTGGCACTAGCAGTTTTTTTAAATTTTCTACGAGCAAACTATCCAGATGTCTTCTTTGGTTCAACTTCTATCTTGGCAAGACCTTCTTCGATCTCCACTCCTACTTCTTGGAATGCTCAAAAGTTAGGGTAATATTGTCCTCCCATTGTTGCTCGGACATGGGGCAAGAAGTTCTTCTTCACGATACGGATATGTTCTTCTTTAAAAGGTCGATTGGTTATGGTAGCTATTTTTTCTCTCCACCTTTCTATGAAGTTACTAACTGATTCCCCATGGTTCTTCTTAAGTAGCTCTAATTCATGACGAGTAACCTGTAGCTTTTCTCTATACTTGTATTGCAACATGAACTCACGGGAAACATCTTCCCAACTACGGATTCTGGACTCCTCGAGGGATAAGAACCATCGGAAAGTGCTATCCTTCAAAGTCGGCTGGAACATCTGGGCCATTATTTCTTCAGAATCCCAATAGGAGAGTCATGGCTCAGTGATAGTTGCGGAGATGAACAATCGGGGGTCCACTACCTTCGAACTTCTCGATATTGGGCATCTTGAATTTTTTGGTAACCTGGCTTTAGGATAGGGAGACATGTGGGTGTAGTCTATGTAGTTCCCAGAGAGTTTGACTTGATCGAACTTCTTGGTCAACATCTTGAGGTCTTCCTTAACCTTGTTCAATTCTTCCTCTTTCGATTCAACAACCTCGAGTAAGTTAGCACCTAGCTGGGCAAGGGTTGGCATAGGAAGCTGGGCTGCTGGCGGCCCATTAGCAGGAGGAGTACGTGGAGCATGCTGGTATCTTTTGGGAACCTAAATAGGATCGGGTGTAGGCGGACCCATAGCACAAGGGAAAAGGACATCGAGCTCTTCAGGAATAGGGACCCGATTTTGTTGCATCTCATGAACCTCGATTTGAAGGTTGTCAATTTCAGGAGTGCTGAGCTAGAACTGTCAACAAATTCTGTTGTACATTCAGTACTTGATCCATATTCTCCATGGAAAACAAACTAATCTTAGACTTATAAGGATTAAGGGGATTGGCGAAACTTCGGGGCAATTTTGACTGAAGACCGAAGCTAATTGGGAGCCAGGCCAAGGGTATGCGATCGACTTGAGAGGGAGAAAATTTGAGATTTATTTTCGGAAAAGAAAAATTATTATTTTTTAGAAAAAGAAGGAAAATGTTTTTTGACATTTTTGGAAAAGATGAGGATAAATTTTTTTTAGGAAAAGAAAATGTTTTGGTATTTTTGATAAAAGAGGAAAAATGTTTTGGACACTTTTTTCGAAAAAGAGAGAAGAAAAAGATGAGAGACGGGTCTCAGCATGGTTATTATTATGTTTATTAGGTTCTCACTTGTATTAAGTTTGCCTAGATGCAAAAAAGAAATGACGTACAGGACTCGAGCTTGGAAAAATTGGGTTTGCAATATATGTAAAAACTAGGGTTGGACTTGTTACCAGACTCATGGGCAGCGTCCCGTTTTAAAAATTGCGGAAAAAATTGGGTGGCATGCCGACCCGTCATTTCGGCAGAGTTTTAGGTAGAAACTGACAATCTAAATATGTGTGTCCTAGGTCTGACACCTATATGTGGGTATGCAGTTATTGGGTTAATTAGAAGGTGTTCCCTCCTTTGGCGTGACTTCCACGATATACGTCTTGCTTTTGAGGGAAATTGGAACGTGTGGACAAGCAATTTGATATACCTGAGTGTACGTGAATTCCCTCACTATATACATAGTGGGTACAGTACGTGTGAAAGCTAATTCGATATACTCGACATACATGAACTAGTTCCCTGCGATATACCTCCCGTTATGACTTCGGTCAAGCAAGACGATACGGGGGAACCATTCGATATACGTCGAAGGTACTTGGCCAATGGAATGTGAGAGTCATATCACTTTGGCTAACTACTACCTGCCGGACCAGCGCCCATCACGAAGTGACTCCCTAGTTACGGGACGAAATTTGGTCAATAGCAATGCTCTTTAGAGATGTTGTGTGTATCATACATGATTCCTTGATTAGTATATTAAGGAGAGAGTATCTTTCTTGATCATGCCAAGCTGGGAATAAGGTACAAGTATAAAATGTAAAGTTATACTAAGCATGGATAAGTGAGAGTGAGTGATGTGTAATTATCTACAAGTGAGTGTGTGATAAGTGTAAGTGAGCATGGGTAGATAAAAGTGGAGGTGTGTGTTAGTGACACCTAAGCATGAATTTCTAAGTGGTGTATGCAATATGTGGATATACGTGTTCCTAGGTGCACATGATGTAAAGTTTACATGGAGAATTTCTATAAGTGTGTGAGTAATGGCATAAGCATGAGGTATATGTACAGGAAATAATAGAGGAAAGCTAAGGGGAAGATACATATAGGGGGATATACAAGAAAACAAAACACCCATGCAAACAGAGTCTATCCCCCTTATGAAAATAATTCCCCAGCAGAGTCTCCACTGTGGCCGGAGGCTTTCGGAGGGAATCTCCCTTTCGTCGGGGAGAAAGGAAGGATCCCTCGAAAAATAACGATCTCGCACCCCTTTTTAAAAGATGATTCAGCCGTCGTCGGTGTCGGGAAAATGTAAAGAGATGGAGTCGCCAACTTATTTTGCACACAACAAGCAAAAGAACATGTTGCCACTTTGAGAGAACGACAATAAGAAGAAACTGATGCATACGAAACCAATAGTTCGAAGGTTCGGGGGATAAGTTTCAGAATGGGAAGGTATTAGGCACCCATCACACCCTTTAGGTCTCTCATGGGATAGTGTTATTATTTTTCTTTATATCCCCGTGAAGTGTGTGTGCATGTTTATATAATGGAAATCGAAATCATTCAACTCATATCATGGACAAGGTAGAGTGAGGTCATCCATACGAATATTCCCAAAATAACGTATATAAAAAATATGATTTGGGCATTTATCGTGATATTAATCGTTATTACGAAATGACAATACGTGTTGGATGAAACGTAAACAAGAATAACATATATATGAATACGAAAATATAATGAATATGAAAATGAGAGATTTTAGGAAAATTGAGAATTTGGAAAATTGGACTTGAGTCTCGGGTTTTAATCCGAGACGCCTACGTAGGCTATAAAGGCATCAAAATCCATGTAGCTAGAATGTAGCATGGAGGTGGGGTTGATCCCATAGATTCGAATGGAATTTATTATATGTGTATATGTAGAAAATGTATTTTTGGTTTTGAAAAGGGTGATGGATAATTTCGTTCGGAATTTACGGGTATAACCCTCTTTTACTTGTTTTTGGGATTTTTGTATAAAATAAAGTACGTGCAATATATAATAGAAGTGTAGATATTAATGGATATGAACTAAAATGAGAACTATATTATAAATCTAATGAAATTTATACAAAAACAAGAAATTTAGAGAGTGACAGAAGGAATTGGACCTTCTTCAAAGCTTGATCTTTGATCTTGGATGAATTCCCTTGAGTGTGGATGAATGTTGATGAGAGAGAATGATATTTTTTCCAAATTGGGTAGGAAAAGTATGGGAATGTAAGCTTGAATGGAACTTTACATGGCGAACGTCGTTGATTTCAAGAGAATGTTGTTGAGATCACTGATGCTGATGGATCTCTGGTGTCTTGGGAGTGGGATCATGGCCTCTATTTATAAGGTAAAGGGAGGTTTCAATCGTCCTACCCCTGGGAGTGCCTATCGGCAAGTAACCCTTGACACTGTTCCAATAGGCAGGGATCTAGACCTGCCAATTGGCAATCTCGTGCAGATTTCTCTGAAAAAATGGTCGTAGAATGCAATCCGTTGATCTGAATCACGCACATGGCATATCATTAGAAAGGTACTTCAGATACCTTCAATAGTCTTTGGATTATTCCCAGGTGTGGGAGTGGAATTTAGGTCAAATGTGGCTCGAAAGTGCACGTCGATCTTTTGGACGGGAGATCATCGGACGAAAACGGATCGTTTGTTTGCACAGTAAGTCAGAATCGTGCACGGGGTGGACCGTTGGAAATTTTAGGAGACGTATTTGGACATTCCAAAGAGTTTTTCTTGGTTTAGAAGGTTGAGCTTCATCAACCGGGGCCGGGAAGCATTCGGTGACCTCTCAGAGTAAAACAAATCATTCGTCCGTACCGTAAGTCAGAATCACACACGGGGAAGACCGTTAGAAAGGGTATTCAGTGTCCTTTGAAGTCATTCAGTCTCTTTTAATTTAAAGAGTTGACCTTGGTCAAATGGGGCCCAGGAGTGCTCAATGGCCTCCAGATTAATTTTTGGGGGAAAAATGATTGTTCATCCGAATGGTTATGCCATTTTACGCACGGGGTGGACCGTTGTTAAGGGGTTTCAGTGACCTTCGAAGATTCAAAGAGCTTTCTCTCTTATGGTGAAGTTGATCGGGGTTAAATCGGGGCCCGGGAGCACCCGGTGGCCTCCGATTGACTTTGGGTAGTAAAATGATTCGTTCGTCCAAACGGTTATGCCGATGCGTGCATGGGGCAGACCGTTGGAAAGGGTATTTATACCCCTTCAAATATTCAAAGAGTTTTCGCTCTATAATAGAGTTGACCGGAGTCAAACGGGGCCCGGGAGCCCCCGATGACCACTAGATCGGTACTTGGAGTGGGACCTAAGGTTTGTAGTGAAATAGGGGCATGCTAGGGACCTAAGGAGAGACTTAGGGGATCCTATAATGTGGTGTCTACAACTAATATTTCAAAAAATACAAATATATATTTCACCACCAACAACAAAAGTAATTGCAATGATTAATATATTTGAATTGGCTGTCATCAAATAATGGCAATAGTAAAATTAATCAAGTCTCAGCCAACATACCATAATCTATTAAACTAATCTATATAATATATCAAAACAAATTTAAAAAGAAAGAAAAAAATAAAGAAAATTGAACTTACCATATAGAAGATTTTGGCTAACCGAGAGAGAATACTGGGCAGTGACTAGAGATGGGTGAGGGGGGGTGCATTAGTTTGGGTGATACAACTAAGTAGAGAGAGAGAGAGAGAGAGAGAGAGAGAGAGAGAGAGAGAGAGAGAGAGGATGAGAAACTGTAGCCCTATGTTTTTTAGGGGGGTGAAACACTTAAAGTGAAAAGAGGGTTAACTAGTGTGTGAAATAAGTTTAATTTCTCAATATAATTACATTTTTTGCTCCCCTCAACTTTGAGAAGCATATCTTGGGATAAAGATTTATCACGGTCATTGACCAAGATAAAGCCTTTATGAACCATATCACAAACTTGTCACAATCATAAACAATGACTAAACAATGATGTAAAGGCCTTATCATGACCCATGATCATTACACAAATCGTGAGACTTTTGTGAGGGTTTATGATCACAATAAGAATCTTATGAAAAAGTGAGACAAACTTTGTAGAACTCGACCAAATTAACTAAGTATAGTCCAATATGTTACAAGGCATTCAACCAACCTACCTTACCATACACCATGATACGCACACATATGTTATGCTTACTCTTTGATATATATATATATATATATATATATATATATATATATATATATATATATATATATATATATATATATATATATATATATATCAAAAGTCTCACGATTTGTGTCGAGTTATGCTTACTCTTTGATATATATATATATATATATATATATATATATATGTGTGTCATTACACAAATCGTGAGACTTTTGTGAGGGTTTATGATCACAATAAGAATCTTATGAAAAAGTGAGACAAACTTTGTAGAACTCGACCAAATTAACTAAGTATAGTCCAATATGTTACAAGGCATTCAACCAACCTACCTTACCATACACCATGATACGCACACATATGTTATGCTTACTCTTTGATATATATATATATATATATATATATATATATATATATATATATATATATATATATATATATATATATAAATTCTATAAAATTAAGGAAATTCTACCATCCCGATGACTAAACCTTTTACCTTAATCCACAAAGCACTAGACTAACATGTGAATGCCATTTCCCTAACCCATTTCATTAACCAATCCATCCCAGTCTAAGTGAATGCACCAAATGTTATATAGATAGTTACATACAACCAATATGGTCCTACCAAAATTCCAATAACCAATTTGGGTTCTCAACGCATAAGTTAATTTCATAAAGTGACCCTAGATAATTTTGGGGTATAATGTATTTTCTACCCTCTTAAACCATCTTACTGATCGAAATTAATTAAATTGATCTTCAGAACAATCTCTAAATGATCCCAAATAGAAAAAATCGAATAGAATCACCAAAAACCCAAATTGATCTGGTAATACCCCATGTTTTTTATAACCCAATTTAATTAATTAAGTAATATGATTTATAAAGTTTGAATTTGAATTAAACTAGAAAATATTTAATTTAAATTAATTTGGTAATTTTTGGTTAATTAAATGTATATTTTGGGCACTTATTTAAGTATTGTGTAATTTGAGGTTTTAATACAAACCTAAAGGGCTTTTGAGTCGTTTTGTAATGACTTGGACTCTAATGAAAGAATTTTATTTCGCTAAACATGTTTTGTTTTAAGAAGTTTTTAAGAAGTGAGAGAGAGAGAGAGAGAGAGAGAGAGAGAGAGAGAGAGAGAGAGAGAGAGAGACAACATGGTTTAACGCTAAAGCGAGTAACCTTAGACACTATAGTGGAGTAGGTCTTCTGCAGCGGGGTGGGGTTTTCATTTTGGGGCGCAAGTTTGTTTGTTTTGGGATTATTCTTAAAGAAAATTATTTGTTTTTATAAAAGGAATGATGAACCTTATTTTTTTAAACATACCAACATTCCACCATTTATAAAATCTATAGACCCTCTGTTTCAAACCTAAACACCATTAAACCAAACTTCAATCTTTATTTGGTAGGATTTGCATTAATATTTTGAATAAGGCCAAAGAACAAAAGTTGTTTATCTTTTAGTGAGAAGAAAAAAGTGGGCTTTTCCCATTTTCAAATTTTCTTCATATAAGGCAAGGATATCTTTATTTTTCTCTTTAAGTATTATTTGATTTAAATGTTTCCTAAACATTAATTGTACATGTTTTATAAGATGATTTGCAACTTAATTAGGGAAAGGGAAAATCTAATTATAATTATTTTTTTACAAACTTATGAAATTGGATATAATACTTGAAATCCTCCATGCTAAGAATATTGGACGTGGTTAATATTGGGTATTGGATCTAATTGCTTGTTAAATAATTTATAGATCTAAAAAATATACTATTTTTTATGAAATCGTATAAATGACTATTATCGAGTAGAAAATTATAATACGTTGTTGAAAAATTGTTATCTCACATGTTTTAAAAAATTTATGATTTAAATTGTTTATTCTCACACGAAATGGAATATCCATTTTGGACAAATTGTTGGAATATTTTGTATAACTGGTATATTTCATCATTAATTTGATTTAATGCATATGAAATTGAACTCGAATAATACAGAATAAAAGATTGTGACATTGAATGAGAAATGGATAAAGTGGAGAAATTTACCTATGTTAAGATAATGATATCGTTGGGACATTAGGGTCACATACTTTAGTTATATTATGATGATACAATATTTACCTATTACTATTTGGAGTCTCCTCAAATTCTCCAATTCCACTCACGTAAGAACAAAGGTCCTAAGGTCAATCGTTGACCTCTACCAAACCACTACCAAGTGCCCAATACCTATGTTGTATTCAAGAAAGGACCAATGTATTGTCGTAGGCCCCAACCACCTCTTCACTCTCCCGGAATACTCAGTCGTTCTAACACACATCTATAACCAAGCTCAAAGACCTCAAAACCAGCGTCCCAGCGTCTTTAACATGCACAGTGGACCTCATCCTAATGAGGAAGGGCCTCTATAAATATATAGTCTTAGCCTAGAAAGGTATCATTACAACTTACCTTAAGACCATCTATTGTCAGGACAATGATTATTCTAGGCCTCTAAGGAGTCTAAATAAACTCCTGTAGTTCGACTAGCGAGCATGAGAAAAGGACTCTACTATTCCACCTACCTTCATAACTCAACTCCACTAACACTGATGACTCCCATATGGGTTAAATTCATTCATGGTTTACATTACACCACCATAAATCTTTTCTCGCACACTCCACTTTGGTACTGTATCCATCAAACCTCATAGGGAGCCCCGACCATACTACTGCAGTCCACTCATTTTCTCTCCATGAGAATGCATATTAATAGAAGGCATGCGAACGGTTGAAGGTATGTTCAAATCATCCTACACAAGATAGGATTAAGATTACCAGCAATATAATTATTCTCTAATTATTATATAAACTCCCAACCCACTGTTGAGAGTGCTTAGTAATATCTTGGATCATTTTCAGCCATTTAAATTTTTTTACACCATGTTAAGTCCTACATTAATACTTGAGAACCCTTAGATGACTCTTCTAGTTACTTCCTAAGGTCCTCTGAATTACTAATAAAGATCACAGGGACCTCAGACTCTCTTGACCAAAGCTCAAGAGATAACCTAGATTATAATTATAATGTTATAATCTTATACAAAGTGAAACACCCTTTGACGGTGGATGTAAAATCTTTATATTTGGACCGAACGACTTTATATACTAATTTATCACTTTAACACGTCTCCTCTCAACCTGTTTGAGGTACTGAGGGGATCACAAGTTGGGTCTAAGGTCTCACACATTTTCAATACCCACTAGTTTGGTACCATATGTGGGAACGACAAGTTCCATTTACTTTATATAAAAATCTCAATTTTATTGAGATGTGGACCAATGCAAGTTAGCTCGTTCACTCAAAGACCTAAAAGGTCAACAAAAGGAGCTCCAAGATCATCTAGATGATATTATTAGAAGGATTCATTTATCACTTGTAGTGGAGGGATATTAAAGATCAGAACATAGTGTAACTAAAGTGAACTAGGAGCCCCAGTTGGAAGGATAAAATGATCCAGTGGATATACCCCGAGCTTCACAACGGCCACTGACTAGCATCCCCGTCAATCATAGGTTGTCACTCCCCAGAGATCAATGCCAAGGTGGCTAGTCCCTGGAATAACGAGATCAAGAAGATTCAAGATCGGTTGGGGAATTTCTTCAACCATTACAAAATGCAAACTCCCAATACCATTGAGTTAGCTCTCTAAAAGAAATTATCCCCCTAATCTATTGAGGTTCAGCATTATCCTATTACCCTAAAGTGGAGCATGCCTAATATTGATCCATTTGACGGGCATAAGGATCCTATAGACCACCTTGTGGTGTAATGGTCCTCGAACGGTGATGTGCCTGAGGGAGAGAACTACTATTGGTGTGTGTTTACAGTGGATGCCCGGAGTGCTTGTCTCTCGGTCCTCCACTTCCCCCCTACTCGAGGTCAGGTTTTCAACTCAGCATCTGTCGAGTGAGATAATTTTCCTCTGAAAGATGTTTGACGCCATGTCTATTTTGAGTCGCATACCCCTGGTTTTAGGCCTAGGTCTAAGTTTGTTCCGTGCGATATGGAATTCTATTGGTTGTTCATAATCGCCAGTTTGTTTTATACAAAAAAATAAAATATTTAGGTTAGCCCTTTCGGGCTAATCCTAAGGCAGGTTAAAGTCTGCGATTGATCCAGAGATTATTGTTATCAAAAAACTTGTTTACTAAGTTGTTAACAAAAAGTTAAGTTTTAAGTAAACTCCGAAATAACTTGTTGATTGAAATTCTTTTCAAAAGAAGTCACATAAGATGTGTGTGAGCACTTCGAGTATGGATGTCAAATCTGGTAGTTGGTTAGCTCAGTTTTAAAATAAAAACCTAAACTATGTCCTTTGTATAAAATCAAGCATATAAGATATAAGAACATTCAAGAAAATTTAACACTAGATTTTAACGTGGTAAAACCTCAAATTAGGGGAAACATCCACGGTGTCCTCTACGACACACAACAAAAAATCCACTAAATAATCACAATACAAGTTACAACACTAAGCATGCAATACAAGATCCTAAACTAAGTTCAGAGATTTATACCTACATGAGTTACTCCACTCTCAAAGGTATTTGAATATCTTTGATCTCCCTCTAGTAGCTTCCTTGCCTTGTCCTTGTCCACTGATTGTAGCAATTCTTACTAATAATATATATCTCACATGAACCACAATTTCTAAGTGTTTTGTGTGTGAGAAGGTGACAGTGATGTGACTACTATTACATGCATATGAAACTCACTCATCTCAATTTATACAGACGAGTCCTAAAAATTTACAAATCAACTATATGACATGCATAACTTATTTCTGAAAATCAGACTTCTATCAAGATCGGATCTGAAAACAATCTTTCTATTTAAAACCAGACAAGATCCTAAATGTCTCAACCTTTATTTCTTTACAAATTCATTTCATAAAATATGAAATACGAACTGTGAGATATAAACGTTTTTAGATCTGATAATCTTAAAAATATCAAAAGTCTCTTTTTCAAAAACAGTTGAAAATATCTCAAGAAATAGTGAGATCTAAGAGAAATAAAAATATCAGAATCTACAAATAGTACGTGATATGTTCTTTTTTAGAAAACCCCAAATTTCTATAAAGAAATCCTAGTTTTTCTTAGAGCAAGATTCCTAGAGAGATATACATTTGAAGAGGTCTTCAACACGTTCAAGCAAACACCAACTTAACTCACAGAAACCCTAAACTATACTCTTAGTGTTCAAGTTTAGTGGGTATTGATAAAATGATGTTTTAGTGTTTGGAATGTGAGGGAAAACATTTAGGGTTTGGTATAAACGATACAGGTTTTCTCTCCACACTATTTCTTCTTCTTTTTTTTTGTTCTCTCTGTTCTCTCTCTTCTCTCAAAATCAGACGATGGAAAAGTCTGATACGGATAACCCTAAGCCCATTTTTATACTAAGATGGGAAGGATTGAGCACATGGTTAAAATTAATGATTAGGATTAAAGAAGAGTTCTTTACTTCTAATCTAACGGTTAACATAAAGCGGTGGTTAAACAGAATGTTATTGGTTGGTTTGTATAATACGGGGATTGAGTTCAAACACATGCAGATCGTTGATAAAAATAAACCAAGGGCCGCGATTGAATCTAAAGTTGTAGACACAAAGAAAACAAAATCCACTGGCTACAATACCAACACGTGTATGGACTGGATGTGGCTACAAACGCGTGTTTTTGAACAATTTAAAATCCAATTTCAACCCCAAAAGTCTCTATCGGTTTGACATTCTACCCAACCAAACTTTTAATGAAAAAAGATATTTCTGTTTTAACCCCAAACAATTTAAAACCTAAATTTAATTATTTTCAAATATGATTAAAAATGCATAAGGGTTTTTAAAAAATATTTAGAAAATTGCTAAATATTATATGAACCCTATTAACACATATATGCAGTGTGTGTCCTATATATGAGTTCAAGAAATCATTACTTCCCTTTTTGGTAGATCATTGAGATGCTTGGACTGATGCCTTCTTGAAGCTTGATTATTTGAGAGAGAGAGAGAGAGTAACTCATAAAAATCTAATCCTATTTTGTCTTAATATCCAAACTAGTTGGAACTCCTATATGGCACAGACTCAAGTAAGTCCACCATATAGTGTGTTCTCAGTTATGCAGTTTCGGGAACCGGGTTACAAGTGGGGAGGATGCTAGGAACCCCCACTTTTTCGTTATGCTTCCTTAATTATATGCTTATTATTGCTCTTAACATTAGTTTATTACTTTTTAGTTATTTTTAGAACTGGTTTAGAGACCGTAAGTTGAGAATCCCTTAAACATGGATAGGTTCTTAGGTTGGAAAACGATATCCATAAGAGGTGTAGGAACGCCACTTAATCGATGCAGGTACATAAGGGTGTTTGTGTATGACTCCGTGCTTATGTAATTAGTGTCTGTTGGTATGTATGCAAGTGTGCAAGAAAGATTAGCTTTGAGAAAGTTTCATATCTCTTACGAGGTTTGAGGAGAGATAGAAAGGTAATACGGGAGATGTGATAACATATTGAGAGATACATTATAGAGGCTCGTGCTCACGAGAAAGACACATTATTTCTCCTACATACCCAAGAAGACTTATGAGAAACCTAGTTATATCCTTTAGGTTCAATTTCATTAAATTTATTCAAATTATCAAACACGTGGATTAAGAACAAAAATAGTCTAGGCAGAGAGTCTCGTTACTTTCCAATTTTAATATTGTTAACCTAATTACTAAGTGAGCATGCAAAATTAAATTGTAAAGTATCAAACAATCCATGAGACGCGGATGTATGAGGAAAACCTAAATGAGAAAAACCTCGGACGACTAGACCTAGACAAATCACTACGGATATGGTTTTACAAGAAGACTCAATTTGACTTAATAAACTTGACTCCTCAAGACCATGGAAATGCAGTCTTCAAAACCTTCGTTCGTATTTCGTGCAATCCAATAAGGCTTCACAACAACTCCTTGCCTCAGTATCCACTGATTCCATTTACCATATCCAATAGTGAAGAATCCACTGCACAACCACGATCTTATGATGAAGAAAAGGTTATGTGGGTTTGGATTTGGAAAACTTGATTGTAAAGAATTAAGGATATTTGGAGAGGAGTTTTTAAGTGTTTTTGCATTAAAAAAGCATGAAAAAGTCACTTTCAAAACTGCTACCACCCACTTCTATTAAAATTGTATTTTTTTGAAAACATAGGTAAGTGGGAAAAAACTGAATGAAAATGATTTTCTCGGAAAATGATCCAGGTCATTCAAACGATGTGGTACCTCATTTGAACGACTTACCTCATATCGCTCGAACTAAAATCTAACGAGATATCAAATGAGATTCTAGTGGAGGGGAGAAATAATTCGTTTGTCACTCGTTTGAAGGTGGTTCGAATAAGGGTACTAATTTTGTTAGAATGATCTTCGAACGAGATATCTTACGAAATTGTAAAGGCTTGCGTGATCCATGTTCAAACGCTATGATGTACCTCGTTCGGACGAGATGTCAAATGTTGTTAGAATGACCTGCCGGAAAAATATTTTTCAAAACAATTTTAAAACAATTTAAAAAACGTTCAAAGCCTCAAAAAGTTTTTCTCCAAATATCAAATAGGTAATATACCTTTGGGAATGAGTAAGCAACATGATGTAAGCTTTGAACGTGATTTCTATCTTTACTTGTAGGCTTAAGTATACGATGCCTTAACAAAGAACGTGCTTTAACCAATTGAATAAGCTAATACTAAAAATTGACCCAATGTGGAAATTTTTCCTTACAAATCTCCCCTTTGGCTATTCCGAGACAAAACATAGAAAGGAAAAAAACTAAATCTCTAAGCTAGTCCATCAAGCCAATCTAATGCTCGTTCTAAACCCAAAAAGTAAAATATGCAAGACAACCTAATAACCTAGCAACAAATTATATATGTGATGCTTTCATAGGACGTACATGTAGAAGAATGCCTACACACATGAAACAAACTACCTGTGACGCACATGAGTAATATTAAATAAATTAATAATATCAAAAATCCCCCTAAAGTTATTCTCCCCATTTTCCCGGAAAGTACCAAGGGATAGAACATACACCTCCAAGGTTAGTCTATAACATAGAAATCAAAGTACATCACAGGATATACATAATAGAATATCACCATAAGATGGAGCAATAATAAAATTAGAGAAAACCATGACAAACACTTGCATGAAAAATGAATACACCAAATAGAAATCACAACTCAGAATACAAAAATGAAATCCAAGTGTAGAAGAGTACAAAGATGATCCATAATAGAGTGTAACAAATACATAACCAGTTCAATATGGGAGAAAATAAAAAAGGTAGAACAAGAAAAACAGCACTCAAAAGTACATAAGAAAAGATGCGCAATAAATAAAATCATGGATCGACGTCATCATCAACATCATAGGTATCATCATCACGTCTATACGCTGAATGAGATAAACTAGTTCCCCGACACTACTCTTGGCGATGCAGATACTCAAAATACTACATCGTCATAGAGTCCATGTCCATTTGTCTCTCCTGATCACGTGACATCTTGGCCATAAGCTCCTGAAACATCTAACGATCATGCTGATGATTAGTTTCCATTTATCTTACCTGTGAACATATTTCCCTAATCTCCTTCGAATCGATGGGTGGTGGGTGGGAGGTAGTGAATAGAATGGACCCAAAAGGAGTGGAAAAAGAAGCAAGCTGAGAAAAATTTGACTAAGATGTGGGAGGATTAGTATAATGGCTCTGGGCTTCAAGGAGATTGTTCCTAGACCAACTCAAGGAATGACGATCAATAGTCTGCTAGGTTGTCAAGGGGGCGTCAAAGGGAAGGTGGTAGAACTCAACATAAAGTCAGTGGGGAGTGATGAGCACGGCAGAAGGAAAAGTTTACCTAATGGGGGTGGATCCAGTGTTTCAAATGTAACTCAAGATCGGTTAATTATGAGCATGGAGGTTAATGATGGAACCTCGACTGATGGCATACATTAGGAGGGTGTGATCCCTTATGATTTGTGCATGGTTTGATTGTGGAATGAGACATGAGGAAATAATCCAATTAAGGATCCTAAAAATCAGTCTTGAGATCAGAATGAAATTGGGTAGAGGTGCCCAGACGATGCGTTTCAAAAACAATAAGTTTTATCTCATCAATGCTAGAAGATTCATGATTAGTACATGGAAATGTGGCATCGGGGTCCCTAAAGAGAGAGAGATGGGGGGAAATGGACTCCTCGGTAAAGACTATGTCTTTGTCGCGAACCATAAAGAGGAGGCCACATCGAATGATAGTCATACCAAAAACGAATTCACGTACGAGGTCAGGGTACACAAAATCAGTAAGGGAGAACAAGGGATCCTAACCTCGATTAGACAACTAGTTATACATTGTTGTCTCAAAAAGGTATGGCAAATGAACAACCTTTTCATGTACGAGGGAACATATATGAAAACTAAGAGAGGTATATTGCAGCCACGCTTTTCGCGTTTCCCATTGAACACGTGTAGAGGGGATATTAGCTGAACCTCGAGAGGAGGAACCTACTCAAGCTCATTGGTACCAAAAGTATGATGACAACGCGACATAGCTAGACAATGTGATGTTTCATTTATATCTAGACAAAATGTGAACCCACCCCCCACCCCCCCAACCAAAAAAAAAAATTGAATTTTACCTCTTTTACACCAAAAATACCCTTTCACTTGAAATTTTGTAAAAATATAAGGGTGAACTAACAAAGTTTGCAAATAAAGGTGTAGAAAGAGAAAAAAAATCCAATAATAAAAGAAAAAAATAGATAAAAGAGAAGAAATTACCTAAAAGGGGGATAAAAGCCCCAAAACTCCAAAACTTGAAATGGATATCCCAAAAGCTTCAAACCTTCAACAATAGAGGACAAAAGGTGGAGATGTATAAGTTGAGAAAAGGGTATTAAGCCCTGGACTTGGAGATTTAATAGAGGTTTGGGTAGAGTAAGATAGAGAAAATTATGGATGTTCCAAAAATTAAGGGTTTGGAAGTGAAATGGATGAAGAGGTGCATTAGGAAGATGAAAAAGAAGAAACTTTTTAATCTCGTTCGAACGAGGTGTCGATTCTCGTTCAAATAACACAGCAAGATTTTGATTCTAAACCTTAAAAGAAGAAAAATAAAGAGAATAAGAAATTAAAAGGATATATATATATATATATATATATATATATATATATATATATATATATATATATATATATATATATATTTTTAAATAAACTTTTAGTAAAAACAAAACACCATGTAGTTGTAACAAAATGCCCGGATCATAAGAGTAGAATGTAGGGGTGTGAACATAAGTGTACGCACAAGTGTATAATGCCAAAGAACACTTGTAATAGTTATGTACTCAAATCAAGATTCGTGTAAAATGGACTCATTAAAAGTTGACTCACTTATACAAAAATTTCCTTGAAAATTCGATGATTCTTCGGCTAATAGCGTCACTCATAAATGCAATATTAGGACCTATTGTGCAAACTCATTGATATTCAACTTATAATATCCTCAAAATTAACATATATTTTCAATCTCATGAAACATTTTGAAGACATCATATATTTAATTTAGCTCTTTAAGCATCAAGGATAAAAGTTTGGCCTTGGGAATTATGTTTTTATTTGTCTATTATTCTTTTAGGCTCTTTGCAATGGTGACCTTTCACGCAAAGGAGATTTCTCCTTTCGTATCCTCTTTCCATTGCTCACTGAATTTTGATAAAACAATTAAAATAAGGGCAATGATTCTTACTTGCACAATTTTCCCTACCGCATATGGAATGAAGTGATAAGATTGATAAGACAACACCTTACTTCGCCTAACAAATGCAAAGTGTGTACAACATTATAAAGAGATCACGTAAGGTGTGTGCATTTAAGGTGACGAGATGAGATCAACCTAAAAGAAATGTCATAAAAGGGCATCATTCCTCATAAAAATTCATAATTAAGCACAAGTAACATGCAACCTAGTCTATCTCACTATGGCGAGTCACGTGAGTATGGAATGAAATGGTGTTCCCAACATCTTAATTATGCATCCAAAATGGTAGAAAAAATGAAAATTCTTTTTGAATTTTTATGAAATATATAAAAATAAAATCTTTTATGATTTTTCAAAAATAAGGAAAATATACACAAATATACAATCTAGTTCATAGGGGAGAATTAATGATAATGAAATCTCACCCTAAACTAGATTTCTAACCCAAACTCAATCAATGGAGCAAACCCCGAGATACTTCCTATGATCCTAGAACCCAAGGGTATTTAGAGGTTTTGTGAAAATATCGGCCCATTGATGTTCAGTTCCAATGAAGATTAAGGAAACTATCTTCACTTTGACGAGATCATGACTAAAATGCTCACGAATCCTAATATTCTTTGTGAGGGAATGTCTGATAGGATTATAAGATATATGGATTGAACTCGTATTATAACAGTTAACAGTCATTGTGCCTTATGGAATATCTTAATCCTCCAACATTTGTTTCATCCAAATGAGTTGTGCACAACAATTCCCGACAACAATATATTCAGCCTCCATAGTGGACAAAGAAATGGAGTTTTGCTTCTTGATCATCCAAGAGACAAGAGCACTCCCAAGGTAAAAAAAAACACCCAAAGTGCTTTTTCATCCATTAATATATCCTTCTCAATTGGCATCTGAATAAGCCTATAGACAATAATTGGTGTCAAAAGAAATACTAAATACTGATAAATAGGGTCCCACTAACATATTTGATTATTGTTTTTTAGCGCAAGTAAGTGAGACTCTTTCTAGGGATGCTTAATAACGGGCATAGACTCCCACACTAAAAGAAATGTTGGGCTGGCTAGTTGTTACGTCTAGAAGACTACCTATCATGCTACTTAAAAGTATGTGCTCTGCATCCTTAACTTTAATGTCTTTGTTAAGCTTTGATTTAGAATTCATGGGGGTGTATGCATTCTTAGCCGAGTCAAAACTAAACTTCTACACTATCTCTCTCGCATCCTTAGATTAGTATATACAGATTCAACTATCAAGCAGATGCACCTAGAGTCCTAGAAAGAATGTAAGCTCACCGATCATACTTATCTCAAACTCACTCTTCATTTCTCCCTCAAGAGATGAGTATATTGGTCACATGTTGATATATATACTATATCATCAGCATAGATTTATGAAACCAAAATAGCACCTTTATTCCGATGATCAAACAATGTCATATCCACCCTCCCTCCCTTGAAGACACGATCTAGGAGACAGGATGTAGGTCTTTGATATCACATATGAGGTGCTTGCTTCAAACCGTATAGGGCTTTTCTTAGATAAAATACATGCTCCTCTTGTAGAATTCGATTAAGTAAGGCACTCTTGACATCCATATGATAAAGTTTGAACTTAAGATGACATGTTATGTCTAGCAATAGATGATCAAACTCTAGCCTAGCAATAGGAGAAAATGTCTCGTTAAAGTTAACACCCTATATTTTGGTGTAACCTCAAGAAACTAATCTATATTTGTTATGAAAGAAATGATACCATTCTCATCCATTTTGTTCTTATAAATCCACTTGGTACCAATGACATAAGTGTCACTAGGTCGAGGAACTAATTCCCAAACATCATTCTTTTGAAACTGAAACAACTTTTCTTGGATAGCATTAATCCAACGTTAATCTTTTAGTGCTTCCTTGATGTTCATGGGCTCAATTTTGGAGGTGTAACACGGGTAGTTAACCTCACTCTCTAATTGAGCCCGAGTATTGACTCCTAAGGTGGGATTATAAAGAATGTTGGTGGGGTCATGACTCTTATGAACCCAAGAAGGTGGATCCTCTTTACCAAGAGCGGGTTCCACCGATTAATTGTGAGGAACAACGGGATTAACACCAGGTAAGAGTGTGAAAAAAAATCCCGAACTGAAAGTGAACCGAATTAGCCTGAATTGAGCCAAAATTGATAGGTTTTTTTTAGCTCAGTTCGGCCTACGGTTGAAAGATATAAAAAACTGACCATGTCGGTTCGATCGACAGTTTAGACAAGGAAAAATCCATTTGAATCTAATCAAACCGACATCAATATTTATATTAATAAAAACCTTAAGTGACATCAATTTTAAACTCATTAATTGACTTCAAAAACTAACAAAGCCAAAAACTAACCTAAAACTTATGTGGCTCGAAATTGAAATTTTTTCATCCTCGGCTTGATTTTAGTCTCATTTCTTCCAAAATCGAACCGATCAGTTCGGCTAAAAAATATGCTCCAAAATTGAACCGGTCGATCCATGAACACCCCTAACACCAGGGGTGCATTTTTCTCATAAGATTGATCATCATTATCAACAAATGTGGCGGTAGCATCATCTTTTATGGTGACATTTAAAGATTCCATGATCTTGGAGATAGCAAGGTTGTAAATCCTATAATCTCGTTTGTTCAATGAATAACCTAAAAATATCCCCTCATCGTTCCTCGAGTAACACTTTCCTAAAATCTCTCTATCCTTAAGGATGTATCATAGACTCCTAAAAATTTGGAAATATAATAGGTTGGACTTTTTATCGAACCAAAATTCATATGTAGTTTGATTACTGTGTAGACATAAATAAACCCTATTCACCGTGTGGCATACGGTGCTAGCTGCCTCTGCCCAAAAATTCCTTGGCACTTTCCTTCTAAGCAGCATGGACCTTTCCATCTCTTGAATCGTTCAATTCTTCCTCTCAATAATACCATTTTTCTTAAGAGTGCAAATGGCCGAAAACTCATGTTTGATGTGAACTTCATCACAAAAATCATTAACTCCAAATCTTTAAACGTAGTGCCTTTGTCACTACGAAAATGATTAATTGTGAGAGCATGTTCATTTTGAAGAAATCAACACTTGAGTGGTAGACACTCAACAACATCGGAAAGTTCTCTAAGAAATTCAATAATATAATATCTCAAAAGGTCATCAACCATCACTAAGATATACTTCTTACGACCAATATTCTCCATACGTATGGGACCCATAAGGTTCATGTGTATCAACTCTAATACACGGGAGGTGGTAATGGTATTCAACTTCCTATAGGGACTCTTGATTTGTTGTCCTTGTTTGTAAGGACCACAAATCGAGGAAGTTATTTTTGCTAACGATGGAAATCCACAAGCTAGGTCTTTCTTTACTAAACTCTCAAGATCTTTTATGTTAACATGACCTAATCATTGATGCCAAAGATTGTCAGGGATACTCTAGCATTGTTGCGAATGAATGAAGACTTATGAATGACACCATATCAATTATCGTTATTCCTCACACCTTAAGGAATAGTCTTTCCAGTCTTTTTATAGATATTACACTCGTTCTGGCTAAACTTAACCACAAGTTTTTATCTTACAATTAGATTATGTAAATTAAGCTTGGTTTTAGTCCATCAATATAAAGCACATTGTCTAGTTTTACGTATCCTAAAATTTGATTGGTACATTATCCCATAATCCTAGACATACTCCTATCCCCTTACCATCCTTGTGACCCTTAAGTGTGGTAAAATGAGATTTATCACCTGCCATATGTCTGGAACATCCAAAATCAAAATACCATTAGGAAGTATTATGAGCCTTAAGAGCAACATGAAAAAAAAGCCTTCGTGGCATTATCTTTGGCAACTCAAGTGGGAATTGTCTTCTTATTGTTTCTAGTCTTTGGGTTGGAATTATTACCATGAGGCATTGACGTCTTCGGAAATTTTTCTATTAAACCTTTAGAAGTATTCAGTAGGTACTTAACTTTTATTTCTAAGGCTAGTCAGTTGGCTATAGTTGTGGGAGCATGAGTAAAAAAGTTCTTCCAAGCCTATAGCAAAAGTATCTAAGGTGACCCTTTCTGTTGCAAAAAGTACAAATATATGGTTAATTTTATCTCACCTTATTAGGTTGCTTAGGATGATCTATCTTTGGTGGGTCAGGTTGTGGAGTGTTTGTATCGAAAACAAACTTGGATATAGGTATAAATTTAGAATTGGAAGTTTCACCCTCGACATACCCTATACCTTTTCTCTCTTGATAACCTTTCTCATTATATCCTAGGGTTGTTCTGAGAAATCACTTCCCCATTCTCTCGGAGTTTTCCTCTAGAATGAATTTGACCTCACGACAAACTG
Organism: Sambucus nigra; assembly: GCA_949130495.1. NCBI lineage: Eukaryota > Viridiplantae > Streptophyta > Magnoliopsida > Dipsacales > Adoxaceae > Sambucus > Sambucus nigra. Next base: position 644,672,062 of record OX422211.1, on the reverse strand, counting down.
CAGGATATTTCTCAAGTTCAATAATTTTGGCATCATGCATCTCAAGATTCTTCAAAGAGTCATGGAGATCTTTGGTGACACGAGCTAAGGTATTAGTCAAACCATTCTTCTTTTTACCCATTAGAATAAGTTTCTCAGAGAGAGAAACCTTAATGGTCTCGAGTTGATTAACCAAATCCTTTTTCTCGTTCAGGGCTTTCAACTCTTTTTTAGCATCAACACCCTACTAATTAACTTCTTGTTATGCTTGTGAAGTCTTGGGGACTCGGTGTAGAGCTCAAAATAGGTGGAATGGAAATAACCTTCTTTCGCATCACTCTCACTCAAACTACAAACTCATTCATTACCTTATGAGAGGTTAGTCTCAACTTTAAGACTGTCATACAAAATATTATCATCATTAGGATGTGACATACTCGTGGAGCTTGCATGACTAGCCATGAAAGCATTGAAGTTGTTCCCATATGGAACGGAGTCGTCAGAGTCTTCGGACTCAATGTCACTATCTCTAAGAGTAGTATTATAGAGACCTTTCTCATTGCCTTGTCTTTTTTTCTTCGTGGGGAACTCCTACGCTCCATTGCATTATGCCTCACACTCAAAACACCTTTTCGAATCATAATTTTTATAGTATCATTTTTATTTTTATTTTGATGCCGATAATTAAAACTTCTTCCCGCTTTATTATTTCTATTTTTCTCAGATTTTGGTTTATCAGATTTGGAATTTTTCCTTTTGAACTTGGGAAATTTTTTTAGAGAATAAAGCTAGATCATCAGGATCAATCTGGGACTCATCGGATTCTGAAACTTCCTCTTTCTGAGAATTTAAAGTCATTCTGTTATCTTTCTTTCTTTTATATTTGGGGAACATGTCTAACTCGTATTTTTGGAGATCACCTACGAGATCTTCAAATTTTAAAGTATCTAACACACATAGTGAGTTTAGAACGGTGACTTTAGCACTAAATCGACTAGGACGAGATCTAAGAATATTTTTTATGACCCTATTTTCTGGAATTCAATCACCCAAGTTGTAACAAGACTTAACAATATCAAAGATACGTGGATAAAACTCTTCGAATGTTTCACTCTTGCTCATGTTAATGGTTTCGAATTAGCTAGTGAGATTTTTAAGTTTAGATGCTTTAACCACACTCGTTCCCTCATGGGTAAGTTGAAGAATGTCCCATGCCTCCTTTGAAGTTTCACGCATCATGATACTTTGAAACTCCCCAGGGGTAACCAAACTAAGTAAAGAACTTAAACCAATCTGTAATAGTGTTCAATAGGAAATAATATATATGTGGTGTTAAATTGGAAAAACAAGAATACTATATAGTAAATTGAAATAAGGTTCTTACATCAGGGTATGTAAGTGATTCGTCACTTTTATTGTATTTTATACCCCGTTAATTTGTACATTCTAGCATTCCCGTGCATGTATTTCCCGGTTCTTATACTCATTTATTGACTAACCCCTAAATTCATCATATATACTTTGTCTGTGTCTTTATTGAGCTTTTATAGGTCTCGGGAATGCATTTTGGGAAGTTTGGTTTTGATCCGGAAAGTTCCGTTGACACTTGCACAGTCGGGGGCATTTTGGTAATTTCAGCACTCGGGCTTTGTTCCCGATTTCTTCACGGAAGTTGTAGACATTCTTCTCCTCTTCGCGTGGCCTCCGACGGTGCTTGAATCCGATCTCGAACGCAAAAGTTACGGAAGTTTCGGTGAAGCATGGAACAATTAATGCCTATATAGGCAACTCTTCTTTTTGCAGAAGGCCCGAATCGATTCTCCATTACCACCGAATCGATTCGGTCTCTTGCAGGGGAATTTCTCTACACTTTCGAATCGATTCGGATTTGGCACCGAATCGATTCGGCCCTGCATTTTCAGCTTTCTTCTTATTACTAGTTTGCCATTTTGGTGGAATTTTGGGGATTTATCCCTTGTTTTCCCTCTTTGGTAGATAGATTACTTTTGTTGGATATTTAGTAAGATAGAAAAACACTCTCTTCTCTCTCCTAGGTCAAGCTCATTTATGGCTTTCACCAACTTGTAAGGCTTTGATTACTTGTTGAATAGTTGTGATTAATGCAAGATAAGTTCAATTACTCCATCTCTACTTGTTCCACTAGCTTTAATTTGCATTGAATTCCATCCTTTGTATTGGTTTGTGTTTCAACTAGATAACTAATTTAAGTATGTTGTTAATTAGCATGTGTAGTTTAGTCTTAATTATGAGTAGCTAGACATGTGATTGGGGATCAATATCCCACCTTGGATGCTTGAACTTAATATTTAGGGTTTGGTTTATAATTGTTCTAATGGAACTTCATGTGTTGGTTTTGGAGTATCATAGTTTCTTAACTTCCCTTGTCATGCAAGGGCTAGTGTTTGAAGCTTTACTACAAACTCAACCCATCTAGCAATACTTAATTAAACCCTAATCCTCCATTGTTGAGTTCATTCTCTACATGGTTGATGTTCGGACTTAATTAGTTATGCTCGATTAGAATTAATTTAAATCAAGCCCTATAATCCCCTTCCTTGTGAATCCGAAGTGGGAGAATGATCCTCAATCCCCTTAATTTCTTGAACTCAAGCTTACCTTAGTTCTTTTCATAGTTCAGTAATTAGTAAATAATCATTTGTTCTTTAATAGTATGTTAGTTTAGAGGTTACATCTCAACCACCTTTCCAAACTACCAATTCATCTTTTACACTTTATTATTTGTGACGTTTAGAGAATCTCTTTGCCCCAATCTAGTTCTCTTAGGAGCGTTCAATCCCTGTGGATCACGATTCCGTACTTACCGGATTCTACTTGTTGCGATTAGATTTGCACTTGAATCACAAGCCATATTTTGGGCGCACCAGTAAGATCATCCAATTATTTTCATAACGACACTAGTTGATTATTTGGATGCTTTCTAACTGTATGGAACTTCCATCTACTCAATTGGGAATTATTTTCATCGTACTCTATGTTCATCACACCGCAACTAGTGTTGAAGTTATTGTATATCCAATATGTAATAGTGATAAGTAATCGTTAATTTATTTCACTTCCACCCTCGATGCTAATCCTAATTAGTGATATAAATGGGCAAACACGTAGATTCCTCAATAAGTATCCCTTCCCCTAGACAGATCTCTTAAACTATGAAGATATTTAGTAGATATTTTATGCCATGTCGTGTCTGGAAGCATCGTACATCTTAAAAATAACAATAAATAACCCCGAGAATTTTTCTCAATCTCATCCCTAGTAGGATCATGATTCATAGACACCCATTTTCTTTTTGTCTTTACCCAATCAAACCTCTAAGACACTATCCTTGCACTCGATCCCAACCTCCTCAATCCCAACTGCCAAACAATCTGACACCATCTCCATATTATCATCCTTTTTCATTGACCCTTCATAATCTCCTCCATATATTGTATTGTCAACTAGTGGTATTTTGAGAATATGAAACACATCAACTAAAGTGATTGCCATCTCACCAAATGGAAGATGAAAGGTATTTACCTTAGGTTTTCATCTCTATACGAATGCACTAACTGATACATAGTCAATGAAATGATGACTCGCGTTTGTTAAATGTCCTAAATCAGAATATGAGATGATTTGTTTTGCTTCAAAATGTTCCTTATTCCAATCCCAATGGGTAATTTTTGTGACATGATGTTGTGTTTTCAAACAAACGTGATCATGTCTATCAAAATTTAGAGAGCATTGCAGTGGACATAATAATTAAATAAAATATATACGATGATTAGATTTAAAAGATATTACTCACAATTCCATGCCATATCGCGTATGCTACATGGTGATTAAAAATATTCAGGATTTTCGGATTCTTGGGACTACTATCATCTTCAGTATCCTTTACCTTGACCTTTCTTATATGTGCCTCCTCGGCAGTATCACTATTACGCCCATTATCATCCTCACTCTTCTCCTCCTCCTCCTCCTCCTCCTCCTCCTCCTCCTCCTCCTTATCATCACTCTTCTCATCATCATCCTCATCCCTCTCCTCACTCTTCTCCTCAGCATCCTCTTCACTCTTCTCCTTAGTATCCTACTCACTCTCGCTGTCATCACTATAAATTCTAATTATTTTCTCTCTCTACTCTTCTTATCAACTATCTCCTGAACAACCATCTCACCAACATTCTCGCTCCTACTTGCCTCATTTTTATCTTATACTCAATTTTTTACCACATTGGAAGTTTGTTGTCGTCTCTTTCAATCCAAAGTTATTGGTGGCTTCCTCACTTTACTTTAGGATGTCAACTTTGACTTCTCAAATGTACATGACTTACCCATGGATAAACCTGATCTAACAAATAATATCATTTATGTTTAACATAATTTATAGGTTTAGATAAGTAACAATTATTATGTCGTTAATTTAAAAAAATTAATTGAAGGTAATGACTTGACAAGAAGGGTGTTAAAATAACAATTCAATGTCAGTAGAAAAGTGCCAATTCGTTATCCTACCACTGAAGTTTATTTCTCATTTTGTCAAAAAGTGGTCTAATGAATATATAATATTGGATTATTCATAACTGTAAAAAAATTCCAAATTAATGAATTCATGTCGATAACAAATTATCGACATTAATCATAGTTCTTAGCGGTTGAGTGCTAAATGAACTGGGCCATTTTCTAAAATTTCATTTTTAGTTTTAGACTTCAAAACATGCTTTCGACTCATTTTTCTAAGTCATTTTATGTTTACAACCGTTACACTAGGGTTTAATATAGTATTTTTGTCAATAATAGGGTTCCATTAGCAAATTATTGTCTGTTAATTGAAGTTAAGGTTTTGAATGTACCAACCTTACCAATCCAATTGTTTGATTTTGTTGAATGTTCGTGATTTTTATTGAGTGATGTTGATTTCAACGAATTTTGTTGAGTGTTGTTAATTTTTTTAGAGTTTCCTCAATTGGGTTTTGTGTTTTTTGCTTTTAATTTACTTGAGAGCTAATGTTGGAGAGAGAAAAAGGATGAAAAAATATGAAATTATGGTGAAACTGAGGTTATATACCTTTTATTATGTGGATGCTTTACTTGGTGGTAAAAGACAACAAAATAAGTTACTTATGTGGTGTTTTTAGGATGTGGTGACATACAACATTTTTCATAGTGCCTTTAGCACCACCCCTATTTAATGTAGGATAATCTTGGATCTATCCACCGTTTCTGTAAGCACATTCACTCCAAAATAATTAATAAGTTAATCCACTAAAATGAGACATCTATAAGATAAATGCATACAAATATATATCCTATTTTGATGAATTGACTTACAGATACCTTAAGTGAATATAGTTACAAAATTTGTGAATGGATCCAAATCACCTTTAATATAATGTAACAATAATACTATTCAAACCCTAATCAAGTTCCCCAACACAAACTCAAATCCAAAGAATCTTTACTTCCTCACCATGAAACCCTAACCCTTATGCCTCCTAAAAAACCTAATTCTTTATACAAGGGATGTGCCTCCTTGGGTATTCTACCCATCCCACTCAATACACCTTTAGCCACCGCACATTCCATTTGTTGCCAACGAGACTCATTTTTGTCATTCCCAAGCAAAATTAGACAATATCTCTACCGCCTACACTCATACCATTATGCTTACAACCACTATGGATGTCCAACCACCTCCTTCTGACGATGATACTTGGATTTGAACGAGTATGTTTTTTACTCGTTGCATGGCGGAGGGACGGCTATGCACGGTGATCATAGATGGAGGTGCCAATGACAATTTGGTGGCATAAGAGATGGTAGAGAAACTCAATATTCCACGGAGTTATTGACTATCCCATGTTGCATTGGGTGGCTAGGGAATGTAGCCACACTTACCCCTAGCTGGAAGTGTCGAGTTTCTTTCTCCATTGGGGATTATCATGATGAGGTTTTGTGCACCGTAGTTGACATGAGGGTATGACATTTGCTTTTAGGGAGACCATGGCAGTTTGACCATAATAGCATGCATAATGGACGAGTCAACACTTACTCTTTTACACATGGGGAACAAAACTTTTTTCTTCGGCCCATGCAATCGTTTCCAATGACTCGACCATCAACCTTACTTGTTTCTCATGAGGAGTTAGGCACTGAGGACGCAGAGGCGGGGATGTGTTATGCTCTTATTAGTCCCATCATCACTACAGAGGCATCCGTCCCACCCTGTGTTCAGTACCTTTTGGATTCTTATAGTGATGTGTGTACTCCCCTTGACGAGTTTCCCATGTAGGACATTCAGCATGCGATTAACTTCATTCCTGGGGCACAGCTCCCTAATATTCTTCTCACTATCCCATGTCTTCTACCAAGCATGCAGAGCTACAGAGGCAAGTCACCGAGTTGTGTCACAAGGGGTATATACAAGAGACCATGTCTCCATGTGCAGTCCCAGCCCTTCTAGCACCCAAAAAAGATAGGAGTTGGCGTATGTGCATAGATAGTCGTGCGATTAATAAAATCATGGTGAATTATCGGTTTCCTATTCCTCGACTCAAGGACATGTTAGACTAACTCCATGGAGCAACGATATTCTCCAAGTTGGATTTGAAAAGTGGGTATCATCAAATATATATGAGGCCAGAACAGGCGTGGAAGACATCTTTCAAGACCAAGAATGGACTTTATGAGTGGATTGTGATGCCTTTTGGTCTATCCAATGCCCCATCCACGTTCATGCGAGTGATAATTCAGATTTTGCACCCATTCTTGGGCAAGTTTGTGGTGGTATATTTTGATGATATTCTGATTTATAGCCGATCAGAGGAGGAGCACTTGCATCATGTAACTCAGGTCCTGGAGGTTTTACGACCAGAACGTTTCTCCTTACATTGAAAAAGTGTGCTTTTATGGTTACTTATGTCACTTTGTTAGGCTATATGGTATCAGGAGATGGCGTTCGTGTAGATGACGCCAAGATTCGGGCAATTGTGGACTAGCCCACCCCTACCTTAGTGACGCAGTTTTGTAGCTTTCATGGTCTTGCGGGGTTCTGTAGGCATTTCATAGCAGGGTTCAGTACGGTCATGGCTCTTCTCACAGATTTGATGGGCACCTCGTCGACAGCTGAGTTCAGGTGGACTGAGGAGGCTGATAGGGCCTTCACACGTATCAAGGAATTAATGATGACTGCTCCTACCCTTTCCTTGCCAGACTTTGATCAGTTATTTGAGATGTCTTGCGATGCTTGCAAGACAGGAGTGGGTGTTGTTTTGAGTCAAAATAGAAAGTCCATTGCATTTTTTAGTCAAAAATTGTAGGGGCAGCCTCCACTATTCCACTTATGACTTGGAGTTCTATGCGGTTATGAAAGCTATTAATTTTTTTCACCCTACCTCCTACATAAGTACTTTGTGATCAAATCAGACCACTAGGCCTTGCGATTCCTCCACAGTCAGGGGCGTGTTAGTGATCGACACGCTAAGTGGATAGCATATCTTCACCGGTATACCTTCCACCTCCAGTACAAGATAGGGAAGGAGAACATGGTGGCTAATGCACTCAGATGACGTTCTCATTCATTAGTGACATTGCGAAGCTAGGTCTTTGGGTTCGATGAGATTCGCGACCTCTATCCGACCGATATAGAGTTGGGGCCTATTTATGCCACTTGTCAGCAGGGTAATGGTGCATTAGGTGAGTACTTACTCGAGGATGGGTTTTTACATCGGGGGACAGCGTTATGCATTCCGTCTTCTTCCTTGCGAGAGAAGAATATTTTGTAGGTTCATGAAGTTGGCTTAGCAGGACACTTGGGGCAGGCCTGTACTCATGCTTTGTTATGAGATCGTTTTTATTGGCTCTCCATGAGATGGGATACTAATTAGTTCATTCGTCGCTACTATAACTGCCAGACGGCTAAGGGCTAGTACTCAAATGTGGGATTGTACACCCCCTACCGATACCAGATTGTCCATGGAAATATGTTTCCATGGATTTTATTGTAGGCCTTCCCCATACTTCTAGTGTCCATGATTCTATTTTGGTGGTTATTGATAGATTCTCCAAGATTTCGCACTTCATTCCTTACTCTCACGTGACTGACGCCTCTCACGTAGTGACCTTATATTTCTGTGAGATTGTCCATTTGCACGACGTCCCTCGTAGCATCACTTCTAATCGCAATGTTCACTTTACTGGGCATTTCTGGCAGACATTGTGGCTCCTACTTTGGATGGAGCTCCAGTTTTCCACTGCCTTTCATCCACAGATGGACGAACAAACAGAGGTAGTCAAAAGGAGTGTGGGCGATCTTTTGCTTTTTTTGATGATTGAGCACCCCCGTCGATGGGATTTAGTGATTTCTCAAGTTGAGTTCGCTTTCAACAATTCCATCAACTGATCTACTGGTTTATCTCCTTTTTAGATTATGTTAGGCCAATCCCCCACCATACCTATTGACCTTATCGAGCTTCATCGACAGTCCCCACATGCCCTTCTATTGAGGAATTTGAAGACCATTTGACCTCTCCGTTCTTGCCTCCAGTCCATTTACGCTTCTTACAAAGAAGCTGCAGACGTTCATCATCGTTTCGTGTCCTACCAACCTGGTGACTTAGTCATGGTGTGCCTCTAGAAACAACGACGTGTTGGCAAACGAAACAAGATTCGTATGCGCCGTTTTGGCCCATTTCCCATCATTCGAGCTTGTGGCACCAATGCATATGAGGTTGATATTACTACAGAGTTTTGTATGCATCATACCTTTAATGTGGCAAATATGTATCCTTTTCGAGGTACCATCCTCCAACCATTCCTCTTTCGTCTTCGTCGGATCAGCTTATTCGCTCTAATGTTGACCGTATAGAGGTCATTCTTGACTCCGCTTTTATTTTCTTTGCCTCGAGTGATTATACTCGCTTCTTCGTCCGTTGGGTTGGCCGGCCAACGGCTGAGGACTCGTGGATTACTGAGGCTACATTACAAAATATGATCCAAATTTCTTCCACCAGTACACCGCATATATGGGTTCTTCTCAAGGGGCGAGAGTGATGCAGGAGCATAGGAAAAAGATGTCTTTTTTTTATTTCTTTACTCGAGTTCCTTGTTTTTACCCTTTTGTATCTTTAGTACAAATAGCCTAAAGGCTCTCATTTGTAATACTTTTGTCCATTTGATATTGATATACTAGAGAGAGAAATAAGAGAACTCCATACATTTCCATGTTGTTGTTGTTGTTGTGTAGTTAACTTCTTAATTTTTACGCTTCCGCACCCTAATCCACGATAGCTATCCTCCATTGAAGTTTGCCTTTCATGAATTTTTCTACATAATTCATGATACCTATTACACGAAGGGAAAATACTCTCCCCAAAACTAGATAAAGTAGGACTAGTCTACTATTGAAATTGAACAACCCCTGCGATAGCTGATGTTTTAAAAGGCGGAGTCGTAAGTCACATTTATTTTTTTCTCAAGTCGCATTGTGTACGTTGCGTCCATTTCACATTTCTTGTGAGCTATTCGTATATTTAATTTTATAATTTGAAATATATAAAAGATAAATAGTATAAAGGAAAAAAGGAATAAAAAGAAATTAGGCCTCAAATGTATTTGTAAAGATCATTTTAAATAAAACAAAAGACTAAACCCAAATAGGTGGAGGTAGCTCGAGTCTCGTATTGGGGGGGTAGTATGTTATCATAAGTAAGTGACTTTTATTTGGTAGTTTCTAACTAGGTTTATCTGTCTTATGTTTTTTTTTGTAACCAAGGATTAAGATTAAAAAATCTATGAATAAGAGCCACGACTTCCTTTGCATTACCAAAATCCCAACTTGGTCACAGTTTGATTGGCCCCCTCTCCTTTTAGTCAATATGGATGATAAATTTATATTCGGAGGACCAGAGTCAAAGACTTCATCACTGTACACCTTAAAGAGAGGATAGTATCCAAATGAAAACTTTCAAGGATTAAAGGCGACCTAATAGGGGTTGAATCCAATCACGTATTGTCTTCTCCTGGTCATGTCTTAGATATTGTGAGGGAATGCAACCATTGATTGTTATGGTATAGCCAAATGATCTTGATTGGTTCCTTTCTCTCCCCAAGGACCATATTGGATGAGAGCTCAGCCCCGTGGGTGATGTTAACACCATGTGGATGTCGGGCCGAAGATTATTGGGTTGGGAAGCTCATTGGATGCCCAAGGGTGGGTAGGCAGCCATGAGCGAGTAAAGGCAGATTCTCATAGCCTTGAGAGTGAGGAAATTGATGGTGCAGGGTAGAGAAGATGATTCATTGTCAGACGACCCCAGTGGGGAAGGGGTGCCATAAGTCGGGTAAGGATGGGGATAATAAGGGTAGGGGAGGGGGTAAAGGACCTGGTATAAGTGAGTCTTTTAAGGTTTGGGACAGAAGGTGGCACTAGAAATGATGGGTAATCGTCTTATAATTTGTCGTCGTAGGCTGAGGAGATGACAGTAAAAGGATCAGATCCCAGATACGGGGAAGTTAAGGAGGTGGGCAGTGGGGTCAGTAGATCTATTGGTTAATCGACGTGGGATGCCCTTGCACAAAGGTGGAGTGAGGAGGAGGCACCATGCCAAGGAAAAGGTGGTGGGGAGGGACCAGAGTAGTTGGGGGCCTAGAAGTCCTACGGAGGGGTTTGGTCGCATGGTCAACAGATGGTGGCCAGGGGAGAAACTGCAAGTGTCGAGCGTTGGTAATTATGGTGGATGTGTTGGAACGTTGGGAGTGTGTCATGACCAATACTTAAATTTAAGTCAAAAGTTGGTTCACGACCACCACATAGATGGACATCTTAGGCGACATTGTATTGGGCGAGAATATGAAATGAGGTAGTCTTGATACCACTTTGATGTACACACACTTTTACTAAGCTTACAAAACTCAGCCAAGGTTTTTTATTTATTTTAACCATCTAGAGTCATAACTCTAATAAATAACTATAGCTAAAGCCTAGATAAACAATAATTTTATTAGTTTGAAATAAAAACTAATACCTATAGATAAACCAAGACTTTAATGGGGTGTGCAGTCCATTATGTTGGGTACAGGGAATTTCATTGTTGCATGGTGTGCTTCGAAAACATTTGTTCGAAGTGGAGAAGGAAAGACTTTTATACTTCTACTAGTGATACATGGTACAAATAAATACTGATGAGTTCCCATGGTTCCATATGAGGAGTATTTTTTTTCTTAAGGATTGATAGAATTTTATTCACCAGAATGGAAAAGATTTTGTAAGGAATAGCATCCCATCATGGGAAATTCTGTGTGATAGTATTTTGGTGAGATAGGGGTCCTTCACCATTTAGTTTTGGAAATATATGGTTAGAGGACATAAGCTTTATACAAACTTGACATCTCTGTGGGATGAGTGTAGAGGGAATGGTTCGGAGGGATTGAAATTCGTGGAGAAATTGGTGAGATAAAGCTTAAACTTAAAACAGTGAAATAAGCAGACATTTTGGGATATTAGGGTAAGAAAGAAAATAATTGTAGAGTATTGGGGGAGAATCTATAGTTGTTGTTTTCCTTAGGATAGGAGTGAGTCTTCTAGATACATGTGATGTCCATGATTTTTCTGATGCCATACATTAGATGGGCTTGGTGCAGTTTCCATTAGAAGGGGGAAGTTTCACAGGGTCTAGTAACAGGAATGCTCCATCATTGTCTCGAATGAACTATTTTTTGTGTCTTATGGTTGGGAGGATTCTTTTTGGTGTGTCACGGACTGTCCTCCTAACTTCTTAAGACCAACGTCAGATTATAAGATAATTCTTTTATAGTGTGGTAGGGTGATACAAAGAAGAATTTCCTCCAGATTAGAGAACATGTAGCTAAGAGACTAAATTATTATGGCAAGAATTATATTTTGGTGGTAGACACATATTAGGCAATGTGGTTTATGTGTTGATTTGTATGTTCATATTGCTAAATTTAGATATGAAGAAGTAGAAAAAGGAGGTTTTATTAATGTTAGAGTTTGTATTAGCAAGAGTGCTTTAAGATATAGGCAAGTTGGATCGAAAAGGGGCTTGGATGTGTTATCGAGGAGTGAGTGGCCTTAGAGAGAAGAGATTAAGGGGTATGTGGACCTAAAGATGTTGGAGGAGTAGATTTGTTTACGCTATAAGTTTAGTGCCTACGGATTAGAGGAGGAGACAATAATACAAAGTTCTTCTGTAAACAATAAATACCCTGGCAAATTTTAGTGAGTGGGGGAGAATTTAGGAATGAACACCGGTGGTTCGGGGGTGGGAGCCCCCGAGCTAAAAATTGTCTAGGAAATTTCTTACTTATAGCACAAAATTCCATATATATTTAATTATTAAATCAATACACAATCAAATCTATATTATATATAAAAAAAACTCTAGCATTAATCCCCTCCTTTAAACCTCAGACTGCCACGTGTCACTCATTATTATCATTAAATGTAGGCTTTTGGAGATCCAATTCACTTCCTCTTCCTTGGAACTCTCTTAGTGACTTTTTATGTCTCCAATATCATTCACTGCTTCATGTTTACGGTTCCCTCTCCATTATTTATTAATTATTAAACTCTTAATTTTTCCATCTCAATCCTCTTACATATTTCAGACTCTTATCGCTATAGCGAGGCAAATCCTCTGTGGAAATTGATCAATGATGCGAGAATATCTGAGAGAATATCTTATCCACCTAGGAAACTGATTATTTCCACTAATTGTGATGCAACATCATTGATGGAGTGTTTTGGATTTGAGGGAAAATAACCTTTTTTTTACTATTCCACAGCTTTCCTTGCACTAATAATTTCAGTATCTACTAGTAGTTATCTTCCACTTGTTATAAAATTCATTTTAGCCCTTAGTTTTCTATAAATAACACATGGGTATTTTTTCAAATCTATGGGCCTCCGAGTCTCCGTCCCTGCCTGTAGCCAAATGATTAGATTGACAGCTTAGTCATTGGAGACTTCATTTTGCAGGAAGAGTTGGTGGGTATTGTTTAGTCCTATGAGTGTGTAGACCTAAGGCCCCTAGGGATATATTGTTTATTATGGAATTTTTTCAAAGGTGTTGGGAAGTAGTAAACAGTTTGTAATGGAAGTATTTTCTCCCAACTAGGTTGCTTTGGGATTCTGAATGGATCACTGGAAAGGTTCTTTAGTTTATCAAGAAGTGTCTGCCTACGGATCCTTTATGTAGATTTCTATTTATTTTGATTATATGGAGCCGTTGAGTAGGCTTCTTGTTAGGGTGATTGAAAGGGGTATGTTTGAGAGGTTTAGTATTGGGGGATAATAGAAGTTCTTTATTTGTTTTAAGGAAATATCAGGGTTCAAGATAAACATGAGGAAGAGTGAAATTATATGGTTTCATAGGTGGCCAATGTGAATGGTCATGCTGGTTTATTGGGATATGGAATGTGGTTGTTACTATGTACTTAGGTCTCCCACTCAATGTGAACTATAAGGCTAAAGTTTTATGGGATCTCATCTTGGAAAAGGTTAAAAGGAGATTAGTAGGTTGGAAAGGGGGGTGTAGAATGGGGTGGAGATTGCTTCTTAACAAGAGCCCATTTTCTAGTCTCCCGAGTATATAACGGAGGGATGGAGCGGGTTCAGTAGGTTCATTTCTTTTGGGCACTAGTCAGAAGGTGAGGTTTTGGTAGAATCCTTACTGGGGATTTTTTGACGAGATACAGATTTCATGTCTTATTTGGTCTAGTGGTGGATAAATGAGATAGTGTGGCAGATTATGTGGGGTATATGGGTCAAAATCATGTTTGGAACCCTCTATTCAAAAGCCCTTTCTGAGATTGGGAACTTGAAGAGATTGACTAGTTTTGGGGGATTTTAGTTGAGATGACCTCTCCTGATGAAAGGTCGAGCTCGTTATGGTGGAGAGAATTATTGATTGGTGTTCAGTCGGTTCGGTTCCCTTTGAGGGAAGGGTGACACAAGAAATCACCATTGCAAGGGGCTTTCTGTATGTGGATTGTTACTAGAGGAGCTATATTAGCAATTGAGAATTGGATACATAAAAGGAGATGCCTTGTTAATGGTGTTTCTTTTGTAAGAAGGATACCAGTTGGTGGATCCCATTTCGTTATCCTGTGAGCTCACGCGAGGTCTTTGGGAAGTTTCATATGATCTCATCTGCATGGTTTTAGTTATACTGAATACTACCCTATAATTCTTGAGGTGTTGAAAGGACTTTCCAGTTAGAAAGTCTAAGCATCCTATTTAGATGCAACTTCGCTTTGTCTTATGTGGAAGATTTGGCAAGAGTGAAAAATCAGAAGAAGTTCAAATTCAGAGGCCACTTTTTGTAATATCCAATCAACTATGTTCTATGTTTTACCTTTGGGAAAGGGATTCTTGTTCTTTTATTGAGTTTCTGGAAGATTCGAATCTTAGGGATTGACCCTGTTTTTTGGTGGAGGAGACTTTTTTTTGGTACCTCTCTGGAATACTTTGTTTTGTATTTTGGAGAAGTTAAGTCAACCCTCATAATATTTATGGCTTGTTCCTCCACAAGTTTGTAAGATTTAGGGTACAAGTGTGGATTACAAGACTCTTCAGAAGTGTGGCATGTTTGTGCTTGATTGTACTATATGAATATACAAATATGAGTTAACTTACGTGATTTACAATACCAATGCTATACACACACTCTCTTGTCTTCCAAATTAGTTTCAATGGATAAAGAGTCCTCAATATTAGTTGACATTATATTTTATCCCCGCGCGATGCGCATGTATGTAATATATTTTGTTATAAAGTGTGATTTTTATATATATATATATATATATATATATATATATATATATATATATATATATATATATATATATATATATATATATATATATATATATATATACGGATAATATTTCACTTAAATTGTGAAATTCATATAAATATGTTTACTTAAGTTTTAGAGTAATTTACATTAAAAAGATTTTTTTTTGAGAAAACAGGATGTTATCCATCATTTATCACCAAGCTAATTTCAACACTTAAGATAATATTTTGTTCTTAAACATGCAAAGCATAAAAATAATAATGAATCCAAGATATGTTTAATGCAGTTGAAAGTTTATAACATATAAGAAAAATCCAGAGATTGAATGCTCTAAATAATCATCAGGGTTTTGAATTTCCAATTTATAGTAAATTATGGGGTTCTTCTAGTCAAATTAAACAAAATAGTGCCTTGGCTACAGAGAATTATCTACCCAACTGACTTGTTAGCTAATACATTCCGTAGCCATCCTCCTTAATTTATGTTCTTCCTACATAACACTACAAGAAAAATACTTATTTAAGACTCATTTAAAAATTAATTTACATCACTCACAAGTCAATAGTCGTAAATTATTAGACCTATTTGATTTTACATCATTTTTTCAATTAGGTGACCTAAATATGTTTTTAGTTTAACCATTATACAACATTGTATCTACTAGTGACCTAATTACTTCTTTAATTAAACAATTATACCACGGTTTTAGCCTATTTTCCCGCCCGATCGGCAACTCCCCACTCCCCCGCAATTCTAATCCCACTCGATTATCTCTCTTCATCACAGCAATCACGTTCTCTATATACGAACCCCTCGATTTTCTCTTTCCATCTTCATTGCGGCTGCTCTTGGATTTGTAGAAATCGCAGGTGTGTAGAAATCGTTGTTCCAAAAAAATTACATTAGCTTCAACGCTTTTTTTTATTTGTAGAAATCGCATCAGGTGTCATACTTGAATCAACGTGTTATTTTGGATTTGTAGAAATTGCATCAGGTGCCTTACTTGGATCAGCTACAAGAAATCGCATCATGTATTTTTTTCATTCAAAATCACATCACATGTTTACCCAATGTTTGTGTTGATTGTGAAAGTAGTTAGATTGTATTGAGAGTGACCTGTTTACCCAATGCTTGTGTTTTATTTAGAATAGTGATAATGATATTGATATTGAATATATATTTTTCATATGATGTTTAGATTGTGATATATAAGTATTAAATATATTTCAGAACTTTTATACATCATCTGCTAAGTTTTTATTATAAAGAATCATAATTTTTTAGATATAGAATATTGTTGGTTGTTTAGTTATTTCAAGCATAATTCTTTTTATAAGTAACATCATTATATTTCATTCCTTAAATAGTAAGTATTTGGATTCAAATTTTAGGGAGCAAGATATATAGATAATTAATTTCAATTGAAAAAAGTGTTCCATAACTGTTGATACCAAAATTCACCACACTATGTGGGCCAATTACAAGCCAGCACGTGTCATCCTATCTGGCACAAGTCCAAGTCAGCATGATACAAACCCCCGACCAACAAGGGAGCTCGACCAATAGGGAAGCCCGACCAATAGCAGGAAGATCAACCAACTTGGCTAATGAGCGCCAACAATTTTACGTTTAATTATCATTTTGTACTGATGTAAATGCCTAATCAATAAAGTCATTCCATTCATTCACATACAACCCTAGACACCCCTCATGGGCTATAAATAAATTGTAACACTCTCCTGGCAGGGGACCGAAACAAATCAAGGCAATACATAATAGTGGACGCGGGCTTTTCCCCTTAAGTCGAGCCACTTTAAAAATCTCACTTGTCTTATTTGTTTTACTTATTTATCTGTGATCAATTAATTAGGTCTAGTCTAGTTTTTTGTATCAACAGATTGGCGTTGTTTGTGGGAAAGTATTGCTATACGTTTTCACCAATTCAGCACACATGGCATATATCACTAAAACACGTGCCAGGAATGAGGGAATTCTGCCTAATCCCTCTGCCCACCGAATGGCATCGATTTGACCGGTGTTTTGGCTAGCCTAGCCAAAAGTTAAGAGGCTATGAAGGATACGATAAGGTAATTGGCCCAAATTCTACAAGCTGGAGTTCCTGCTTAGTCCAAACAAAGAAATATACTAACACAATCGGTAAGGAATGTTGTGCAAAGTTATTCCAGGACTTCTAGGGATCCTTCCTACCGTCCTGGAGCAACTTCTTCTATCAGTAACCTTAATTCCTATGATGGGCAGTCCTTCACTCCAGAAAGATTAAGTGCCTTAGAAAGGCTAAGTAGGGCCTCTCCCTTTGATCGTTTGGGACCTAGCGTAAACAGGAATGCTCTTCAGCTTGCGTCGGGAAATATTCAATGACCAATCGATCTAAGGGAAGGTTTATCACTGTCACGATTAAACTCCCGACGAGCATCTCGGTCGAGTCAAAGAGATGGCTCACAGGAGGAAAGCTCAGCGCAGTCAGTTGGTCGGAATGAAAAAGCTTTCACCAATGGATCTGGGGATGACTTTTGGAGGATATATTGGGAGAAATGTCTAAGGCTAAGAATACGCTCCAAAGAAGCTTTGTCAAAGGATCTCCCTTTTGTGCAGACCATTCTAGATTTCCCCAAACCCGCCAAGTTTAATGCTCCGATGATTACTCCCAAGTATAATGGGAAGACTGATCCAGCTCTTCATATAGTACAATACCAAGCAGCAGCTGATATCTATGATATCCCTGATGAGATGAGGTGCAGGGAATTTTTAGGAACAATCACTGAACCTGCTCAAATTTGGTACAATAGTCTTCCTCGGGAGAAAATTTCTAATTTCCAACAGCTCATCAATCTATTCATTAGTAATTTCTTCTTCGGATCAAAACCAGTAAAGCAAGTAGCTCATTTGCTTAGTGTAAGACAGAAGGTGGGAGAAAGTACCAGGGATTACATCACTCGTTTCAATAACGAGAAGTTATAAGTTATTGATTATGAGGAAAAGACTACGATCACTGATATAATGAGTGGTTTGCTCCCCGACAAACTATACTACACTTTGGCAAAAGATCTACCAAAGACGATGACAAAGTTGATGGCCAAAGAAACAAAGATTATGAATGTCGAGGAAGTAATGGTAGCTAAGAAGAGTTCAGATGCAAAGGCAGAAGCAAAGAATGAAGGAAGATCAGATAAGAAGGATCACAAGAACCACAATGAACGTAACAATTCGAAAGAAAATATCGATCGACTCAGGAAGTACACCAATTACACCCCCTTAACGGTGGATATACATCATGTCTTGGATGAGATCAAGCACGACAATGATTTGAGTTGGCCTAAAAAGTTGAAGACGCCTGATGACAAAAGGAATAAGTCTAAGTATTGCAACTTTCACAAAGACCAAGGCCATACAAATAATAGGTGTATTGCTCTCTAGAATGAGATAGAGTCACTCATCCGACGAGGAAAGTTGGACATATTCGTTGATCAATAGGCTGGTAGGAGAGCTGGTGGTAGAGGTCGGAAAAGATCTAAATCTCCTTACAAGCCCAGAAAACAGAAGAAGAGGAACCGTGATGATGATCCAAAGGATGATCCTAATCTCCCCAAGAAGCCCAGGCAACCCGAACGTGAGGTATTCACACTTAGTTTTGGATCATTTGATTTTTATATGATCACAGGTGGGGATGCAGGAGGAGGAGACCATACAACTGAGAGGAAGTCTTACCTCAATGAGGCTCAAGCTTGTTCCTATATCAAGCGAATCAACCTTGCAGAGGAAGACCGACCTAGGAAAGTCAACAAAGGATAAGATAGTAATTATCTTCACCAAGAATGGTTTTTATGGAGTTTTGTATCTTCATGATGATCCTTTAGTGGTCAAAGTCAGAATGAAAAATGTATTGGTGTCTATAGTACTGGTAGAAACCGATAGTTTGGCGGACATTATGTTTTACCCTTGCTTTGACAGTTTAGATTTAAAAGTTAGCCAATTGGAGCCTTATCATAGGCCCCTCATTAGATTCTCTGGTGAGAAGGTATTTCCATTAGGAACAATCAAGCTAGATGTGTTGATCAGGACATGGCCGACGAGCAGAACAAAGAAAGTAAGATTCTTTATAATAGACAAAAATGTTCATTTCGCTTATAACATGATCATGGGGAGAGTAGGTTTAAAGAAATTTTAAGTTGTGTCCTCTACTTTTCATCAATGTCTGAAGTTCCTGACCAACTTTGGAGTTGGAGTAGTGAAAGGAGATCAAAAAGTAGCTCGAGAATGTTACTATTCATCCATCGAATAGGAGGACATAGAAGAAGTAATAAGAAAGACGACCACTTATCAAGTGGATACGTCTGAGGTCAAAACCTTAGATCCCAGAGATGAATCAGATCTGGTGAAAGGCCAGGTGACGAAAGCGACGGAGAGCATTATTTGGGATGATGAAAAACCAGAACGAACAACTCAGACAGGAGCATTATTGGATTCGTTTCTTAAACAGGAATTGGTAGCCTTCTTAAGAAAAAGGAAGCAGGTATTTTCATGGAGACACGAAGATATGCCTAGCATAGACCTAAATTTCATGTGCTATGAGATCAATGTTAACAAGGAGGTTAAGCCAGTAAAATAGCGTAAAAGAGTTTTTAGCTCGGAGAAGAGCCAGGCTATACGAGAAGAAACGGAGAAGCTTCAAAAAGCTTCCTTCATTAAAGATGTGAAGTACCCGGACTATTTGGACAACATAGTTATGGTAAAAAAGAAAAAAAATAAATGGAGGATGTGCGTAGATTTTACTGACCTGAACAAAGCATGTCCAAACGATCATTTTCCTTTGCCACAAATTGATCAACTGGTGGATGTTACTTCGGGGCCTGAGCTACTGAGTTTTATGGATGCATATTCTAGTTATAACCAGATCAAAACAAAGCTAGGGGACAGAGAAAGTAATTCCTTTATTACTCCCCGAGGAACATATTGCTATAATGTTATGTCGTTTGGTCTAAAAAAATGCAGGTGATACTTATCAACGACTGGTGAATAAAGTATTTGAGGAGAAGATAGGCAAGAACATGGAAGTGTATGTTTATGAGATGCTGACAAAGAGCAAGAAAGCTACGGACCATATCGCTGACCTCAGCTAGACGTTTGATCAACTAGAGAAGCATCAAATGAAGTTAAACCTGACTAAATGCATTTTCGGAGTACAAGAAGGGATGTTCCTTGGGTATATAGTAAACCAAAGGGTATCGAAGAAAATCCATCTAAGATAAAGGCTTTTATGGAAATGCAGTCCTCAACCAGCAAAAAGGATGTTCAGAGGGTGACAGGACGTGTAGTAGCGCTCAACAGATTTATGTCCCGAGCAACAGACAGATATTTGTCATTCTTTAAGGTGCTCAGAAAGACCTTCGAATGCAATAATGATTGTGAAAAATCATTCCTTGAATTGAAGATGTACCTAGGATCACCCCCATTACTCTCCCGACCAGTATTGGGAGAAAAATTGTATTTGTACCTGGCTGTTTCTGAGTCAGCTGTTAGCTCTGCTTTGATAAAAGAGGAGAATGGTGTTCAAAAGCCAATTTACTACACCAACAAAGCGTTCTGAGGTGCAGAGATCAGATATCCCAGATTGGAGAAATTAGCATTAGCCTTAATTGAGGCTAGTATAAGGATGAAGCCATACTTTCAAGCCCATACCGTAGTGGTATACACTGATATACCACAAAGACAAGCTTTGCACAAGCCGAAGAAATATGGAAGACAAATGTATTGGGTTGTGGAGTTAGGGGGGTACGATATTGTGTATGAACCAAGGTCTTCTTTAAAAGGCCAAGATGTAGCAGATTTTATCACAAAATTTAATTACCTGGATGTTCCCGAGCAACAGGTGACTTCTGTCAAGCAGCATTCAGGAGATCACAGACCTACGAGCGAGCTTCCCGACCAACTCCAAACAAATGAGATGGAAGAAAACGTTTCCACTGACCAAACCGAGGAATCCAGCAGAATATAAGAGATGAAGGAGAAATATAAAAAATTAAAGAATAAAATCTTCCATCTAGGGATTCTGACAAACCAAGTGTTTGACAACAATATTCCCATATGGAGCTTATATGTTGATGGATCATCCTGTGCATCTAGATGTGGATCTGATATCATCCTCAATACCCCTGATGGAATAGATATAGAGTATGCTCTGCGATTACAATTTTGAGCCTCCAATAATGAAGCAGAGTATGAAGCTGTAATTGTTGGTCTAAACTTGGCTAAATCACTGAATACCGAGCAAGTTATGGTATATAGTGATTCATAATTGGTGGTAAATCAGGTGTTGAGTCTATATACAGCCAAAGGGTAATTAATGTCCAGATACTTAGCTAGTTAATCACTACCTTGCGAGCTGTTCAAATTATTAAAATTCCAAGACTAGAAAATGCTCGAGTTGAGGCACTTGCTCGGCTAGCCTCAACAACTAGAATCGAGCTATGAAGAACAATCCCTATTGAGCTACTTTCTAATAGGAGTATCAATGAAGACTTGATGGTAAATTTTATTACAGTTGATATGGAGCCATCTTGGATGGATCCCATAAGAGCTTATATTGAAGATGGAGTTCTGCCAGCAGATCTACTTACAACTAAAAAGTTAAAATACAAAGCTATGAGATATGTACTGGATCATGGTGTATTATACAGAAAAGGATTGACCGCTGGGCTGCAGCATTGTGTTCATCCGGCTCAAGTAAAAGATCTCATCGAAGAATTCCATGAAGGATCCTATGGAGCCCATGTAGTAGGAAGAACTTTATTGCGAAGAATCAACACACAGGGGTATTACTGGTCGACTATGTGAGCGGATTGTGCAGCGTTTGGCAAAAAATTTGATAAGTGCCAGAGGTTTTCCAGCATACGCATGACTCCACAAGCTATATTAATACCAATTACTTCACCCTGGACCTTTGCTATGTGGGGAATTGACTTGGTCGGGCCATTGCCGACCACCCGAGGAAGGTTCAAGTACCTGATCGTAGCTATCGATTATTTCACTAAATGGGTGGAAGATGAACCGTTGATTGATATGGCCTATGAGAGAGTTTATTAGTTTATTTGGAAAAATATCATATGCAGGTATGGTTTGCCCTATGATTTCATTACCGATCATGGGACACAATTTGATAATGATGAACTTACTGCTTATTGTGCCCAATCCAATGTCCAAAAACTCCACTCTGCTCCGGGCCATCCACAAAACAATGGACAACTGAGGTTACGAACAAAACCTTATTGAATGGTTCGAAGAAAAGGTTGGATAACGCCAAAGGTAATTGGATCAATGAACTTCATTATAGTTTGTGGGCTTACCGAATAACTCCCAAAACGGCTACTGGAGAGACACCTTACATGCTAGCATTTGGTACTGAAGTTGTAATCCCAGTCGATCTTGGTTTACCCACTCATAGATTTCTTAACTTCGATTCTCCAGTCAGTGATTTAATGAGAAGGCTAGACTTGGACATGTTGGAAGAAGTACGAGAAGCCGCAGCTTTGAGGAACGCAGCTTATCGACAGCAAACTGTGTGTTTCTATAATAAAAGGGTAAAATCGAGAAACTTAAAGGAAGGTGACTATGTCTTGAAGAGGGTGATTCAGAATAGCAGTAAACTTGAAGCCAATTGGCATGGGCCTTATCGCATTGCGGCAGTTATCCGACCAGGCACATATCGAATTGAAACTTTAGAGGGTGAAGAATTCAAGAACCATTGGAATGCAGAATACGTGAGGAAGTATTATTAGTGATATAACCGAGTTGTACTCATTTTATTTCAATATTAAAGAGAAAGTGATTTCCCCAAATTGTTTGATTTTTTTTTTGGAGTATTGGTGTTATGCATTACATTACACTGCAATATAGATTTGTTCCCACCAGCTAATTGTTGGTCGGCATCAGCAACCACTGACTAATTGTAGGTCGACATCAATAAAAAGACAACAAAAATGTTGGTCGTCAACAAATAAAAACCATTAAAGGAAAAAGTCCTAAATGCTTGTTTATTGAAGACCCGGATGAATAACTTTCATTCAAACTGGGCTAAAAGATGGACAAATGTTCCACTCACGCCTGGGGACCAAGGTAACTAATGCAAGTTACCTAAAACTTTGGGTATATTAGTAGAACCATAGTGATGCATTGGTAATTGGTACAATACTTAGGATAATCCTAAAGGTATCAATAGAACCGGTGAAAAACTACAGATTGACAAATCGTCTATCCAAAATTAGAGGTTGACAAATCATCGATCCATTCATATACAGAGATTAACAGGTGTTGATCCACTCACATTCAAAGATTGATAAGATAAGTTGATCAAAATTTAAATTTTTCATTAATTCAATTAAACTATTACATATTGTTGTTTGGTACTAAAAATACAGAAGAAAAAATACAAGCCTTTATTCTACAGGGCGTTTCCCCTTAGCCTTAGAGACAGGATCCATGCCAGTTGGAGGATAATTCAAAGTGAAAGGAGAATTGACAGAGTTAATATATTTAAGCATCCTCCTGTTTTTACAACTTGGACGATCAAGCAAATGAAGAGGCCGGGCAATTTCCAGCTCATCATGAAAACTATAATCTCCCAAATATTTTTTTAATCACACATTAAGGAATGGAATGGACAGGAATCCAGTCAACATCCAATCGAAAGGGCGGATTTTTTAGATCAAGAAATCCTGGATCATACCAGTCCCATAGCTTGTTGTTTCGGTCTACTTTCATTATTGTGAGAGCATTCATCCAGCCCCACTTATAGCCTTCATTATTAGCCTTATTAAATCTAGCGCCAAAGTGCCCCAGAGCTTTATTATAACCTTCTTTCTAGACCTCACTAGGTCGCTTATGAATTGGAAGGTCGGCCTTTTGACTTAGTGAGGCAGCTTCTTTAACACCCCATCTTTGGCTTGCAGCTCACAAGCCTGGGTGAAAAGTTTCTCAGTCATAGTCTTGATTTTCTGGGACATCTCTGTAATAGCTTGATTCTTGACTCTCCATTGGGCAGCCTGGTTAGCTAAAGTCTGTTGGGTCCTAGCTTCCTCGATGGTACCTCGGCCAGGTTCATTTCTTGTTCGGGAAGAGGATGCAGGCTTGTTTTTTTTCAATGCTTCTAACTCCTCCCTTAATGTATCATTCTCAGTTTCTAAAAAGGAATGTCCTTCATCGGTAGTAACAACAGCAGGTCCAAGGGCAGACGTCAAAAGCTTCAGTTCATCCCTCAAATTATTATTCTCCTCCTCCAGGAGTTTGGCAATGGTTGTAGTCTCCTCAACTTTGAATTTAAGCAAGGCTTCCTTTTTATTGTAAGCAAAAATGAAATCATCAAAACCCCGATCTGCACTTAAGCTTTGATACTTGTTCTCGTAGCTCTGGTGCAAAAGGGTAGTGGATTCTTTATGTTGTTCTTAAATTTCTTCTATCATTTCATAGTAAGCAACATTATTTTGCTACTGCTCAATCAAGTAAGTACTTTAAATATTTGTAAGCCACTTTCGCTTGTTCTGATGCATCATCTCCGAGCAACTTAATAATTTCTTCTTCGAGCAAGTCCGTATGGCCATCCTTTAAAAAGGCATTGCACTTCTTCAATAACTCGATATCATTAGAGGACCGTTCTTCCATCTTCACTACAAACTAACAACAAGAAATGGCCATCGATCAACAACAAGAATAAAATACATGCATAATCAATACAAGGCTAGCAATAAATGAGCAAAATAATCTTCTATTAATAAAGGGAAAAGTCAAGTACACTCAAGGTGAAACAAAAAGAAAAAAAGGTAAAAAGGAAAATGCTGAACAATTTTACACCTTATTCTTATCATTTTAAACCTTCCCATTTTGCTCGAAACCTAAACTGCTCAGTTGAAGGAAAAGAAGACTCATCAACCTTAGGCCGGTCGACAGCAGAATCAACTATTAAAGATGACTCCCTAGAAGCAACCTCATCTTCCATACTTAGAGGAGGACCATGAGTATACCTCTGAAAAATTTCAGAGTCTTCATTGGTGTTTAACTCCTGGAGAGAAGATACCCAACCATCTTTGAAATATTTTTATTTTGCATACTCTATTTGAGAAAAGTCGGCAGAAATGGCATTGTTCCAACCTTTATCCAAACTAGCGCTAAAGGATTCCTTCACGGCAGACCTCCTCTGTGTCTTCTCAACAGAAAGCTTCTCCTTCAGTTTTATGGCAAGCCCCCCAGCAGTCTTTGCCCTGCACTAAGCTTCCTTTGCCCTGCGCTCAGCTTCCTTTTTCTTGCACTCAGCTTCAAGGGCGTTGTCATCAGATTTCTTCTAAGGATATTCAGAAGCCTTAATCGTATTCTCCCAAACCTTTTTATCAAAATCAAAGGCTTATTATGAATCAGTTCGACTTTTTCAAGCCAGCAAAGGCTTCATCCATATCGTCTGAAGAAGTAGCACAAATTGAATCATCCTTCTCCAGCATACCATTGAAATGCACTAAGAACTTCCAAAGAAGAAGATCAAGTTAGTATATGAAAAATATAAGGGCAACAAAATAAAAAAGATGAAGTTTCTTACTAATCCAAGGCTCTGTGCAGCCAATTCAACAAATTTTATTCGAGGTATCATGGCATCAGCCTCTCGATGGTCTAAAAGAGTTTCAGACTTGATCAGTTTCCTAGCGAAACTAGGAGTAATGATTGTTGGAGCATCAGTATCAGCAAAACTTAATTCAACTAAGGTCTGTTGGTCGGCCTCAATTACTTGTTTGACCTGCTTCTCAGTAGGACCTCTCATAATTCTTTTCAAAGGTGACTCATCACCTTTGGGGGTTGGGGGCTCTTTCCTAGCCTCAGACTTCTTCTTCTTTCTGGCCTCCTCTTCAGATTGTTGGGTGCCAGTAGTTGTGTTACTAAGAAGATCAGGAAATCGTCTTTTCTTCATGATATCAGAGAGGGGACGTCCAAGTCAATAGCACCCACACTACCATGAGAAGTGGAAACAGGGTGTTGATCAAGGTCAATCACCAAATTAGAGGGAGCTGTAGGCCTGGTAATAAAGGAGGAAATGGTATTTCTGTATTGAATCAAATAGGAAGCATACCTAATATGCTCCTCGTTAATCTCTTGATGAAGTCCCCAAATAAACTTCAACTCTTTTAAATTTAATTCACTCTATTTGGGGTATTTCATCTTCCGATCAACTGCAATAAAATTTACAAAGCAATAATCAGTGCGATATTTTATCAAACAAAAAATGAAAGAAAAATCATTAAACATAGAACAACCTATCTCGTTGCGAAAAATAGGAAACCTAGGACCTTAATACTCAGCATCTCCACTCATGTTGCCAATTTTCAACAACTACCCCATGGTCAAAATAGTCCCTATTGGAATCGAGAAGGTTAACCACTAAAGCTTTGTTGATTGCTCTGGTTTTCAAATAATAGGTGGTATCACTAGTTACCCACTTATAACAAAACATTATTTCTGGAATCCCTAAATGGGTTCCATATATTTGATTGAATCTATATACTCCGTTCACTACTCTCTGTGTGTTAGGAACTACTCTAGCAGGTACAATGTCGAAGTATTGAAAAAATTCCAGACACATAGGATTGGGAAGAAATGTGAATCCACACTTAGCAATAAAGATGGATGGGAACCAATAACCCTCAGCAAGAGAGAAAAAATCAGAATGAAATTAAGAGTGCGTTTTTTGTTGAACAAGAGAAACCAATTTAATAAAGT
Source organism: Sambucus nigra (assembly GCA_949130495.1). Classification (NCBI taxonomy): domain Eukaryota; kingdom Viridiplantae; phylum Streptophyta; class Magnoliopsida; order Dipsacales; family Adoxaceae; genus Sambucus; species Sambucus nigra. Next base: position 644,645,471 of record OX422211.1, on the reverse strand, counting down.
CCAGTTTTTAAATAACTAGAATTAAATACACACCTAGGTCATGCAACTAATGGTGATTGATTAATAGATAAACTAATTCAAATCATCCAATAGTCAATCACACAGAGCAAATGAGGAAAAATCCCCCAAAGGGTTAAAACCATTTTATTTCAAAATAATTTTTAAAAACTTACATACATAGAGAAATACAATTTGATTAATGAAGACCCTCAACCACCGGTTCATTGTCGTCGGCAAGAACTTCCCACGAGACGCTCCAAAGTCAGGAGTGTAGAGAACCCTTTCTAAGCACAAAATGCTCCACAGATGTTGGTATGACTGGGTTTAGCACGATTCACAAGTAATTCTGTGTGTTTGTGAATCTCAAAGTGTTTGGGCTTGATAAAAGGTGAAGACTTGATAAATTAGGTCTGATGAATGTTCCCTCCAAAGTCTTGAATGAAAACTTCCCTAAAGATGGATTTTATAGGAATGAAAAGAAAATAGATTCGCCGTAAATTTCTGAGCACGATGGACGGGTTCGAAAAGGATTATCGGATCTGTTCGGCATCCATATCGATTCTATTTATTGTTTAAACGGATCAGTCTGATAGAAAAAACTTGGTAGAAGGTTTTTCAAAGCCATATCGGTTCACTTTTCCTTAGGGCCGAATCGGTCTGGTATCCAAACATGGAGTGTAAGACTTCAGTTAATCGAACCAGTTTGATTTTCTTCAGGACCGGATCGATCCGATCTTTATTTTGTTAAGCTTCTTTGTATGGACCCTTATGAACCGGAAAGCATAACCACGAACACACGATTAAATGTAATGGGCACGATGCACGATGTTGGTGATGATGGACACGTGAAACGTAGAATTTGGATTCAGGCTGTTGAAGTATGATCGTGCTAAGATGAGCCGACTATAGCGGTATATGACATATATTCTAGGATCTAAGATAAAATAGAAATGCCTAGATACTCCCCTGGACATTTACAGAACATGCCCTTGTAGAAATGTGGGATGTTCTAAGACAACCCAAGACAGAATGTCAAAATTAGCCCTAAACTTATCAAGCTAATCAATAGAGTAAATCATGATGATGAAATAAGAAGAAGAGAAAAGAGTTCTTACAAGAGTTCAAGGATTCAGCAAGAACGAAGGGAAGAAAAATGATCGCACGAAAAGTTCAAAGGATACAACAGCAAAATCAAAAATTTGGATATAGAAGAAGATCTAAGTTTTACCGCCTTTTTATAAGTTTCCTCGAAAACTGGGAAAGTAATAATTAAAGGAAACGATGATTGAAATTACGGCGGCTAACAGGAGAAAAGACAAAAATACCCCAACAGTGTTCGCCAAGATTTAAAATAATTACAAAATTGCAATTCGTGCTAAAAGTTGTCAATTAAAGGGATAAATTTCACAAGTATGGAAGGTCTGTAACCAACCAAGTTGTAGAAAACATGTCCGAGCTATTGCCAAGAAATAATATTCCAAACTTTTGTCTCAACTTCAAGTATGAAATATTGGGGGTTTCTGTTGATACCCAAATTCACCACCCTATGTGGACCAATTATAAGACAGCACGTGTCATCCTATCTAGAACAAGTTCAAGTTAGCATGATACAAATCCCCGACCAACTGGGAGGCTCGACCAACAGGGAAGCCCGACCAACAACAGGAAGATCAACCAACTTGGCTAATGAAGCGCTAACAGTTTTATGTTTAATTATCATTTTGTACTGATGTAAATGCCTAATCAATAATGGCATTCCATCCATTCACATACAACCCTAGACTCCTCTCATGGGCTATAAATACATTATAACACCCTCCTGGAAGGGGATCGAAACAAATCAAGGAAATCAGGCAATACATAACAGTGGATGTAGGCTTTTCCCTCTTAGCTGAACCACTTTAAAAATCTCACTTGTCTTATTTGTTATACTTATCTATCTGTGATCAATTAATTAAGCTTAGTATAGTTTTTTGCATCAACAATAACAAACAAAAATACTAGCTATAAAAACTACTGTTTCAAACTACATATATTAATATTTTAGAGTGGTGGGGTGATTATGGGGACATGAATAATAGTCAGTTAAACAATTACTCTACCTTGATATACAAAATGTGGTAATGATATTGGTTGTCATATGGTTTAATATGGTAAAAGTGTATTTTACTACCTAATTTGGGGGTTTACTCACTATATGTTAGGGTCTGTTATGATCATTAATAATGAGTTAGATTTTAAAGCCTCAGTTGATAAAAAATCAAAATTTAAATTTAAAAGAAAAAAATCTTTGAAATCAAAATCATCACAATTCCAGGAGGTGGAGAGCAAAAAAATAGGGGAGAAAAGATTACCTTTATTTGAAGAATCTTCTTCAGCGAATCTGGGAGAAAATGACTCAATGTTCCTCTCAGTTGGTACTATGGCATTGCGAATTATTTCATCATCTTCATTTGAAAATGTTTAATAATTAACGGCAAAATGGGGTGATTTCTATACTATATGATTCAATGGAAGAATCATTGTTTCCAAACTCAACAGTAATTTATTTCCTAATAGTTACTTCCAATATAAACTACACAAACCATATAATAATGGTACAGAGTATAAATTTCAGCAATGTCCAAAAAACTACATTCACACTCATTGCCAGCAAAAAATAAAGAACCCATTAAACACACACACATAAACACACACACATTGGTATTAATAAATCAAAAGAAACCCCATCTGCATCACCATTTATGAATTAAAAGGATAACAAATACAATTATATTAGAAAATTGAAAGTTGTCTTGGATTCAGATCCTCTGTTTTTGTTCTATAAACAAAATATGGGGCTTCCCCCTTCAACAATCCCCAAAAACACAACACGTATTCTAACCTCTCAGTAATGTCTGCAACACTAAGGAAGCCTTACATTTTCCCAATGTCTTATCCTCCACCTTACTTCTATCAATAAACTCCTATTTGATTTAATAGAAAAATCATTGTTTGAAGAATCACTGTGGGTTAAAGCAAACAGGCTAAGTGAAGAAGTGTCTTTTTGTGTTTTCATATGTGATGTCACACCTACACTTTCATCTACTCTCTAAATTTGGTCAGCATATTGTATTCGAATATCAAATAAATCATTCGGAGTGCTCTTTGACATCCATCATGTATTTATATGAATGAAACATGTCAATTTCATACTTCAGAAAAATCATCTACATAAAGTGCCAAATCAAATTATTGGTCCTGAGATGTTTAAATTCATTTTTAACCAACATCTAATTTCAGATAGTGCCCATGTTTGATCTATCTTTCTCTCACACGCACACGTTGTTGATACCAAAATTCACCACCCTATGTGGATCAATTATAAGCCAGCACATGTTATCCTATCTGGAACAAGTCCAAGTCACCAAGATGCAAATCCCCGACCAACAAGGGAGCCCGACCAAGTGGGAAGTCCGACCAACAGCAGGAAGATCAACCAACATGGCTAATGAAACGCCACCAGTTTTACGTTTAATTATCATTTTATACTGATATAAATGCCTAATCAATAAAGGCATTCCATTTGTTCACATACAACCTTAGACGCCCCTCATGGGCTATAAATGCATTGTAACACCCTCCTGACAAGAGGATCGAAACAAATCAAGGCAATCAAATAATACATAACAGTGGACGTAGGCTTTCCCCCTAAGACGAACCACTTTAAAAATCTCACTTGTCTTATATGTTTTACTTATTTATCTGTGATCAATTAATTAGGCCTAGTCTAGTTTTTTGCATCAACAGATTGGCGTCGTCTGTGGGAACGTATTGCTAAGTATTTTCACCAATTCAGTATACATTGCATATATCACTTAAATAAGTGCCAAGAATGAGGGAATTCTGCCTAATCCCTGTGCCCCATCGAGTGTCAAAGATTTTATTAAAATTTTGTCCAGCCTAACCAAAGGTTAAGAGGCAATGCAGGATACACTAAGGTAATTGGCCCAAACTCTACAAGCTGGAGTTCCTGCTTAATACAATCAAATAAATATGCCACCACCGTCGATAAGGAATCTTGTGCAAAGTTCTTCCAGGACTTCTAGGGATCCTTCCTACCGTCCTGGAGCAATTTCTTCTATCATGACTCCTAATTCCTATGATGGGCAGTCCTTCACTCTAGAAAGATTAATTTCCTTACAAAGGCTAAGCACGGCCTCTACCTTTGATCGTTTAGGACACAGGGTAAACTGGAATGCCCTTAGGGTTGTGTCAAGAAATACTCAACGACCAACTGATCTAAGGGAAGGTTCAGCCCAATCCCAAGTGAACGCCCGATGAGCAGCTCGATCCAATCAAAGAGATGGCTCACAGGAGGAAAGCTCAGCGCAGTCAGTTGGTCGGAATGAAAGAGCTGCCACCAATGGATTTGGGGCTACAATTGATTCTTGGAAGGGATCCATCCAACGCTTGGAGGATAGATTGGGAGAAATAGCTAAGGCCTAGAATCCGCTCAAAAGAAGCTTTGTTAAAGGATCTACCTTTATACAGACCATTATAGATTTCCCCACACCCGCCAAGTTTAAAGCTCCGGTGATTACTCCCAAGTATGATGGGAATACTGATCCAGTTCTTCATATAAAATAATACCAAGCATCAGCTGATATCTATGTCGTCCCTGATGAGATGAGGTACAGGGCATTTTTAGGAACAATCACGGGGCCTGCTCCAATTTGGTACAATAGTCTTCCTCGGGATTAGATTTCTAGTTCCCAATAACTCGTCGAGCTATTTATTAGTAATTTTTTCTCTGGAGCCAAACCAGTAAAGTGAGTAGCTCATTTGCTCTGTGTAAGATAGAAGGTGGGAGAAAGTAGCAGGGATTGCATCACTCGTTTCAATAACAATAAGTTAGAAGTTATTGATTACGAGGAAAAGAATGTGATCACTGATCTAATGAGTGGTTTGCTCCCCGATAAACTATACTATACTTTGGCAAAAGATCCACCAAAGACGATGACGGAGTTGATGGCCAAAGCAGCAAAGATTATGAACGCCGAGGCAGCAATAGCAACTAAAAAGAGTTCAGATGCAAAGGCAGAAGCAAAGACTGAAGGAAAGTCATACAAGAAGGATCACAAGAACCACAATGAAGGTAATAATTCAAAAGAAAGTCTGGATCGGCTCAGGAAGTACACCAATTACACCCCCTTGATAGTGGATATACATCATGTTTTGGATGAGATCAAACGCGACAATGATTTGAGTTGACCTGAAAAGTTGAAGACGTCTAATGACAAAAGGAATAAGTCCATGTATTTCGAATTTCACAAAGACCATGGCCATACAACCAACAGGTGTATTTCTCTCTAGAATGAGATAGAGGCACTTATCCGATGAGGAAAGTTGGAAAAATTTACTGATCGATAGGATGGTGGAAGAGTTAATGACAGAGATCGACAGAGATCTAAATCTCCTTGTAGGCCTACAGAAGAGAAGAAGAGGAACCATGATGATGATCCATAAAATGATCATGATCTCCCTAAGAAGCCTTGGTAACCCGAACGTGAGGTATTCACACTTAGTTTTGGATCATTTCATTGCTATACGATCACAGGTGGGGATGCAGGAGGAGGAGACCATACAGCTGAGAGGAAGGCTTGCCTCAATGAGGCTCAAGCTTGTTCCTATATCTAACGAATCAATCTTACAAAGGAAGACCGACCTAGGAAAGTCAATAAGGATAAGCTAGTAATTGGCTTCTCCAAGAATGATTTATATGGAGTTTTGTATCCTCATGATGATCCTTTAGTGGTCAAAGTCATAATGAAAGATGTACTGGTGTCCAAAGTACTGGTGGATAACGGTAGTTCGACGGACATTATGTTTTACCCCTGCTTTGATAGTCTGGATTTAAAACTCAGCCAATTGGAGCCTTACCATAGGCCCCTCATTGGATTCTCTGGTGAGAAGGTATTTTCGTTGAGAACAATCAAGTTAGATGTGTTGATCGGGACATGGACGACGAGCAGAATAGAGAAAGTAAGATTCTTTGTAATGGACAAAAATGTTCATTCCGCTTACAACATGATCATGGGGAGAGTAGGTTTGAATAAATTTAAACATGTACCCTCTACGATTCATTAGTGTCTGAAGATCCCGTCCAGCTTTGGAGTTGGAGTAGTAAAAGGAGATCATATAATAGCTCGAGAATGATACTATTCATCCACCGAGTAGGAGGACATGAAGGAAGTGAAGAGAAAGACGACCATTTATCAAGTGGATATGTTGAGACGAATAGCAAGTCTGAGGTCAAAACCTTAGATCCCAAAGATGAATCAGAGATGGTGAAAGGCCAAGTGATGGAAGCAACAGAGAGAATTCTTCTGTATGATAAAAAAATAGAACGAATACGTTGATAGGTGCATCATTGGATTCGGTTCTTAAATAAGAATTGGTAGCCTTCTTAAGACAAAGGAAGAAAGTGTTTGCATGGAGCCGCGAAGATATACTTGGCATAGACCCGAATTTCCTGTGCCATGAGCTCAATATTAACAAGGAGGTTAAGCCTGAAAAATAATGAAGAAGAGTTTTTAGCCCGAAGAAGAACCAGGATATACATGAAGAAGTGGAGAAGCTTAAAAAATCTTCCTTCATTGAAGACGTGAAGTAACCGTACTGGTTGGCCAACGTAGTTATGGTCAAAAAGAAAAATAATAAATGGAGGATGTGCATGGATTTTACTGACCTGAACAAAGCGTGTCCAAAGGATCATTTTCCTTTGCCACGAATTGATCAGCTGGTGAATGCTACTTCGGGGCACGAGCTGCTGAGTTTAATGGATGCATATTTTGGTTATAACAAGATCAAAATGAAGCCAGAAGATAGAGAAAGTACATCCTTTATTACTCCTTGAGGAACTTATTGCTATAATGTTATGTCATTTGGTCTAAAAATGCAGGTGCTACTTATCAATGACTAGTGAATAAGGTATTTCAAGAGCAGATAGGTAATAACATGGAAGTGTAGGTTGATGACATGCTGACAAAAAGTAAGAGAGCTCCTAACCATATAGTCGACTTCAGTTAGACGTTTGATCAACTGGAGAAGCATCAAATGAAGTTAAACCCGACCAAATGCATTTTCGGAGTACAAGAAGGGATGCTCCTCGGGTATATAGTAAACCAAAGGGGTATTGAAGAAAATCCAGATAAGATCAAGGCTTTGATGGAAATGCAGTCTCTGACTAGTAAAAAGGATGTTCATAGGTTGATAGGACGTGTAGCAGTGCTCAACAGATTTGTGTCCCGAGCAATAAATAGATCCTTGTCATTCTTTAAGGTGCTCAGAATGACCTTCGAATGGAATGATGAGTGTGAAAAAGAAATCATGGAATTAAAGAAGTACCTGGGATAACCTCTATTACTCTCTTGACTAGTATTGGGAGAAAATTTGTATTTGTACCTGGTTGTTTCTGAGTCAGCTGTTAGCTTTGCTTTAATCAGAGAGGAGAATAGTGTTCAAAAGCCAGTTTACTACACCAGCAAAGCGTTCCGAGGTGCAGAGATCAGATATCCCATATTGGAGAAATTATCACTTGCCTTAATTAAGGCTAGTAGACGGATGAAGCCATATTTTTAAGCCCATATTATAGTGATATACACTGATATGCCACTAAGACAAGCTTTGCACAAGCTAGAGAAATCTGGAAGACTAATGTACTAGGCTGTGGAGTTAGGGGAGTACGATATTGTGAATAAACTAAGGTCTTCTTTAAAAAGACAAGTTGTAGACGATTTTATCGTAGTATTTACTTACCTGGAGGTTCCCGAGCAACAGGGGATTCCTGCCGAGCAGCATTCAGGAGATTACAAACCTACTAGTGAGCTTCCTGACCAACTCCAAACAAAGAAAATGGCAAAAAAAATTACCACCGACTAACCCGAGCACTCTAGTAGAATACGGGAGATGAAGGAGAAATATGAAGAGGCAAAGAATAAAATCTTCCATCAAGGGATTCTGACAAACTAAGTGTTTGACAGCAATATTCCCATATAGAGCTTATATGTTAATGGATCGTCATGTGCAACTGGATGTGGAGTTGTTATCATCCTCAATACCCCTGATGGAATAGATATAGATTATGCTTTACGATTCTCATTTCGAGCCTCCAATTATGTGGCAGAGTATGAAGCAGTAATTGTTGGTCTAAATTTGGCCAAATCACTGAATGCCGAGCAGGTTGTAGTATATAGTGATTCACAATTGGTGGAAAATCAGGTGCTGAGTTTATATTAAGCCAAAGGAGAATTGATGTCCAGGTACTTAGCTAAGGTTTTGTAGGTTATCACTACTTTTCCAGCTGTCCAAATGACCAGAATTCTAAGACTAGAAAATGCCCGAGCTGATGCACTTGCTCAGCTAGCCTCAGCAACTAGATCAAGCTGCGAAGAATAATTCCTATTGAGATACTTGTTAATAGGAGTATTGATGAAGACTTGATGGTCAATTTTATTACAATTGATATGGGGCCATATTGGATGGATCCCATAAGTGCTTATATTGAAGATGAGGTTCTACCAGCCGACCCACTTACAGCCAAGAAGTTGAAATACAAGGTTGCAAGATATGTACTGGACCATGGTGTATTATACAGAAGAGGATTGACCGTTGGTCTGTAGCGATGTGTTCATCCAACTGAAGTAAAAAATCTTATCGAAGAAGTCCATCAAGGATCTTGTGAAGCCCATGTAGCACGAAGAACTTTTCAGCGAAGAATCAACACACAAGAGTATTACTGGACAAATATGCGAGCTAATTGTGTAGATTTGGCCAAAAAAAGTGATAAGTGCCAGAGGTTTTCCAGCATACGCAAGACACTACAACCTATGTTAACACTAATTACTTCACCCTGTCCCTTTGCTATGTGGGGAATTGTCTTGGTCGGGCCATTGTCGACCACCAAGGAAGGTTCAAGTACCTGGTCGTAGCTGTCGACTATTTCATTAAATAGGTGGAAACTGAACCGTTGATTGATATGGCCTATGAGAGAGTTTATCACTTTATTTAGAAAAATATCATATACAGGTATGGATTGCCCTATGCTTTCATCATCGATCACATCACACAATTTGATAAGGATGAATTTATTGCTTATTGTGCCCAATCCAATGTTAACAAATTCCACTCTGCTCCAGGCCATCCACAGAACAATGGTCAAACTGAGGTTATGAACAGAACCTTATTGAACGGTTCAAAGAAAAGGTTGGATAACGCTAAAGGTAACTGGATCAATGAACTGCATTCTATTTTGTGGGCTTAGCGAACAACTCCCAGAACAGCTATTGGAGAGACACCTTAGATGCTAGCATTTGGTAATAAAGTTGTAATCCCAGTCGAGCTTGGTTTACCCAATCACAGAGTTCTTAGCTTCGATTCTCCAATCAGTGATTTAATGAGAAGGCTAGACTTGGACATGTTGGAAGAAGTACGAGAAGACGCAGCTTTGAGGAACGTAGCTTATCAAGAGCAGACTGCACGTGTCTACAATAAAAGGGTAAAGTCTAGCAACTTAAAGGAAGGTGACTATGTCTTGAAGAGGGTGATTTAGAATAGCAATAAACTTGAAGCCAATTGGCATGGGCGTTATCGCATTGCGATAGTTATCCGACCAGGCACATGTCGAATTGAAACTTTGGAGGGTGAAGAATTCAAGAACCCTTGGAATGTAGAACACCTGAGGAAGTATTATTAGTTATGTAACCAAGTTGTAATAATTTTATTTCAATATTAATGAGAAAGTGATTTCCCCAAAATGAAAAGCTATTCACTACATTGCACTGCATTACAGATTTGTTCCCACAACTAATTATTGGTCGGCATTATCAATTACCAACTAATTATTGGTTGGATCACCAACTAATTGTTGGTCGGCATCAGCAAAAGACACCAACAATGTTGGTCATCAACCAATAAAAACCATTCAAGGTAAAATTCCTAAATGCTTGGTTATTGAAGACCCGTATGAATAATTTTCATCTAACTTTGGCCAAAAGATGGACAAATGTTCCACTCACGCCTGGGAACCAAAGTAACTTGTGCAAGTTACCTAAAAATTTAGGTACATTAGTAGAACCATGGTGATTCATTGGTAATTGGTACAATACTTAGGATAATCCTAAGGGTATCAATAGAACCGATGAAAAAGTATATATTGACAAATCATCAATCAAAAATTAGAGGTTGGTAAATCATCAATCCATTCCTATACATAGATTGACAAATTTTGATCCACTCACATTCAAATATTGACAAAGATAAGTTGATCAAACTTTAAATTTTTCATTAATTCAATTAAACTATTACATTTTGTTGCTTGGTACTCAAAATGCAGAAGAAAAAATACAAGCCTTTATTCTACAGGGCATTTCCCTTCAGCCTTAGAGATGGGATCCATGCCAACTGGAGGATCATCCAAAGTGAAAGGAGAATTGATAAAGTTGAAATCCTGAAGCATCCTCATGTTGCTACCACTTAGTCGATCAAGCAAATAAGGAGGTCGGGCAATATCCAGCTCGTCATGAAAACTATAGTCTCCTAGATATTTCATAATCAGGCATTGGGGAATGGAACAGATAGGAATTGAGTCAACAACCAATATAAAGGGTGGATCTTGGAGATCAAGAAATTCGGGATCATACCAGTCCCATAACTTGTCGTTTTGGTCTACTTTCATCACTGTGAGAGCATTGATCCAACCCCACTTATAGCCTTCATTATTAGCCTACTTAAATATATCGTCAAAGTTCCCTAGAGCTTCATTATAACCTTCCATCCAGACCTCTTTAGGTTTCTTATAAAATTGGAAGGTCAGCCTTTCGACTTGGTGATGCAGCTTCTTCAACACCCTATCTTTGGCTTGCAGTTAAGAAGCCTGGGTAGAAAGTTGCTCGATCATAGTCTGGATTTTCTAGGACATCTCTATAATAGATTGATTCTTGGCTTTTAATTGGGTATCCTGGTTAGCTAAAGTCAGTTGGGTCCTAGCTTCCTCGGTAGTACCTCGGCCAGGTTTATTTCCTACTCGGGAAGTGGATACAGGCCTTTTCTTTTTTAATGCTTCCAACTCCTCCCTCAATGTAGCCTTTTCAGCTTCTAAAAAGGAATGTCTTTTATCAGTAATAACAACAACAAGTCCTAGGGTAGACTTCAAAAGCTTTAACTCATCCCTCAAGTTATTATTCTCCTCCTCCAAGAGTTTGGAAACTGTTCTAGTCTCTTCAACTTCAAATTTAACAAAGCTTCCTTTTCATTATAAGTAGAAATGAAATCATCAAAACCTCGAGATGCACTTAATATTTAATACTTCTGCTCGTAGCTCTGGTACAAAAGGGCAGTGGACTCTTTATGTTGTTCTTAAAGTTCTTCTATCATTTCATAGTAAGCAACATTATTTGCCACTGCTCGATCAAGTAAGTACTTCAAGTATTTGTAAGCCTCTTTTGCTTGTTCTGAGGCATCATCTCCAAGTAACTTGATAATTTTTTCTTCGGACAAGTCCATATGGCCAGCCTTAAAAAAGGGATTGCACTTCTTCAGTAGCTTTGTATCATTAGAGGACAGTTGTTCCATCTTCGCTATAAACTAACAATAAAAAATGGCCAACGATCAACAACAAGAATAAAACACATGTATGATCAACACAAGGCAAGCAATAAATGAGTAAAACGTTCTTTTATTAATAAAGAGCAAAGTCAAGTACAATAAAGGGGAAATAATAAAGGTAAAAAGGCAAATGCTGAATAATTTTACACCTTCTTCTTATCATTTTCAACCTTCCCATCTTTCTCGGAGGAAGGAGCTACAGGTTGAAGCTGCTCAGTGGAAGGGAACGAAGACTCATTGACCTTAGGCTGGTTGGCAGTAGAATCGACCATCAAAATGACTCCCCAGAAGCAAACTCATCTTCCATAATTGGAGGAGGACCATGAGTATACCTCTGAAAAAGTTCAGAGTCTTCATCGGTTTTTAACTCCTGGGGAGCATCTACCCAACCATCTTTGAATAATTTTTGTTTTACATACTCTATTTGAGCAGAGGTAGAAGAAATGGCCTTATTCTAGACTTTATCCCTACCAACGCTAAAGGATTCCTTCATGATAGACCTCCTCTTTGTCTTCAAAGCATAAAGCTTCTCTCTTAGTTTTGCGGCAAGCTCCCCAGCAGCTTTTGCCCTGCGCTCAGCTTCCTCTTTCTTGCGCTCAGCTTCAAAAGATTTGTCATCAGATTTCTGCCGAGCATTTTCAGCAGCCTTAATCTTATTCTCCCAAACCTTTTTATCAACTTTAAAGGCTTGTTGAGAATCAAACAGAGACTTTTTTAAGCCAGCAAAGTCTTCCTCCACATCGTCTGAAGAAGAAGCACAAATTGCATCATCCTTCTCCAACATACCATTGAAATGCACTAAGAACTGCCAAAGAAGAAGATCAAGTCAATATATGAAAGGCATTGTGGAATCAACCTCTCGATGGTCTAAAAGAGTTCCATACTTGACCAGTTTCCTAGCCAAACCAGGAGTAATGACTGCTGGAGCATCTGTATCAGCAGAAATTAATTCGACCAAGTCTTTTCAAAAGTGACTCGTCGCCTTTTGGGGTTGGGGGTTGGGGGCTCTTTCCTAGCCTCAGACTTCTTCTTCTTTTTGGTCTCCTCTTCAGATTATTGGGGGCCAGTAGTGGTGTCACCATGAAGATCAGGAAATCATCTTTTCTTCATGATATCAGAGAGGGGGATGTAAAAGTTAATAGCAACCTCACTACCAGGAGAAGTGGAAATAGGGTGTTGATCAAGGTTAATCACCAGAGTAGGGGGAGATGTAGGCTTGACAATGAATGAGGAAATGGTATTTCTTTATTGAAGCAAATAGAAAGAAGACCTAATATGCTCCTCATTAATATGTTGATGAAGTTCCCAAATAAACTTCAACTCTTTTAAATTTACTTCACTTTCTTTGGGGCACTTCCTCTTCCGGCCAACTGCAATCAAATTTACAAAGAAATAATTATGTGACATTTTATCAGATAAGAACATAGCAAAATTATTAAACGTAGAACAACATATTCCGTTGCCAAAAAGAGGACACCTAGGACCTTGATACTCAGCATCTCCACTCAAAGGAGCATGTTGCCAATTTTTAACAACTACCAAATGGGCAAAATAGTCCCTATTGGAATTTGAAAGGTTAACCACTAAAGCTTTGTTAACTGCTCTGGTTTTCAAATAATAAGTGGTATCACTAGTTACCCACTTATAACAAAATATTATTTCTGGAATCCCTGGATGGGTTCCATGTATCTGATTTAATTTATATACTCCATTCACTACTCGCTATGTGTTAGAAACTAATCTAACAGGTACAACATTGAAATATTGACAATATTCTAGATATAGAGGATTAGTAGGAAATGTGAACCCACACTCAGCAATAAAGATGGATGGGAACCAATGACCCTCAACAAGAGAGAAAAAATTAGAAGGAAATGTGGGATGTTCTAAGATAACCCAAAACAAAATGTCAGAATCATCCCTAAACTTATCAAGAGAATCAACAGAGTAAATCATGATGATGAAATAAGAAGAAGAGAAAAGAGTTCTTATAAGAGTTTAAGGGTTCATCAAGAACGAAGGGCAGAAAAATTATCGCACGAAAAGTTCAAAGGATACAGCAGCAAAATAAAAAATGTGGATATGGAAGACAATCGAAGTTTTATCGCCTTTTTATAAGTTGCCTCGAAAATTGGGAAAGTAAAGGGAACGAAAATTGCAATTACGGCGGCTAATAGGAGAAAAGAAGAAAATACCCCAACAGTGTTCGCCAAAATTTGAAATATTTACAAAATTACCATTTGCGCTCAAAGTTGTCAATTAAAGGGATAAATTTCATAAGTATGGAAGGTCTATAATTAACCAAGTTGGAGAAGAAATGTTTGAGCTACTATCAAGAAATAATGTTCCACACTTTTGTATCAACTTCAAGTATGAAACATTAGGGGCTTCTGTTGATACCAAAATTCACCACCCTACGTGGACTAATTATAAGCCAGCACGTGTCATCCTATCTGGCACAAGTCCAAGTCAGCATGATACAAATCCACGACCAATAAAGACGCCCGACCAACAACAGGAAGATTAACCAACCTGGCTAATGAAGTGCCAACAGTTTTATGTTTAATTATCATTTTGTACTGAAGTAAATGCCTAATCAATAAAGGCATTCCATCCATTCGCATACAACCCTAAACACCCTTCATGGGCTATAAATACATTGTAACAACCTCCTGACAAGAGGATCGAAACAAATCAAGGCAATCAAGCCATACATAACAGTGGACGTAGGTTTTTCCCCTTAAGCCGAACCACTTTAAAAATCTCACTAGTGTTATTTATTTTACTTATTTATCTGTGATCAATTAATTAGGCCTAGTCTAGTTTTTTGCATCAACACATGCACACACACATACGCAGTTAGACAACTCATGTCATTAAACTTATTGACATATTTTATTTAGGAATACAAACACTTAAAAACTCTACATATTATAGTAGCTACAACAAAAAAGTCAATAACGAATTTATACATCATCACGACTGCAGTAATGGAGTGGAAGATCTACTGATTTGGGGGAAAAGATAAATCGTTTGGAGTAATGGAGGTGAAGAGAAAAGATGAAGGGGTTGAATATGAAAATCCAAAAAAAGGGAGAATTACGGTTAGGGAGGAGAGGCGTGAATAATTGGGGGCAATCAATTGTGTCGACACGTGGCAAACTAAAAAATGAAGACACCGTTTTAGATATTAGACTAGTTTTTAGCCCCCCGTGAATGCTTTGAAGCTCTTGTCATATAATGCAATGCGGACATACTTATAAAAACATAGGTGCCTTTAATGCAGAAAAATTTATAAAAGAATAATGAATATATGTAATTTATTTGTAGAATATTTGATGACAAACAAATACTTGCATATAAAATTGAAATGCAGAAATGAGAATATTTAATGATGAAAAAAGGAGAATTAAAAAAAATAAAAAGAATAGAACATACACACACACACACACACACACACACACACACACATATATATATATATATATATCTTAAAAACTATTTTATCAATATAATTTATTATTTTAAACATTACTATTTTTATAAAAATATAAATATATAATCATTTTTTATAAAACTATAGTGTTAACAGTTTTTTTAGAATTGTTTTTACAAAACCTGATTTTATAAAAATAAGTATAAATATTTATAAACTGTTTTAGAAAACTATACATTTTTTATAATACAACATATAAAGAAGAATATATAATAAACACTATTTACTAAGACATTTTCGAGCATGGTGACAATTTCATATAAGTTGGAAACCCCAATTTTATGCCATGAAATTGAAATATTTTTAGTTTTAAATTGTTAAAATTGGGGATCTTGAACACAACCTTAATTTTCTTTGGGTGATATAATCTAAACTTAATATCTAATTAAATCATACAACATTCGATTCAATAAAAACATAACAGTAGACACAAAGAACTTATGGCATTCGAAATGGAATCTTCAAATCACTCAATTGTTTTAAACATTAGATCTAAATACCTTATATAATCACGTACGTTCTACTCCCAAAAGAAAACAAAACAAAGTGAGTTTAAAGAAGCTCCAGGAAGAGGCTTACTTTAGGATGAAACCAACATCTTTGAGAGTCATGCCCATTTGTTCAACACCGTGAACATTTCTTGGGAAGTTTGACACCACCTGTATTTATCAACTCCAGCCAAGCCTAGTGAATCAATGTATTTGTAAATTTCTTGCAGTTTGTCTGTGGACAAAAAGCTTTTCTCCTTCCTTTCTCCATTTCGAAATCGAACTAATATCTGTACAACCACCAACCATTTTAATAATCGCCAATTGTGTATAACCCCGCTTAGATTATGAATTACAATTAATCTATAACTCATATTTCGCTGATAATAATTTACTCGAGCCCATAAATGTGTTAAGAAGGATTATTTGTCTTGGAGGTTCATTTGCTGTGAAAAATATGAGAAATTATAAAGTTAGTAATATTATGATGTTGGAGTGTAAAAGTTTGATATATATGTTTGGCTGATTTGGCCTCCATCTCTCTGGACGTGTTTCTCCCCATAAACCCGCTGATCAAAAGCAAAAGTCATAAATAAATGCCAAACACGTAGCTTAAAACTTAACCAACTATTTCGAAGAAAATAAAAATGAAGAATAAATCAAAGATGAAATCGTTTGATTACGTCCAATGTTCTGCGCTTTCTCCTTCTTTTGGAGTCGTCTTAAATCGTTTGATAAAGGTCGCTCGTGTATAGTATGCCTTTAGTAGTTAAAAAAAACTCTACAATTTCTCATTTATATAACACCGTCTTATCCATGTGTCACTCTCAATAGTTTTGTTTTTTTATTAGACTATATATAATAGAGAGAGAGAGAGAGAGAGAGAGAGAGAGAGAGAGAGAGATAGAGAGAGAGAGAGAGAGAGAGGGATAGAAAGAAGAACGAAAGGTTAAGATGATGAATATTTGGAATTGGAAAAGTTTTGAATGGGGGGAATGAATAATCCACGTAAAGACCTCTCTTTAGAGGCTATACTTTTATATGTTAGCATTTATTTGGTAAGCCACGTGAATCTTCTGTGAGGAGACACCAAAATTATATTTAGATATTAGATTACATAGACAAGATGATTTTAAAAAATCAAGATTAAGTAGGACTTTTGTACATTTTGATCATGTAAAAAATCTCATCTAAATTGATGTATACAAATGTCTTGTATATTCTTATTGATTAAAGAAAATACACTCTTTTATTTCACTTTATACAAGATGGAGTAAAGTATCTCTTTGTAATGATAATTGATTGGAAAATTCTAAACATTTGTTTGATAGATAAAAATAACTTCTTTAATAATTCTCAATTGGAGTAGAAATACAATGTTTTTTTTATATGGGTGTGTGTGTGTGTCTCTGTGTGTGTGTTGGGGGGGGGGGAGTACAAGCTGTAAAACTACTGATACGCCTTGGGCCCTCTAGTTTCACTATTTACAATTTGGGATCCATTCACTTTTTGCTTCACTTTTTCGAAATGGAAGTGTAGAAAAAAGCCTTAATAAGAATTGTGAGATGGGAATATGGTACCCAAAGGGCATTATGAAACATGATATAAATAACCCTGTTTTTTTAAACAGAAATCTGTAAAGGTTAAAAATATACTACAACTGATGATGAGTTGCGTAATTCCATATATATATATATATATATATATATATATATATATATATATATATATATATATATATATATATATATATATGAGAGCTTTTATAGTTCCAAATTTATGTTGTATAGATGTTTGTCATTCATTATTATTGGACAGCCAAGTATGGGTTGTAATTACCACCTTACCTAGTTGTTATTTTACTGTTGTTATTATAGCTATTGTATAGTAGAAGTTATCAGAGTAGTTGTTGTAGGATATGACCTTAGGTATGGAGAGAAGTTATCAGAGTAGTTGGAGAGTCATCAGTGTATCTTTTTCCGTGTATATATTCTTGTATCTGTGTATCAAAACATATAACACAGATCAATATTCAATCGCTTATTGATTTTCTACATGGTATGAGAGTTGTATCCTTAACAGGCATGTCTTTGTGATTGTTTCTTATTGCTTATTCTTTCTCTCTGCATTATACACAAGAATGGAGAAAGATAATCCTTTGTCTGAGGCTGAGACCTCTCTAGTTCCTCCTACAAGTTTTCATGAAGCTGATGTCAACCCAAATCGGCGACTATGTTCGGTATTGCTAAATGAATTCAACTATCTTCCATAGTCCGGAGCTGTTACACTTGCTCTTGGAGGAAGGTCCAAACTTGGGTTTATCAATGGGAATTTACAGATTCCTGAAACTTCTTCTCCTTCGTATGAAGCATGGTTATGAAAGGACCAACTTGTGATGTCATGGCTTCTTAACTCAATGGAACCTAAGGTTGCTGAAATTTTCAATTTCTCTGAGTCATCTCATCATCTCTGGGAAGCAGTTAAAGAGATGTATGGTAATCAAAATAACTCAGCTCGAGTCTTTCAGCTTAAGAGGGACATTACTTATCTCCAACAAGAAGGAAAACCTTTTGTTAAGCACCTTAGTAGCATAAAGAGCATGTGGAACAAGCTTGATATGTATCGACCACACAGTACTGATGCAACTATGTTGTTAAAAAGAGTTGAAGAAGGTAAGATCTTTCAACTATTGGCAAGCTTAGGTTCTGAATATGAGGACCTTCGTAGTCAAATATTAATGAGCACTGAGCTTCCATCTTTTGTTAATGTCTACGCCACTATTTAGCGAGAAGAGGTTCGTAGAAAGGCCATGAATATAGAGACAAGGTCTAGTGTCTCTGAAGCTAGAGCCTTTGTGACCAACCACAATCACTCTGAAGAAAAGGTGTACAAGGATAAGAGACCAGACCTGAAATGCACATATTGCAACTCGGTTGGGCATGTGAGAGATCGATGTTGGATTCTACATCCTGAGTTGAAACTAAAGTTTGAAAGAGACCATAAATTTTCAAAAGATTATAAGGTTCCCAGAAGGGTCCTCAAACTCATTATCATAAAGCAAACCATGCATCTTCTGTTTCTAATGATGGGTTGTTGAACTTCACTGCAAATCCAACTGCCTTAATCAATGAGTTTGCAGCCTATCTTCAATAAAAGAAGAAAATAGGTACTAAAAATTAAGGGGAGACTTGTGCTTATCAGAATAATGACATTTTGGCTGCACTTCTTGGTAAATTTGCAGGGTTCTTAGTAGAAACTGAAGGTATATCTCATGAAGAGATTCCAGTTATTTTGAATGCTATTAAAACTACTCTTAATGTTAGTCTCATGAATGATTTTTTGGATTATAGATTCAGATGCCACTGATCACATAACAAACCAAGCCAAAAACTTATATGATTTTGAGACATTATCAAAACCATCTCGAGTCTCTATTGCCAATGGTAGAGGTGTTCCAATTCTAGGTAAAGTGAAGATAAAACTTATCTAAAAAAAAGTTGAGTCCACAGCTTTATATGTTCCATCGTTTCCTTTTCAACTATTGTCTGTTAGAAGAATTAAAAACTCTCTAAATTATCTTGCAATCTTCTCTCCTCACAATGTTGTCTTTCAGGATCTAGTAACCAATAAGTTGATTGGTGAAGGTTTCTACCTAAATGGATTGTATTACCTCTCAATGGATTTTGAATTTCCAAAAAGGTTTCAAGTCAGTTCCAGTCTAGCTCAAGACCATCAGTTATGGCATCAACGTCTAGCACATCCATTTGAACCTCTTTTATTCATTTTGCTACCCAGTTTATGTAAAACTTCTCTCAACTGTGAAACTTGTCACTTATCAAAATTTGCTAGACTTCCTTTTAAGTCTTCTATGTCTAGAGTTAGTAAACTTTTTGAAATTGTACACTCTGATGTTTGGGGTCCATCACCACAAGAATACTTTAACGGTTACAAGTATTTTGTTATCTTCGTTCATGATTTCTCTAGAATTACCTGGTTGTATCTGTTGAAATTCAAAAGTGAAGTAGTGACTATTTTCAAAGATTTCCACAATATTGTCATAAATCAATTCTCATTCTAAGATCAGATAATGGCACTGAATAGATGTCCAATAATATCATGTAACAATACTTGAGCACACATGGCATTATATATCAAACAAGTTGTGTAGTTACACCCTAATAAAATGGGACAGCTGAGCAAAAAAATAAGGATCTACTTGAAAAAACCAGAGCACTTATATTTCAAATGAATGCCCCAAAAAAATTTGGTCTCAAGGAGTTCTTAATGCCACCTATCTCATAAACAGGATACCTAGTAGTGTCTTGGATTCAAAATCACCTTATGAGGTCTTGAAGGGTATAAAACTCGACCTTTCACATCTAAGGGTTTTTGGATGTACATGTTTTGTTCACATTCAATCTCCTCACCAAGACAAGTTGGAACCTAAGGCTGTCAAATATGTTTTTATGGGGTATTCTTCTACTCAAAAGGGTTACAAATGTTACAATCCCAGCACTAGGAAGCTACTTGTCTCAAGAGATATTAGGTTTGATGAAACCAAACCATACTTCAGCAAGCCATCAGAGTCAGATATTGAGGGGGAGAAATTTCTTGATTTCTTTCCCTTACCAAATCCACCTTCAAGTAAGGATTGTATTCCTTCAGTGTCTATCAACACAGATGCATTTGTTAATGAAAATGACAACTTGATAGTGTAATACACCGTATCTTTGGCAATATTTATTTTTGGAATTAATTAATTAAATGCGTCTTAATTGAAAATTAATCCGGATAAAATACTAGCGAGATGTGAGTTGGTATTTGACTATATTGAGTATATATGGTGGTATATGAATATTGAATTATGAAATTTGTCGTGAGATTGATATACGACAATTTGGTCATTTTATTGGGACGCGTGTGACAGTCGCGTCAAGATATAATTATTTTTATTATAAAAGTGAATTTAAATTCTATTGACTGTATGGTCATTTTGAGTGCGCCAACGCGTCTGGAAGGGTCGAGATAGTCAGAAAACACTAGCCGGGGGTGTAGTTTGGGTCCCGGGATATTTTTAGGCCATACCGGCAATATAAAGGGTAGTTTGGTAATATTGTATTTTTGGGAATTAATAATGACGAAAATTAGGAGTCTTTATCTGATTGGGAATAGACCCACTAAACCCACTAACCAACCCTTAATGACCCAATAAGCTACGGGAGTTATCAAATTAGGTTTCCAAAACTTCCTAAAGAAACCCTAGCCACCATAGCCACCTTTGGAGAAGGAAGCTTGTAGAGAAGGAATTCTGCAGAAAGAGAGGGAGAGAACTTCATCATCATCATCGAAATTAGAGATAAACTTAAGGCAAGTGATTTAATTCCGTTTAATTTCAGAGAAAGCTCTTTCCATGCGTAGGAAATTAAAAAAAAAATTTGATTTGTTCTTAGTGAAATATGAAGACCCATGTAGTTTGGAACTTAGAACTTGAAATCTTGAGGAAAATTTCATGTAGAATGGTAGGTAGATGATTTTTCTGATGATATTAGTTATTGGATGAAACTAAAAACGGATTTAAGTTGGGTTAACTCATGATTTAAAATTTTAGGGTTTATGTTCTTGAAAAATTGGGGGAAAGTGATGAGCCTTGATGATTTAGTGATGATTGGGATGAATTAACTCCTTAAAATACGTTAGTTTATAACCTTGATATGAGTAGGATTTATTAGAGACCTTAAAACCTTGTTGGGACAAATTTTAGAGGAGATTTGAGGAGTAAGAATTGATGAAAAACGAAAGTAGGAAATCTGGGCTCGAAACTGGTCGTTCGTTAGAAGACCTTCCCAGGTCGTTCGAACGAGCTCGTTCGAACGAGCTTCTAACGAGTTGAAAGTCTGGGTTCTAACGAGAGTGATGTTCGTTCGAAGTTTTCGTTTGAATGAGATCTCGTTAGAAAACCCAGTTCGTTCGAACGAACTCTCGTTCGAACAAGACTTCCAACGAGTTGATAGTTTAGGCTTTTTAGCCTGTTTTGATCCCGAGTGCCCCGTAACCTTGTGTATAGGTAGTGATAGCCTTCCCTTGATGAGTAATTGGTATATTTGGGATGTTTGGGATATAATGAGGAGTCAAACCTAGAAGTGTAGTTTGAACCTAAAGGAAAATATGAGCTGAGACGTGAGTGCCTACTACGACGTAAGAATAAATTATGGCGCGTATAAATGTGAACCGGGATTATATAAGTTATATATATATTAAGTTGGTACGAGAATGCGATATGTACTACAATTAATTACGGTGATTACTAAGATGCGTGTTTACTTAGTATTGGTATATGATTTGTGTGTATGACATACCTACCATACTTGCTATCACGGGAGGTTTGCGTTCGCTTAGGGCCCTCTAATCCTTGTGTTGCCCGAATTTAGACTGGTTACCTCGATGAACATAGGTCCGAGAAAGACTTATTGGGATGTTAATAAGTCCGCTGATCGTGGGAGCGTAGGTATGTGCGTGACCCATGTGATGTGACGGTGTTCGCCTCCATTATTTGTGATGTTGTTATCTGTGAACTATTCCTGAGAGATTCGGAATATGTGATCCTTATGTACGTGATGTACCGGGATGGATAGCAGAGTATGTGTGCACCGCAGCTTAGTTCTCGGGTTGCTTGTATTGTATATTTATGATGTGAATAATATACACTTAATAAATGGGAACCTTTATGTTTATGTTGTGAATAAAATTACGGTATTGTTTCGAAAAAAAACATAACGGGTTAACTGATAGTGAAAAATATTGCATATCGAGTATCTGAGTTTACGTTAAACCCCTATTTAATTGAGATCGTTTTTATGTAATGGGAACCGAGTAATAAGGGTAGAACCTATATCAGTCTAGCTAGATATGATGTCACTTAGCTAGTGGTTAGTGTCATTTGAGATGGGTACTTACGTTAGGAGTGCACAGTTAGACGAGAGGTGGGAATTTCATGTGAGTGCACGTCCTAACATGTACTTTGCATTTAATGTTTTAAATGTTTTTAAAGCACTTGCAGTTTTTTTTAAAATATCTCCACATTCGGGCTCTGACCCGTTTGCTTTCAAATCTATTTTTCTTGTAAAACCATTTTAGGTGCCCAGCCACAAGGACACCATGCATAGGATACTCATTCAGATGACGAGCTGTAGCTGTTTGTGGAAGCTACAGGGATTTGCTTGCAGATGCTTCTATCATTTGGATTCCATGTTCAGTATTCCTCAGTTTTAGGGCATGTTGCCCAGTTCCATTAGAGTTACATTTCCATTTCAGTTTTCAGACTTTGGCATGTATTGATTCAGTTTTCAGTTTAGTTATATCAGTTTGTGGTTTTGTAGTGAGGAGTTTTCCTCCAGACTTTATTTACATTATGTGATGGTGATTCTATTTACTTCGTTACGGTGAATGGTGTTATTATTCTTCATTACACTTGTTGCATGTAATCAGATTTAAATTAAAATTTGGCAACTTACTTTTTAAATACTAGGTGGTTAGTAATAATAAAATGTTTTCGACAGTGATACTATTAACTGAGCCAACTTGGCATTTTGAATTAATTTAATAAAGGAGTAGCTACCCGGTATTTAATTAGTCGGGGTGTCACAGGTGCTATCAGAGCATCAGGTTCTAGTGTCCTTTAGGATCTGTATGGCTATTATGTTTTCGCTAAGCTTTCTTTGATATAGAGCCCTATATTTTAGGACTGTTGTACTCTTTTTGTGTATGCTTCGTTCTTCAGCTATTTTAAGTTTATAAACGGTGAACTTATAAACTTTATTCTTATTTCAGATGCCTCCACGACATGCACGACGAGTTCCCAGGGATGCAACGCCCGAACTCCAGCCCCCTCCAGTTCAGGGCATGATGAACGCCGCTGAGGTTGCAGCTATTGTAGCCCAAGCGGTAAATGTTGCAATTGCCATAGTCCAGCAGGCAACGCCTCAGGCACCGGTTGCCGCACCAGTACAGGCAAATGCATTCCCGTCTGCTTGGGAGCGTGTACGTGATGCTTTTCAGAAAGCGCATCCGCCAGAGTTTGCAGGTAGCTCAGATGTGGTAGTCTCGAGCCAGTGGAGGAAGGATATGCAGAGGCACTTGAGGATGTATGAGTGCACGGATGTTCAGAAGTAGGTGCTAGCTACTTTCAAGCTAGTTGGATCTGCACTGCAGTGGTGGGACTCTATTACCACCGTGGAGGAGAGGGATACTCTCACTATTCAGGACTTTTGGGTGCGGTTCGACCGCAAGTACTTTTCGTCAGCTGTTGATACGGAAATGAGGAGGAAACTGATGAATCTGAAGCAGGAGGGTAAGACCGTGGCCGAATATGAGGCCGAGTTCACAAATCTGTTGAATATCGTCCCGGATGAGATACCAACAGAAAAGAAGAAGATTGAGAAATTCACCGATGGGTTGACATGGAGGATCCGTCAGCATCTGTTAGGGAACCTTTCGCTGGCCTATTATTCTGATGTGGTTAACGCTGCTTTGTTACACTGCCAGGATCACCGCTTTCATATGGCTGAGGGAAAAAGATCCGGAGAGTCTAGCCATCAGGGCAGGACTGGAGGACATGGTGCCGGTGGGGCAAAATCTGTTCAGGGGCAGAGACAGGGTGAGCAGGGTTCCCAGCAGGTAGATCAGAAGAGGTTCAGATCAGGAAATTACAGGCACGGACAGGGAGGTTTCCGTTAGGGCCATCAGGGTCCAAATGGCCATCAGGGCCAATAGGGGCAGAATGGGCAGCAGTTTCAGCAGGGCCAGCAGGGCCAAGGGAGGAACGGTAACGGCCACCAGGGCCGGGGACCGCAGGGGCAGAGAGGAGGGAACTTCCCAAGGAAGTGTTTTGTTTGTGGCAAGACTGGCCATAAACGACAGGATTATCCTGATAGGGGCAGGGCCCCACAACAGCAGCAGCAGGGTGCTCGCCAGGAGCCACAGAGGCCTATGTTTCCCGCCGCTCTCCCCGCACCGCCACAGATGGCAGCATTGCCACCCATTCCAGCAGTCCCAGCTCAGCAGGGGCAGCTACAGTATGGACGTGTCTATAACATCCACCAGGCTGCAGTTCTACAGGCACCACCCGCGATTGAGGGTACGTTTCCTATCCATGGCACTATGGGTCAGGTATTATTTGATACGGGGGCTACACATTGTTTTATAGCTACACACTTCGCGAAAGCTTTAGGATTGTTAGCTACGGCAGAGAGCACAGTGACGTGTGTTGACTCACCTTTGGGGAGTGGGTCACTTATTTTCTTTATATGCCGGGGAGTGGGGGTAGAGATTGGTGGTTTGGTATTACCTCCAGACATGTTGGTATTAGATATGCATGTTCACGATGTGATTATCGGTATGGATTGGCTCGTAGCTTATAGGGCCATGATTGATTGCTTCAGCAGGAGCATTGTTTTTGCCATTCCGGGGCAAGAGATGTTTGTAGTGGCGATGCCTCGCCCAGAGGGAGGATCGACCACTCATCTGTATTACATTGAGGAGGATACCTCTAAGGAGGTAGTGATTCCTTTATATTCGATCCCAGTTGTCAGGGAGTATTCGGATGTGTTTCAGGAGATACCAGGCCTACCCCCTAGTCGAGAGATAGACTTTGTTATAGACCTATTACCAGGTATGAGACCTATAGCACGTGCACCGTACCGTATGGCTCCAGCTGAGATGAGGGAGTTACGGGATCAGATTGAACAACTGTTGGGTCAGGGGTTTATACGGAGGAGTACTTCACCGTGGGGTGCCCCTGTGTTGTTCGTAAAGAAGAGAGATGGTTCACTAAGATTGTGTGTGGACTACCGAAAGTTGAATAAAGTCACGATACAGAATAAGTATCCGTTGCCTCGAATCGATGACTTATTCGACCAGTTGAGAGGAGATTCTTTCTTCTCGAAGATTGATTTGAGATCGGGATACCATCAGTTGCGTATCAGGGAGGAGGATGTCTCGAAGACCGCGTTCTTGTCGAGATATGGTTCTTACGAGTTTCGAGTTATGCCTTTTGGTTTGACCAACGCTCCAGCAGTGTTTATGGACTTGATGAACAGAGTGTTCAGGGATTTCCTAGATCAGTTTGTCATTGTCTTCATCGATGATATTCTGATTTACTCCCAGACAGAGGAGGAGCACACCGAGCATTTGAGGCAAGTTTTGCAGACACTTCGTCAGAACGAGCTGTATGCAAAATTTGAAAAATGCGGGTTTTGGTTGAAGGAGGTCCAGTTTTTGGGACACATTATTTCCGACCGGGGGATATCTGTTGATCCGGGGAAGGTATCCGCGGTGAGGGAGTGGGGACAGCCCACGACACCAACTGAGATTCGTAGTTTCTTGGGCTTAGCAGGATACTACAGGAGGTTTATTCGGGGATTTTCGAAGATAGCGGGTCCTTTGACACATCTGACTCGTAAGGGTGTGCCATTCATTTGGAGTGATGCCTGTCAGTTGGAATTCGATGAATTGAAGGATAAATTGACCTCAGCACCTGTGTTAGCATTTCCGAGACCGGGAGTTGAGTATTTGGTTTACACCGATGCATCTTTGCAAGGGCTTGGAGGTGTATTACAGCAGGAGAGACAGGCCATAGCTTATGCTTCCCGTAAGATTAAGTCTCATGAAGAGAATTACCCCACGCATGATTTGGAGTTAGCGGCAGTGGTATTTGCCCTACGGATTTGTAGGCACTATCTTTTGGGGGAGAAGTTCCAACTGCTCACGGACCACAAGTCCCTACAATACCTGTTCACACAGAAAGAGTTAAATATGTGGCAGCGTAGGTGGCTTGAGTTTGTGAAAGACTACCAGTTTGATATCCAGTATCACCCAGGTAAGGCTAACGTGGTAGCAGACGCGTTGAGCCGTAGGCCAGCAGATGAGGTGGCAGAGGTGTGGAAGGAAAAGTGGAATGAGTTGGGACACCAGGATGCAGTGGCCCAATCTTTCATGTCTGTGATGACCGTTACACCGCAGATTGTCACGAAGGTAGTACGGGCACAGGCTAATGTCTCGTTCTGTCAGGAGCAGATAGTTCGATTACTAGCAGAGGGAGCCGAGTCCTATACCGTCAGCTCAGACGGGGGATTACGCTTCAATGGGAGATTGGTAGTTCCGGAAGGGGAGAAATTGTGACACGAGGTGATGGCAGAGTCGCACGGCTCATGGTTCACGGTACATCCCGGAGGGGACAAAATGTACCAAGACATGAGACGGCAGTATTGGTGGAGCGGTATGAAGAGAGATATTGCTGAGTTTGTATCGAAATGCGCCACTTGCCAGTTAGTAAAAGTGGATCATCAGAGACCGATAGGACTTCTACAGCCGTTGGAGGTCCCGGTGTGGATGTGGGAGAGCATATCCATGGACTTTATCACGGGCTTGCTTACGTCGCAGAGGGGTCACGACTCCGTTTGGGTAATTGTGGACAGATTGTCCAAAGTCGCTCACTTTTTACCCGTAAGGACTGATTACACTACGGGACAGTATGCCCATCTCTTCATTTCAGAGATTGTGAGACTTCACGGTGTGCCCCTAAATATCGTGTCTGACAGAGAGAAGATATTTGTTTCGCGATTTTGGGAGAGTTTCCAAGAGGCCATGGGCAGGGAATTGCGGTTGAGTACGGCTTATCATCCACAGACCGATGGGCAGACCGAGCGCACAAATCAGATATTGGAGGACATGCTACGCATGTGCATTATTGGCTTTGGGGGTGGATGGGAGCAGTACCTTCCACTGGTGGAGTTTGCTTACAACAACTCCTATCAGTTCACTATTGGCATGGCTCCGTTTGAGGCGTTGTACGGTAGGCCTTGTCGTTCCCCAGCATGTTGGTTAGAGGTGGGGGACAACAAACTACTTGGGCCGGAAGTGATTCAGGATACTTCGGCAAGGATTGAGTTGATTCGGAGTCGCATTCGGGTAGCTCAAGACAGGCAGAAGAGTTATGCTGATGCGAAGAGATTTTTTAAGGAGTTCCAAGTGGGGGACCAGGTTTTGCTCAGAGTATCTCCTATGAAGGGGATTATACGTTTCGGGAAGAAGGGGAAGTTGGCACCAAGGTATGTGGGGCCGTTTCCTATTATTGAACGGATCGGACCGGTTGCGTATAGACTTAGGTTACCGGAGCATTTGCATCGGATTCACGATGTGTTCCATATTTCCTCGCTAAGGAAATACCTTAGAGATAATTTGTCTCATTCCCACGTTGCTTTGGAGGACATCGATCTCCAACCTGATAGCTCCTACGAGGAGGGACCGATTGCTATTTTGGACCGAAGTGAACGGAAACTGCGGTCAAAGATAGTTCCGTTAGTGTGTGTTCAGTGGCGACATCACAATGTCGAGGAGTCCACATGGGAGCACGAGGATGAGATGCGCGAACGTTATCCAGAGTTGTTTTTAGCATTTACTTTCTAGTTTCGAATTTCGGAACGAAATTCTGTTATTAGGGGGGAAGTATGTAATACCCCGTATCTTTGGCAATATTTATTTTTGGGATTAATTAATTAAATGCGTCTTAATTGAAAATTAATCCGGATAAGATACTAGCGAGATGTGAGTTGGTATTTGACTATATTGAGTATATATGGTGGTATATGAATATTGAATTATGAAATTTGTCGTGAGATTGATATACGGCAATTTGGTCATTTTATTGGGATGCCTGTGACAGTCGCGTCAGGATATAATTATTTTTATTATAAAAGTGAATTTAAATTCTATTAACCGTATGGTCGTTTTGAGTGCGCCAACGCGTCCGGAAGGGTCGAGATAGTCAGAAAACACTAGCCGGGGGTGTAGTTTGGGTCCCGGGGTATTTTTAGGCCATACCAGCAATATAAAGGGTAGTTTGGTAATATTGTATTTTTGGGAATTAATAATGACGAAAATTAGGAGTCTTTATCTGATTGGGAATAGACCCACTACACCCACTAACCAACCCTTAATGACCCAATAATCTACGGGAGTTATCAAATTAGGTTTCCAAAACTTCCTAAAGAAAACCCTAGCCACCATAGCCACCTTTGGAGAAGGAAGCTTGTAGAGAAGGAATTCTGCAGAAAGAGAGGGAGAGAACTTCATCATCGTCATCAAAATCAGAGATAAACTTAAGGCAAGTGATTTAATTCCGTTTAATTTCAGAGAATGCTCTTTCCATGCGTAGGAATTTAAAAAAAAAAATTGATTTGTTCTTGGTGAAATATGAAGACCCATGTAGTTTGGAACTTAGAACTTGAAATCTTAAGGAAAATTGCATGTAGAATGGTAGGTAGATGATTTTTCTGATGATATTAGTTATTGGATGAAACTAAAAACGGATTTAAGTTGGGTTAACTCATGATTTAAAATTTTAGGGTTTATGTTCTTGAAAAATTGGGGGAAAGTGATGAGCCTTGATGATTTAGTGATGATTGGGATGAATTAACTCCTTAAAATACGTTAGTTTATAACCTTGATATGAGTAGGATTTATTAGAGACCTTAAAACCTTGTTGGGACAAATTTTAGAGGAGATTTGAGGAGTAAGAATTGATGAAAAACGAAAGTAGGAAATCTGGGCTCGAAACTGGTCGTTCGTTAGAAGACCTTCCCAGGTCGTTCAAACGAGCTCGTTCGAACGAGCTTCTAACGAGTTGACAGTCTGGGTTCTAACGAGAGTGATGTTCGTTCGAAGTTTTCATTCGAACGAGATCTCGTTAGAAAACCCAGTTCGTTCGAACAAACTCTCGTTCGAACAACCTCGTTCGAACGAGACTTCGAACGAGTTGACAGTTTAGGCTTTTTAGCCTGTTTTGATCCCGAGTGCCCCGTAACCTTGTGTATAGGTAGTGATAGCCTTCCCTTGATGAGTAATTGGTATATTTGGGATGTTTGGGATATAATGAGGAGTCAAACCTAGAAGTGTAGTTTGAACCTAAAGGAAAATATGAGCTGAGACGTGAGTGCCTACTACGACGTAAGAATAAATTATGGCGCGTATAAATGTGAACCGGGATTATATAAGTTATATATATATTAAGTTGGTACGAGAATGCGATATGTACTACAATTAATTACGGTGATTACTAAGATGCGTGTTTACTTAGTATTGGTATATGATTTGTGTGTATGACATACCTATCATACTTGCTATCACGGGAGGTTTGCGTTCGCTTAGGGCCCTCTAATCCTTGTGTTGCCCGGATTTAGACTGGTTACCTCGATGAACATAGGTCAGAGAAAGACTTATTGGGATGTTAATAAGTCCGCTGATCGTGGGAGCGTAGGTATGTGCGTGACCCATGTGATGTGACGGTGTTCGCCTCCATTATTTGTGATGTTGTTATCTGTGAACTATTCCTGAGAGATTCGGAATATGTGATCCTTATGTACGTGATGTACCGGGATGGATAGCAGAGTATGTGTGCACCGCAGCTTAGTTCTCGGGGTGCTTGTATTGTATATTTATGATGTGAATAATATACACTTAATAAATGGGAACCTTTCTGTTTATGTTGTGAATAAAATTACGGTATTGTTTCGAGAAAAAACATAACGAGTTAACTGATAGTGAAAAATATTGCATATCGAGTATCTGAGTTTACGTTAAACCCCTATTTAATTGAGATCGTTTTTATGTAATGGGAACCGAGTAATAAGGGTAGAATCTATATCAGTCTAGCTAGATATGATGTCACTTAGCTAGTGGTTAGTGTCATTTGAGATGGGTACTTACGTTAAGAGTGCACAGTTAGACGAGAGGTGAGAATTTCATGTGAGTGCACGTCCTAACATGTACTTTGCATTTAATGTTTTAAATGTTTTTAAAGCACTTGCAGTTTTTTTTAAAATATCTCCACATTCGGGCTCTGACCCGTTTGCTTTCAAATCTATTTTTCTTGTAAAACCATTTTAGGTGCCCAGCCACAAGGACACCATGCATAGGATACTCATTCAGATGACGAGCTGTAGCTGTTTGTGGAAGCTACAGGGATTTGCTTGTAGATGCTTCTATCATTTGGATTCCATGTTCAGTATTCCTCAGTTTTAGGGCATGTTGCCCAGTTCCATTAGAGTTACATTTCCATTTCAGTTTTCAGACTTTGGCATGTATTGATTCAGTTTTCAGTTTAGTTATATCAGTTTGTGGTTTTGTAGTGAGGAGTTTTCCTCCAGACTTTATTTACATTATGTGATGGTGATTCTATTTACTTCATTATGGTGAATGGTGTTATTATTCTTCATTACACTTGTTGCATGTAATCAGATTTAAATTAAAATTTGGCAACTTACTTTTTAAATACTAGGTGGTTAGTAATAATAAAATGTTTTCGACAGTGATGCTATTAACTGAGCCAACTTGGCATTTTGAATTAATTTAATAAAGGGGTAGCTACCCGGTATTTAATTAGTCGGGGTGTCATAGATAGGTTAAGAGCTAGAAGCTTCAGAAGCATAAGTTGACTCCAACGATGCCTCCACCTCAACTGAAGTCACAGAACCTGTTTTAACTTCAGCTCCACCCAGAAGAAATCCAACTCGTGATCGACATCAACCATTGAGGCTGAAAGACTATGTGACTTACACTACAAGGTATCTAGTTGATAAATTCATAAACTGCAACAAAGTTTCATCTTCTCATGCGGCTTTCCTCAGTAGGATATCAAATAAGAGTGAGCTAAGAAATTTTCAAGAGGCTAACCTCCAATCTGTGTGGAGAAAAGCAATGCAAGAAGAACTACAAGCATTGGATGAGAATAAAACCTAGAGTATTGTCAAACTTCCACAAGGAAAAAAAGTTGGTAGGTATCAAGTGGATTTATAAGACAAAGTTTCACTCTGATGGTTCGATTGAAAGACACAAGGCAAGATTGGTGGCACGAGGATTTACTCAAAAGTTTGGAGTTGATTATAAGGAGACATTTTCTCGAGTCGCCAAGATGAACACTGTGAGGGTTCTATTATCTGTTGATGTTAATCAAGAGTGGACCTTGTATCAAATGGATATTAAAAATGCTTTCTTGCATGGAGACCTGGAAGAAGAAGTATACATGCAACTACCTCCTGGTCACCCACAAGCAAATAAGTCTAACCTTGTGTGCAAACTTCACAAGTCCATCTATGGATTGAAACAATCCCCTCGTTCCCGGTATGCCAAATTAAGCTCAGTACTAGAAGCAACTGGTTTCAAAAGAATCAATGTTGATTCATCTCTCTTTGTTCGTAAAGGATCAGCTGGAAGATTGGTGGTTCTCATATATGTAGATGATATTATCATTATGGGTGATAATATTGATGAAATCGACACTCTTAAGTATTCTCTTCATCAAAAGTTTGCAATTAAAGACTTAGGAGTGTCGAAATACTTTCTTGGGATTGAGATAGCGACTTCTAGTAAGGGTCTGTTTTTTAATTAAAGAAAATATATACTTGATTTGCTCCAAGAAGCTGAGATGATGGACAACAAACCAGTTAGAACTACTCTTGACAGCAAACTTAGGTTAAATTTGGAAGGACAACAAGTTAGCAACATAAGTTATTATCAAAGATTAGTTGGAAAGCTCATTTATCTAACTATTACAAGACCTGACATTACATATGTTGTAATTCTGGTGAGTCAGTTCATGCATGACCCAACTTTGAAACACTTGCAGGTTGTCAATAGGATTCTTAGGTATCTCAAGGGTTCCATTGGTCGAGGAATTCTCATGAAGAAACATGGCCACACCCAGATTATGGGTTTCACTGATACTGATTGGACAGGAAATCATTTAAACAGAAAATCTACCACAAGATACTGTACTTTTGTTGGAGGAAACCTTATCACTTGGAAAAGTAAGAAACAAAATGTCATTGCTTGCTCAAGTGTAGAGGCTGAGTATAGGGCGACAGCTTCCACTGCCTGTGAACTTATATGGTTAAAAGGTCTCCTCTCGAATTTAGGATTCCAGGAGTGTCAACCTATGTATCTATTTTGTGACAATCGAGCAGCTATGCACATTACCTCCAATCCAGTGTTTCATGAACGAAGAAAGCACATTGAAGATGACTGTCACTATGTTTGTGAACAAGTTAAATCCAAAGTGATTCAAACTACATATACTCGCAGTCATAATCAATTGGCCGATATCTTTACAAAGGCCTTAGCCTTAGCACAGTTTCAACGACTTCTTTCCAAGCTTGGATGAATCAACATCCTTGATCCAGCTTGAAGGGGGAGTATTAGACAGCCAAGTATGGGTTGTAATTGCCACCTTACCTAGTTGTTATTTTATTGTTGTTATTATAGCTGTTGTATAGTAGCAGTTATCAGAGTAGTTGTTGTAGGATATGACCTTAGGTATGGAGAGTCGTTATTAGAGTAGTTGGAGAGTCATCAGTGTATCTTTTTTCCATGTATATATTCTTGTATCTTTGTATCAAAACATATAACACAGATCAATATTCAATCTCTTATTGATTTTCTACAATTATGCATTTGAAATGTGGTCTCTGGTGAAACAAATTAATGTTGTGCTTGTATTGATGTCAGTATAAAACTATGGTCCCGTTTTCCATATTTGCCTACCACCTGTTTTTTTCGTGTTTGAATGCTGTACAGGTGCCCTTAAAGACATGTTCACAAGGCCCATATATAATCTCAAGATATGTTTTTTTTTTTAAACATCCCAAAGGATTTCATTAAGTAAACAACGATTACAACAAACCAAGAAACACTTAACACAATCAGGCTCAGATTAAGCTGGGGGGAGAGAAGAGAGAAAACATGAAATAAAAAGAAAGAAAACTAGAACAAACGCCTAGAGATAAACTTTTAACACGCCTGACAGGTTTGGAGTTTCGGTCACAACACATCCTAGTAAAGAGAACAACAGCCAGATATCGGAGACACCTGAGGGTGAGCCGCCCATAACAAAATCTGTGCACAAGGCAAACAGACGGTGGGATAATACAAGACAAACATGTCAAATGCGCCAGCGCCAAAAAGCGAGGCTCAAACACCAAGGGACCTAAGAATAGATACACCTTAGTAAAAGTGGTAGAAACCCAAAAAAGACCAAAGTTCATTTGGGTCCAAACCCGAAAGGAACACCCACTAGAACAGTTGAACCAAAACCCCCAAAACATGACAAACATATTAAAAAGAGATAGATCGCTCACAAAGGAGACGAGAAAAAAGACTCCAAACGGAGACTTTAGATAACAACAAAAACCAAAAACATAGTCAAACAACATATCTTCAAAATCACAAGGCCGATCTACCACCAGAATGGTATTTCTTATCATAACTTTTCCGATCTGTTCCATGAGCGGATCTTTCACAGCCGAGTAGCTCGAAAGCCTCTAAACACCACTACGACTGATCAAACCGGGAAAGACCCACGAGACGGGCTTGAATTTGTTTTTATCGCAGATAATATACCTTTTGGATTTGAGGAACCTATTTGGTTCTCCCCCACTCTCATCGGAAGTGAGAGGGGGGAGGGATGACCGGAGGAAAGGGTATAAAATCTAGGGTTGGCTGGCATTTTTTTTTTGTTTTTTAGAGAGAGGTGAGAGCATTATGTTTGCATTGTTGAAAAGTAACCCAATTTATCTCAAGATATGTTTACCAAGATATGTTTACCAGAAGCAAATGCATACATTATGGTTGATATTATGTGCATTTGTTGATTCAAAGTTTCCTAGATGACGTACCATTTTATTTAACATCGTTTGCAGACGATGAAAATTCCAAATTGAAGGCTTTTTGGACACCACTAGAGCATCATTGGTAACATCGCCCAAAGTCCTTTGTTCTTAGCTTTATGAATCATGGTCAGTAGAAAATAGGGGTGTAAGCGGTATGGTTTGGTCGGTAAATAGTAGATACCAATACCAAAACCAAACTCTAGATGGTAAAATCAAACCGTACCAGTTTACCACCCGGTACACCAAAATCAATACCAAAATCAAACCGGCTGGTATTTCGGTTTTTTCGGTAATTTCGGTTTTTTTCTAGTTTCGGTTTTTTCTGGTTTTTTCTAGTTTCGGTAAATTCCAATTTTTTCTGGTTTATGGTTTCGGTTTTTTCTGGTTTCGGTAAACAACACGAAAAGTCCCAAAAAACCAAAAACAAAACCAACCAACTTTTTTAAATATTAAAACCAAAACCAACTGTTTTTTGTTTTTGGTAAATTCAGTACGGTAATTTTGGTAAATTCGATACGGTACAGTAATTTCAGTACGGTTTTTTTTGTTTCGATAAATTCGGTACGGTATGATAATTTCGGTACGGTAATTTCGGTAAATCGGTTTTTTAAATATTAAAACCAAAACCAACCAACTTTTTTGCGATAATTTCGGTTTCGGTAAGACTGGTTTCTGGTATTTTAACATATGAAATCAAAACCATTTTTTTTCGGACCAAAACGATACGGTACGGTAAAAACCCGTACCGCTTCCACCCCTAGTAGAAAATGTTACATGTTCTTTAGAACTGCTGAGCAACTGATGATTTTTTTATTCCTTCTGCACTTACACTGATTTGCGATACATTTTGATGCGATACAGTGATGTGTCACACTTATATTGATTAGTGTCGTTGGCGCGAACCCGCATCCACGAGACAATAATTAATACCGGTGCGATACGTCACACAAATCTGCGTCACCCTAGCATTTATGATACTTTTTACTAGTTATGAATCTACTTCAGTTTAAAATACACATTAATATTTTTAAGTATCATTTCCGATAGATGATATTATGATATAATGCATTCCAGGATATATTTTGCTATAAAAGTAGATTTCTTTTTATTTATTAATTTGCTTCCTGCGATTGGTTTTAAGGGGAACTTCAGTAAAGAGAAGTGATTTGTTAGAGAGGATTTTTCAACCACAGATTTAATATCGGGGCAGAAAGATTACCTTATTAAATGTTTCATATGATGCATACCTAATGATAATTGAGATAATAATTCATATTTTTATTTATCTTCCTATTATTCATTTTTGGGTAGAGAATATTTCAAATACATCAAGCAGAGCAGACAATTTTTTTTAACAAACTCTCTCTCTCTCTCTCTCACATGTATTGGGGCTTTATACACCTGCATATATTTTTTGGGGTTCTATACCCGTATGCCACAACGAATATTTATTGGGGTTGGGTTTTGTGAAAATCGTTTGTATCATGCCGTTCTTTGTTAATTAGAAAAACAAATCTGATAATAATAGTAGTAAGGGTAATAATAGTAATAATAAACTAAATATTATACCATGTCTTTCTTTGTTACTACTACTTCAACTACCACTACACACAGGGCCGGCCCTGGCCATGTGTCAGGTGGGCAGTGACACAGAGTTTATTTTAAAATAAGTACTAGTATATGTGTATTTTAGGGATTCAAAAATATTTTACGTATATTAAAAAATATTTTTTTAAATGAATTCAGTTTTTTAGGTGCCCATTTTTTCAACTATAAAAAAAAAAAGAATGATTCAACTTCCCAAAAAAAATCTCACCCAACTCATTTAAGATTATTATTTTTTTAAGAGCTAATTTTTTCAACTACCAACAAAAAAAATTTGGTTCCCTCTCTCTCCTCTTTACTACGTCCCTCTCTCTCTGTCTCTCTACTATGTGCAAGCAACAAAACTGTAACTACTGTATTCTTTTTTCATTTTTGCAGAAGGTTTGGACGCTAAGGTTGCAATCCTAATAGTCTACACAAGGCAAAACAAAGGTAAAGGTACTAATGTTTGCTTTTGCAACTTGTTTTTTTTAAAGCAAAAAAATATTCATAGTTTATTAGGACTTAGACTTAAAAGTATTCATATTTTATTAGGACTTTTAATCTATGAATAAATAAATAATAGATTAAAACTATGGATACTTTTTTTAATTTATTATTTTTTTAAACATATGCTAATCTTTTTTATTACTATGTTTTTTTTAATAATTTTTTTCCAAATTCATTTATTGCTTATAAAATTCTATTGACCATACCTGTAACAGTCGCATCTGCGGAAATAAGTTTTTCAAAATTAAAATTATTAAAAAATTACTTATGATCAAGTATGTCACAAGAAAGGTTAAACGGCTTAGCGTTGTTATCTATTGAACATGAATTGCTAGATAAACTTGATTGTAAAACTTCAATTAGGAATTTTGCAAGTAAAAATGCTAGAATAACAATTTTTCAATGAGTTTTTAGGTATTTGATACTTTTGTACAATATTTTTTGAAAGGACCATAAATTGAGTATCGCACAGGGTACTATAAATCTCAGGACCGGCGCTGACTACACATGATGGTGCATTCCTTAACAAGAATTGAGTTCATTAATGCAAATGATTGTGCTATTAATCTTAAATAGATGTCAACTTGCATTAAAATGATATTTATTATTGGATCAAATACTAAAAAGTCCCTCAAACATTTTTTATTATACATTTATTTTAAACTTTTTATTTTGTACCAAAAAGCCCCTTATTCTCTTATTTTTAAAGGTCCGCATCAGCGGCATGGTAAAGCCTTTTTGGCATGGTGAATGACTTTTTGGTGCAAAATAAAAACGCTTAGACTAAACGTGTATTAAAAAAAATTCGAGGGAGTATTTCGTATATGCCCCTTTATTATTTTGGCTTTTAAGTGTTTGGTTATTGATTAAGGCTAATTGATGGAAGTATTCTCTTACTTTTTGCGTATATTCTTTTCCCTTCCTTTATTTTCCTATTTGTTTTATTTCATATTATATGTAGACAAAAAATACTGCCACAAAATCTGCTTTAGATCAGTACTTTCATACTCAATTTTAGTAAGATATTTTTTTTAAGATTGATATTTAGTTTTTGTATTTCAGGTTAATTTTTGGGGCATCATTGTGCTTAGTAGAATGGATTCCCTTTGCAATGTTTTCTTTTCTTCCATGTCTCTTTTAATATGACAGTTTTTTCCACTCTAATTGCAGTTGGTTTAGATGAGAGAGAAAGCAATTCTTTGAAACTTCTGAGATACTATTTATCCAAAGAAGGTGAAAATGAATTTTTGGAAATAATGACTCTTGAATTTCTTCTTTTTCTTTCGGTAAACATATTAATAGCATATTAACAAAGATTCTTTTTATTTATGATCATATTCTAGGTATTTCTTTTATCAGGTATGCGATTATTTATATATATGTGCATGTGTAACCAAGCCTCTTGGTGCAGTGATATAAGGCTGTCACTGGAACAGTATTGGGGTGAATTGGGTTTGGTCCCCAATTCGATCTCTGGCACTGTCAAAATAATATTTGGCCAGCGAAAGTCACGAATGGAGATTAATTGAGGTGCGCGTAAACTGGTCCAGACACTTCGTGGTATGCTACCAAAAAATAAAAAAATATGTACATGTGTATTAAAATTCTAAGTATTCATGTTGTTATCATTTTGATGTTGATTTGGTTAGATATTTTCAAAGTTGTCTAATTGACATTATTATACCATAAAATCTGCAAGGTGAGGATATTTGTTGAATAGGATAGACTTGGTTGCTAATATTCTTGATTGGTTTTCTCCTAATTTGAGGTCTCGTTTAGTAAGGAAACCTTTTATAAGGATTTGAATCACATTAGAATGTAGGATATATATCAATAATACACTTGAGCAACTTTATTACTACATATATATTAAATTAATTTATTTTGGACATATTATAAAAAAATAACTCTACGATTCATTATTTATAAATTTATGAATCCATTTATGTTTGTATTTAAAAAAAAAAATCAATATCTAACAAACATAGTAGTTTGTTGTAGATATGTGTGCATTGTAGAGTAAGATAATAAAATTATTGCATGAGTAGGAAAATTCAAAAAATATCTATATAAAATTTGTACAACTCTAATTTATTACAACCGACATAATCAAATTGTCATCACAAATTAAATATTTAGATTTTAAGGATAATTTTTACAATTTAATATTTATTGGGATTTTAGTTTCACTCACTTCTCCATCGAGAAAGTAATTTGATTACATCAGAGTTCACATTCCCATGCAACTTACATTGAACCAAAGACAATAATTATACATTTTTCCATAATTGTTCGAAAGGTATTAAATTTCACTTAACCTTAGTGTGTACAAAGTTTAATTTAAGTTGTTCGAAGTTTTGTGAATTTGGTTAACATGGCACCCAAATACTCTTATTAAAGAAAAAGAAAAAAAAGAAAAAATGCGACTCTCAACTCAAATATGATTTGTTGGAGCATTGATGAGTCAACTAATTTGCGGGTAAAGGCCCAATTAGTTTTTAATCCAGCCTTTCAATTCGAGTTAAAATTTATTGTTCCTAAGGGCCCTTACAAATCTCTCCTACTTAAAAAGAGCCAAAAATATTTGATGTCACCGAATGTCTAAAATACAATCACTTAATGTGTTTCTTCCAACTTTGTCCTCCATAATTATATCTCATCTGTAACATCCCGTATTTTTTAGGGTAAAGAATTTATTTAATTTGATAAATTGGAATTTAAACTAAATTGATGATTTGGAGAAATTATTTAATTTTGGAGAATTTATTTCATTTGGAAGATTCAATTTATTTGGAGAATTAAGATTTAAATTCATTCGAGTAAATTCTTTTAAGAATACATGGGTCGTAATTTGAGATTGAAATTGGAGATTTTAGTTAAGTAACTCGGATGACGATTCTGAGTGCACGTTTGAGTTCAGAAGGGTCGAAATAGGAGGAAAAGAGTACCCGGGGTAGTAATTGGGTCTGAGGGCATTTTTAGGAATAACCGGGCTCACACGGGAGTGCTTAGGCCATTTTCATAAAGTCCACAAGACTAAAAACGAAATTGACATAATAAAACCTAAATGTGAGAGGGTGTGGCAGTCATAACTCATTTAAGAAAATCCTAGTTACAGATGAGAAAAGAGGGGACAAGTGGGAGAGCCTTTGGGAGCCAAACCAAGAAGAGATTGATGTTTTCTTCGTCAAATCTTGTCTACAAAAAAGGAATCGGACACTACGAAATTATCCAGACAAGTAGTTTGACTTGTTTTCATTAAATTATGGTATTGCGATTCATATCATGGTGGGTGTAAAACATATTCAGTTTTGGGAGGATTACTAGATCGAAATGATTTTTTTTAGAAATTACAATTATGATGTGTTAAGAATAATTGATTATATATCATTAGTCAGAACTGTTGGAAATTTGAACAGTGTAGAAATCAATAGCAGACTTTAGCATTTGGTTTATGAGGTTTATTATGGGGATGCCGAATTAGTAAAGATATGGAACCCAACTCGTTAATGGTTGGTTAAATTGAGAGAAATTGTTAATAGAGGAAATCATAACTGAGAAAGGGGAAAATGAGTGGGCAGCGAATAAAACTTTGGAAAATTAGCAGATCTCGGTACTGAGTGAGGTTTAGAAACCTGGTTGTCAACAATAACAGCGCCGAACCTTGAAGACACTGTGTAGAGGAAACCATAAACACCCAATTTAGTTTTTGTTTGATTTTTAGCTCTACACATCGATGTTGGTAAAAGATGTAAATAAGATTTTTGGGATTTGTTGAAAAATGTTGAAATTATTGGGAGGTAACAACTTGGGATTCTAGGTTGATGTTAAAAGATGGAAGGAGCAACAATGGCTATCGTGGGTGTGGAATAAGTCAGTGGTCGTTCAAACGACCCTAGTTGTCGTTCGAACGATGCTGGAAAAAACCTGGCACAATTGGTTCTTTTTTTTATTTTTGGCTTGTGACCTTTGGGAGTTGTAGAGATAATTTTAACAAAATTTTAAGGGCTCTCATGCTTAAGGACAAAAAGGGATGAATACAGTGCTCTCAGGCTTAGGGATAAAAAGGAAGAAAGGAAATAAAAATGGGAAAGGAAATAAAAAGGGGCAAATGTAAATTGTTGAATTTGGGAGTGATTAATTCTAAAAAAAGTCTTAAAGTTCTGGGTTGAGCATCTTTGCACGGGTATTATATTTGTGAGGCACCACTATAAGAAATTTGGTTGATGTGCAATTGATTTAATTTAGGGTCGGAGATTTGACTCGGTATTTTTAGGCTAAGTGCTGCGGGATTTAGGCACGGGGTAGTC
Organism: Sambucus nigra; assembly: GCA_949130495.1. Classification (NCBI taxonomy): domain Eukaryota; kingdom Viridiplantae; phylum Streptophyta; class Magnoliopsida; order Dipsacales; family Adoxaceae; genus Sambucus; species Sambucus nigra. The sequence continues at coordinate 644,604,721 of OX422211.1, read as the reverse complement.
GAGTATATTTATTATAGGTGTATATAATAAATTGTCAAATATTAAATTTGTCGACGGTTGTTAAATTTAATATTGGGATATTACGTGATAAATACAAAGAGATGAAGTTATGGACTAAATGAGTGAGTCGGAGGATTATAGTTGAGTGATACTACTTTAATAAATTAATTCATATGAAATTGATTAGATTAATCAGGGTAATTTGAAATGTAACGAATTCGGGGGATGAGCGAACCTAGAACTCAGATCAGTAGGATATGAGTGAATTACCTACTGGAAAATTTTAAAGGATAATTGACACACTTCAAGTGGTGAGGGATACTTGGGAATATACGATAAGAAGTGTGATTGGAATTTAATAATACGTAGAATATTCAGGAGGTATATATATTACGTGAAGGAAATAGAATATAGGTCGTGTGTGTACCTATACTGATGATATAAATATATGAGTTGTGTGAATACCTATTGTATGATTTATTACGTGTATTGACATACCTACGCTACTTGCTATCACGGGAGGTTTCGCGTCGTGGACGGTCATATCCTGATGAGCCCATTTGAGGGGATTTTTTACTTGTGCCTCAGAACATAGAACCTAGGAAAGGCTTATTTGTGAGAACGATAAGCTGGAGGTCATATGGATGAGTAGTTATATGCGTATCTCATAGGCTTGGAACTATGTTCTCCTCCAATATGTGTGATTTGAGATGATGGTTCGAGTGAGATACTGAACCAATAGTCCTCTATATAGTGCGTGATGTATCGAGACTTGATAGTAGAGTATGCATGCACCTTAGGTCTTAGCCTAGGGGTGTTGTATTGTATATATATAATTAGAATGATAAATATATATATATACTTGTGTTTTATACTACTGCATGTGCTTGGTAGATGATGTATCGGGACATGATAGCTTAGTATACATGCACCGAAGCTCAGCCTAGGGGTGTCGTATTAGTATATATGTAATGAAGTGATAAATATATATTTATGACTTATTCTACAGTGTGTAATTAATAGATGAGAAAGATAGTGACATCTAAAATAACGCTAGTGGGTGGAGGATTAAAAATATAATAAGAAATTAATAATTGGCTAATTGATATAAAGAATCCAATAATGTATTGTATGGGAAGTATGTAGAAAGAGACTTAATACGGCTAGTTAGGTGGGGTAGATTAACCAGGAAGGTTAGCAGGTAAGTGTTACGTGTGCACATTAGAGGAGGGGTGAGTTATACCTCAAGTGAGCGCGACACTAACTTAAATATGAAGAGCGTGCATGCATATTTAATTACTTCAATTTAACTTCTTGCTAAATGTTTTCAAAATGTTTTACTTGGACTCTGACCCGTGTCAAAATCTTTTTCCAAAACCTTTTAGGTGTCTATCCACAGGGGCGCCCAATATGAAGATTTTATCCAGGAATGCGCAACTGCAGCTCATGGGGAAGTTGCAGGACTTTGCTATAAATACTTCATTAGTTCATTTATTCCTAGTGAAGGATGTTTATTTCAGTACTTAGTTGGGCATGTCGCCTCAGATTTAATCTTCAGTCTATTGATGTTACATTGTATATCCAGGTTATGCTTTTAGTTTACTATTGTATATCACTGTTTAATCGATAGGTTATCCGGTACTCTTTTGTTTATATTATTCATCTGTGTTGGATTTATTTATCAGTTTTTGATCGATGGTTTAATTATTATTTACTTCCGCATGTTATTAATTAATGAAAGATAGAATTTGGCACCAGTCTAATTAAATTACTAGGTGGTTAGTAACTTTAAAAAGTTTTTCGACAGTGATGCTAAGAATGAGTCATATGAGACCAACGTTTATTTTGATCACGGGTTGGCCACCCAATATTTAAGTAGGCGGGGTGCCACAGATGGTATCAGCGCATCAGGTTCTAAAGTCCTTAGGATATGTGCGTCTTATTACGTTTCAGCGTAGCGTTCTTAGATATAGAGCCTTATTATAGGATTGATGTATTCCTTCACGTATGTGACTTACGTTCTCCAGCTATTAAGTATAGTTAATGTAGTTCATATACGAGTTCGATTGGGCTTCTTACATCGAACAATTTTAGACGACCAGCGAGGGCCGTTAAAAGGACTACAGGGGGATAGGCTCAGCAGAAGCCATGGAATATTCTGAGAACGGTGACCGCAATTGAAGTCACCTTGGCAATGGAAGGATAAGATCCAATGATAATTGTGTAGGGTGTAGTGCAGTGGCACCCAAGATTAAGTTTCGAGCAAAATTTTGGCTCATAAGAGCGGCATTGTAGTAGTGGGAGTCGGTTACCACAACCATAGAGGGATACTATGGGTAACGAGGAGTTTGGGGTGCAGTTTGATCGCAAATCCTCTCATCAACTATTTAAACAGAGAGACAAAGGGGATTTCAAGATTTGTTTCAAAAGGGGCGTACAATGGTCGATCATGAAATAGAGTTGACATGTTTAGCGAACTTCGTACCCGATGAGGTGGATACGGAGAATCAAGAATGTTCGTAAGTTAATAATGGACTCATGGGTAGAATATACAAGTATGAATGGGGAAGTCTGAATAGAACGACTGGTGTCATTATTGTCATTATCATGAGAAGAGAGCCAAGAGAGTTGAAGGATCTAACCAAAGGGAAAGACAAGATTAAACGGTGCTAGTGAGGCACCACAAGAGGGGATAACCAGTAGAGAACTCATTTTAATCAATAGAATTCCTACCAAGTGATGTTAGATCCAGTCAATGTCGTCAAGGCCAACAACGAGTCCCATAGGCCTAGCGGAGCCAAAGGGACAATGGCAGTAACTATCATGTAATAAGCCTACCAGGTCCGCGAGAAGGACAACCCCGACATGGCTAGTAGGCCCATAGGAAGGGAAATGACACGGTGAGGTGTTTTATGTGTAAAGAGTAGGAACACAGGTCTGAACAATGTCCAAAGTGAATTGGGGGATAAGGACGGGATGCCCCGTAAGGGCAACAAATATAAGAAGTTTTTGGTCTGGTTGGGACAAGGGTGTTATGTCCAGGAACAATTTGAACCGCTAGTTTGATTGGCAATTGAAAGTATGAGATTTGTCCCGGATTGATTGGGGTTTCGTTTTGTGACACGAGCGAGTTAAAGTAGTTCGTTAGTACTAGATTCTCATGAGAAACGGGTTTAGTATAGGTATTGTTATATTACTATAGTTGTATATTTTTACCATTGAGTAGCGGGGCTCTCTTTAGTTCCATCTATAGAGGAGCAGCTGTGGACATTGAGAGGATATGTATTTTATAAGGTTAGCTCGTTTTGAAAGGTGATATTCGAGGTATGGTTTTATCCTAGGTATGGACTCTTGTGCGATGATGGGGGATTACAGCAAGACTATCGTGTTCACTGTTCTAGGAGCAGGAGGTACGTTTTTGGGGATATCTCACTTGAAAGAGGGTCAAGCTCACGGCGATATTTTAGGAAGTAGACTTTAAAGAGTAGAGTTATCTATTTATAATAGATCCCGGTGTGTAAGGACTTTATTTGATGTGATTCAGGGTATATCGGTTTCACCATTAAGCGAAGAGTTTTAGCTCATTGTTGTTCAAGTTCTGAGAACTTAGTGATAATGAGAGAATCGTATCGCATGAGGCCTGGAGAGACATGGGCATAGACTATTTGATTTATGTGTCGGGAGACAAAAATTGGTGATATCTTAGTTGTGTGTTTTGGACCGACGAATTTTTATGATCGACAATGCTAGGGAATAGTGCATTGGGAAAATTTCTTTTGGGCTTCGTTACGGGAGGGTAGATGCATGGAATGTAATAAACGTTGGGAGTAGTGAGATGTTGTTGGATGCTAGTGAATTTATTTTAAATGTTATTTCATTGAACGTGTAGAGGAATCACTTTAAACTGAGAGCTATTACGATATGGCCAATGGAGTCGGGTAGTGCTGTGAAGGAAGCACTAAGAAAACTTTTGCACTACAAGTAAATGGATAGGGCAATATTGAGACGAATTAAATTGCAAATTATGGGGTAATCGAGAATACATGTATGATATAGCCACGTCGAGAGAGTGCGGCACTGAGCTTGAGAAAAGTATGTTACGTACGAGACGTTAGTGATATTTAGGCCGGGATGTTTGGGCTATAATATTTATTATGGTAAGACTTTGTGTTTGCTGTTTTCGAGATATGATTTACTTATGGTAATTATCACCTGAAAGAGGTTCTAGTCTATATATTCGTGTATATATGTTATTGTGTGTTGCATAATAGAATTATGAGAAAGTGTTTTGATTATTATATTTTATCCCGGGGAGTAGAGACGTTTACTGATGGAGTTCAGGGTGGATATGTTTATTATCGAGCGGGGAGATATAGCTTTTGATTGATTCGCGCTAAGAAACTAGTGACAGTAAGGAGCGCAATATTGTATGATGTCTTTTGTAATATGAGAGTGGACTAGTATATTTTGTGTTAGGAGATGAGAATTTGTGGGTACATGATATGGACTGAGGGCCTAGCAGATCTCAACGACCGACAATGATAGGTAATAGTGTAACGAGGGGGGGGGGCTCCTTGTTTGGATTTCGCTTTGCGAGACGTCCCACGCATGAAACTTAACGCAACGTTGGAAGTGGGGATATGTTTGGGTCATTAGTACATATGTTTGTTACCTAAATTAATATATACATATGTGCTTATAACTCTGAGTTTAAAGTTATATTACAATTGAAGGCTAGTAGAGTCAGGTAACTTTCAGGTAGATGAGCATGGGTATAGGGTGTATGGGTGTTTGTCAATTTATAAAATACCGCAAGTGCACGGGATATTATAGAATAGCGAGTGTAAGTACGTGTCGAACCCACAGAGATTTGTCAATTTTTCATTCAAATTAATTGTGACTGTCCAACCAGACTAAATGGGATAAAGAATGATTATGAACTACACTAAATAAATGCAACTACGATAAATGAGGGCAACACAAGATATTTGTAAACAATTAGGAAATAATTAGGATTTGGGGTCCATTTATCACGTAACTAATATTGCACACTAATTTAATGTTGTCCTTCCCTTTATATAACTCAAATTAAAAAGACTCTCGCCGCGTTTAATTCGGAAAATATGACGGTTAAATCAAAATATTTTTAATGTCTCTAATAGACGGCTAAAATCCCTATTCCCTTAGAAAATACAATTTTTAAAATTTGCAAACGTATTTAAGCATGGACTATCAAAACAATCAAAGTGCAAGCATAATCCATCAAAAATTACTATTTTTAAATCTCAAAACTTGATTTGACAAAACAATCTTGAAGGTTCTAAAACACATTCTCGTGTCGCTTTAAAATGAATACCGAATCTTTAATAACAATTAAAACAAGTAGGGAATAAACAACGATAAAATTAACGTGACAATATTAGATAACTATGATAAACTTTACCCTACTCCTAATATAAAAATCAAGCTACCATAATGAAAGAGAAATTGCTAGAATGAGTAGAGATCTTCATTAATAAACAAAACTTACAAATAGTTCTCTCACAACAATCTTCAATCCTCCCAAAAAATGATAAAAACTTGGCCCTCAAATTGATTACAATCACTCAAAGTTGCTCCCTGAAATCCTCCACGAAATTCCTCTTTCATTGTCTCTCAAAATAATGCGTCAAAGGGTCTTATTTATAGGTTTATGAATGAGGTGTTTGAGTTGGAGTGGGAGTCTCTTTGATTGGTTGTATTTGATTTGGTAATTATCTCATGGAGTCTTTGGGAAGAATTGGAGATAATTGAGAAGTCTTTTTTTTAAAATAATTATCCCCAATTTTAGCACTATTCACGCCATCAACTTTAATCGCATTTTTTACCTCCAAAACTTCAAAATCTCATTTTCTTCCAAACTTCAAAGTTGTGAGTCTTGTCAAGACCTTTTCAAAAATCTATGGCACGACCTCAACGGATACTCGAGCAATTTTATAAAAAATATTTAGTACAGCTGTGTCAACCGTGTCATGTCGTGTCGTGTCGCGACGTATCGTAACAGTTTTTGCACATCGACTCCTTTATTGTCCACATTTCTGGGGTACTTGTAAAAATGTAAAATAAAAATAATTAATTCAAATTTAGGGTCATAAATATTTAAAATTATCCCTCTTTGTATTTTAACCCTCGAAATTCATAAATTGCTCGTTTTAATTCGAAATTCAACCAAATTTCAGAGAGAACTTTATTTTACCTAGATAAACACTTAAAAATTATTTTCAGGATCATAAAGTTTGAAAAATTATGATTTTACCCCTGAAGTTACTAAAATTGTATTTTTAAGTCGAATTTTATTCAAACTTGCATTTTTATTTTATTTTACGAAAACGACTCTAAAAGCTCATTATTTATAATACAAAGGGTCTAACAAGGTATTGAATTGGATATAATTCATGAAAAATAATGCACTCATCAAATACCCCCAAACCTAAACTTTGCTAGTCCTCAAGCAAAAACCAAAATTTTAAAACCTAACTCACTTTCATAGGAACCACGATTGCACTTAACATGTGCAACAAGTAGTTAAACCTCTAGGTTACCCTAGTGGACGCGTTTTGTCTCGTGAGGGTTTGCAGTGAATATACCCACAAAATTCAAAAACTTGACTCAATACAAAAGACTCAAAAGTAATATAACCAAGTTTGAATGAAAACTTCCTAAATATAGTAGAACTTCACTTTTCAATCTCAACTTATCGTGTGTGTGTGCATAGCCAAAATAACCGTCCCATTTCAAAAGATTTGATCGTTATCCGAAAGTTCATTTTGATTTCAAAATCTCATGGGATGCACTCTCAATCGAACACTCAGAAATGGATTATTTTCTCTCGGTATATGTGAACAAAATAGTAAATTTAAATGAATAAATTTCCCATATACATGATCAAAAACAGACTTTTTTTTATAATGGATGAATATGATCTCATGAATGGAAAATCGATTACTTATTGAAAACATTGAATCACACCATATATCCTATTCATCTTCTATCCACACTATAAATAACTTCACTTAAGATCGATTAGGATTTTCTTTGGTTGTATTGTATTGTCGACATTCCTTGGGATTTGTTGGAAACCGTTGAAATTATTGGGAGGTAACATCTTGGGATTCTGAGTTGAAGTTAAAAGTTGGAAGGAGAAATAATGGTTTTTGTGGGCATGGAAGAAGACAGCGATCATTCGAACGACCCTAGTTATCGTTCTAATGACCCTGGAAAAAACTCGGCACAATTGTTTTTTTTTTGGCTTGAGACCTTTGGGAGCCGTAGAGATAATCTTAATGAAATTTGAAGGGCTCTCATGGTTAAGGACAAGAAGGGATGAATACAGTGCTCTTAGGCTTAGGGACAAACAAGAAGAAAGGAAATAAAAATGGGAAAGGAAATAAAAAAGGGCAAATGTAAATTGTGGAATTTGGGAGTGATTAATTCTAAAAAAGGTTTAAAGTTCCGGACTGAGTATTTTTGCACCGAAATTATATTTGTGATGCACCACTATAAGAAATTTGATTGATGTGCAATTGATTTAATTTAGGGTCGGAGATTTAGCTCGGAGATTTTTAGGATGAATGTTGCGGGAGTTAGGCACGGGACAACCAATTATATTTAATATAGGTGTTGTTGATACTAAAATTTATCCATCTACATCGACCAATTAATAGTGATCATATCTCGTCCTACATGGAAAGAATCCAAGTCAGCGAATAACAACTTCGCCGACCAACATAAATAATGACAACCAACTCAAGGAATGCCGACCAACTAATAGAATGCCGACCAACAAGACCAGTAAAGAGTCCTCATACCAAAAGTCATATCACACGTGATTTGCATAACTAACAGTCATATTCATTATTTAAGGATGTAAATGCTTAAATATATAAAAGCACTCTATCCCTTGATATTCCAACTCTTGGCCTCCGGGTCGTTATAAATACGATTGTACCCATTCCATCAAAGGAAGGTGAACAAGCAAGCAAACTATTGCAAAGAGTAATACCATAGCAATGGACATAGGCTTTCATACATAGCCGAACCACTTTAAAATCTTGTGTTGTTCTCCTTTTATTTATATATTTTATCTTTGATTAAAGAATTAGATCTAGTCTAGTTTTTTCCATTAACAGACTGGCGTCGTCTGTGGGAACGTGTGCCTAACAACCATTTTCATTTTTGCAACGAAAAAATGACTGATATTCATGAATCTAGTGCGAGGAATGATGGCAATCTGCTCGTTTCGTCTGCTCCCCCAATTAATCACGATCTGAATGGGATTCTAGCCAGTCTCGCTAGAGAACAAGAGTCCATGTAAGATACTATGAGGCAATTAGCCCAAACCCTATAAGCTAGGTCTCCTACCACTACACAAAAAATAGCAATTTGGCACGCTTTAAAACTGTGCCCGATCAAATCTGGCACAGTTTTGAACTGTGCCAGAATAAGGTGTTCCAAAATGGCCATTTTGTTCTGGCACTGTTTAAAAGGGTGCCAGATTGGGCCAAACATGAACACTTTTGGCACACTTTTAAACTGTGCTAGAATTTGATATTTCTGGCACACTTTTGGCAAAATTTTGAACTGTGCCAAATTTTTGGATCACAGAAAAAAAATAATTATAAATAATATTACCCAAAAAAAAACAATCAGCAACATCTCCACTATTTTTCATACCTGTTTTACCAAAAAAAATTCAATAATAATACAAAGTCCGCACGACAAAAATAGTACAACAACAATAGAAATAGTGCGCAATAACATAAATACACATCTAGATGATAAGCCTAATAAAAATTAATAGCTCAAATTCCATTAATAGAAAATTCATCTTAATACATAGGAAATTCATCTCAATACATGATGCAATATGGGAAATCTATATCAAATACAACAAGCATGTTCAAATACATCAATTAAATGGACGTTGATTAGGCATGCGGTCTGCATGAAGTGTATGACGGTGGTGCCCATAATGCGAAAACCCCTCCTCACTGTGCAACGTCCGAGTATTATACTACAAAAAACAAATAAGAAAACATATTAGTATCAGACCCCAAAAGTCAAGTTATTTAACCTTATATATATTCTAAAACCCAGTTTTTCCATTAATAACTAAAGAAATGGCAATAAATCATAACACCCTTTCATTTCCCGACGAATATTTTAGCAAAATAAGATATAAGCAAATGCATTTATCTATATTTTCCATTTCCTTGAAATTTTCTTCAATTTGTTGTACTTGTAAATTCTTCATTATTTAACTTATGAATAATTGTTTACAAGGTTTTTTTATACTTACTTTTATGTGCGAAACTCTTCGGCTTACTGGGAAATACATACATTACACATTGCTAATTTCTACATTTTATATTCTCACGCTATACATGGAATTAATCAATTAACATTCAGTTAGCTAGAAACAACATTGATGAATTACATGGTTTGACACTTCACCTTCAGGGGTAAAAGGGGCTAGGGATTTTCTTTATTGATGATGAGACTCTTAGGTGCTAGAATCTATAATAAAGAGCAAATCGATTGGGTTTCCTCAATTGGTTAAGGCCATTATTTTTCATTGCAAGAGTCATATTGATACAATTAGTCGTTTTAATTCTATTCTAATTGCAGTTTCTTCCCTTGAACTCAAATACATATAAATAATTTCCACATACACAATTCCTATATTCCCAATCTCCTATCATCTCATTCCGTTTCGCTCCTTTCCTGAGAAATTAGCACAAGTTTCTTGTAGATGCATAACAAGGTCATTACAAAGAAAAGTTGTGGAACCAATTAAAAGAGATGATACAATCTTCAATATGTAGTTGTTACATGCCAAGATTGTAAGATTCTTAGGTTAAAAAAAAGGATTGGATCGCACATTACGAAGACCTAGAAAAAAGATGAAACAAAGAGGAATATGCAAAAAACTAGTATGTAATTGATATGTAAATTCAACCTTACCTGACTAGTCGTTTGAGCTTCCTTGATGGTAGGACTTTGGACAGTCCATGGAACATTTTGAACGCTGTAATGCAGGCAATTAAAACATGATTTTTCTCCATCAAAAATCAATTAATGACTGATTGAAGAAGCATGGATGAAAATACACGAGGATGCATTAAAATAAGACTTCCAGGCATTGAGTAATTTTTAGATTTCCTAGTTAAAAAAATGAATCAACCAAGTATTAGAAAATTGAAGTGTATTATACCCATTAATCAAATATGTGTTACCTGGCTTGAACTTTGACCACTGTACATAGAGAAAGATGTTTAAAAGGTTATATTTTAAAACATAATATACTAGAACACACACCAAACAATCAAGGACAATTAGCTATATCTGAATTCACAATTAAATGCATCCATAACTGATTACAAACAATTATTGCAAGGCTAGCATGCTATAACAATGCAATACTTTCTAAACACAGTGGAATGAAAGAAATATAAACACAAGTTTCCCACTATTTTTCTTCAAGAGGATCTATAGATAAGATTTTTCAGCACGAGTTATAGACTATATAATTGAGTAGTAAAATTTCAATTAAAACTCCATTTAACACATAAAAAGAGAAATGCCTCTATGATAGATATTGAACTGAATCTCAATGTTCAAAATCATTTAAAGATCGGACATTAACCATCAGTGGGCCAGACACAAAACTCAATTCAATGACAACATTTATTTTGTTCGCTATAGTAAGATCATTTAATTATATACAATTAAAACATGTTTAAACTATTTCAAGTAAGTCTTATTTTATTTGTGAAAAAAAAAAAAATCAAAGGTTTTCGAAAACTTTATATGATTTTGAAACAAAATTGCTATTTATGTACAAATGTGCTCAACACACAATTGGAACAAATGACAATAGGTTCAATTGAGACACAAATTGACACATGTAATGTGTCCATAACCTTTACCCATGCCAAATATGGATCGAAAAATTGTGATAAAGTTCAGTAGCTACGATTTTATTTGACAAGTTGAATTATAAGATTGTTTGATAATTTTAAAAAATACAATAATCTTTTGAAACTTGAATAAAACCTATTATGATTTAAAAACTAATATCACTATAGTGAGACAGAATAGAGTAAGCTATTAGATAATGAATTTACAGCAATAATGAACTAAAAAAGAAGTGGTAGCAGACCCGTGCAAGTGACTAAAAACAATGGTGATGGTAAAATGCTAGGATGCGTTGTTTATTGGGAAAAAACATGTTAACGTTAAATGGCTTCTCATCTGTCGATAATTGTAGCTATTATGAATGAAAAAGTGGTGATGTAATGCCGCAAAAACATATGCATAAAGCTTACAATAAAAAAGGACAACACATACAGAAAGAACCGCTACTTTCTCCCAGATCAAAGTCTAAAATACCGGATGATCAAATACATCGTGGTACCTCTCCTGGAGGCCCGTTTCCAAACTTGCCCCCATGAACTGGAGGATTAGCTCAGTAAGCTTATGCAAGCTGAAATGGTAATGCCTCTGCGCATCTGGTGTTAGTACTGCTGATGTGGGGATATGGGGTTATCTTGTCCCGATTATGCTCTCCTCTTCAGCGAAATCTAAAATTTAAGATAACGTCTTATAAGTAATGAGACAAAAATAAGAGTACAAAGAAAGGCACGTATTAAGACATTCGCAAATTTACCTCATGTTCAGCAAAGCATTCATATAAAACAGAGTAGTCTGAAAGTGGACTGGTATAACAAAGCATTAGAATTATATTCATCTCCTTATTTAAATGGATAAACAAGCATCATCAAAAAGCCTCGCCAAAAAGCATCCCCGGACCAAGTAATGATAAGTAAAGCAAAGCATTGTTAAAGAAATACATAACAAGTAATGATATCAGAGGTGCCAATTTGGGTCATCTCTTTCAAGTATAAAAAAATTAAAGGTTTCAACTAGGGAGAAGGTGAAATTATCAATCATAGAGGTAAAATCAACACAATCTCTTTGATAGGGATTATTCCCACCTCTGCATTCATGAACACCAACCAAACAATTGAAATCACTAATAGTCATCCATGTTAATTGAATGGAAATATTAAGATCATCAAATTCCTCCCATAGAATTCTTCTTATAAGATAATCAATTCATACATACACCACAGGGATAATATAAGGAATCCATTATGTTATATTCTTGAAAGTGATTTATTGAGAAGAATTCATGATTACAGAAGGAGAAACCAATCTATCTGCATAAACTGTCCATAAAGTAGAAATTAAATTATCTCTTTGACTAAAGAAAAGATGAGACATACCAATTAAAATGAAAAATATCTAGTAGTTGATATCAAAGTCCACTTTATATTCAACGATGCAAATAAAGTTGCCCGTGTTGTAAAAACCACAAACTGAGCATTCTTTTAGAATGGAGATTGCCTAGACCCCTTATATTCTAATATAAAAGCTTCATTTATGAGATGTGGAAGATGAACTTCTCAAATTGTAGCTCCCTTATGATTTTTTACTTGAGTTTCTTCTGAGAATTGGAAAATGCAGCAATAAAGCCTTCTTATCCACCCCCATCTTAAACCTCCATTTGTTTCTGGACATAATCCATTAAATATTTAACAACATGCTCAATCTCTTTTTGAAATATAAAATCCCCAAGTTGGCAGTCCCCCATTTTATTAACTTCAGCATTTTGAATGGAATTATTATTATTATCCTCCTCCTCCTCCTCCTCCTCCATTGAACTGACCTAAGAATTTATGAGGAAAGTAGTAGGAGATGTAACTTCTAAATGATGATTATCTTTAGAATCAATCTTTTCTGCAAGAATATCATTATTCATCAACAACCATATTATTCTTCCCAATATCTAGTGGTAACTTAGTGTTAAGCTCCACCTCGTCCATATTAGGCTTATAGATATCCTCATCACGTTCAACAATATTCACAACATTCATCTTTCAGGTTTCAATAATCTTTCCCATAACAAGATTAAAATTATCAAAATTTACCGCTTGAGAATCTTTTCCACCGGATATACCTTCATCGTGTATCTATTTAGGCTTATAAACTTGGTTCACTAGAGATCTACCTCTATGTTGAGACTTATATCCATCTCTCTTCTTAGTTGAACATTGGTTGGATTAGTTTGAGATTTACCCTCCATTTAGATTTTCCTTATAACTTTACACTTAGTCACCCTATGACCTCGGATTCTGCAATGAGAAAACCTAGGGGGAAACTTCTTAAATACAACATTTTACTCAAAACTCACCATTATGATGCACTAAAACTTCATCTGGCATGAAATCACAAATCTCCATATCAATGAGAACTCTCCATAGTTTGAGAACTCAAATGTTCGCACTAAAAACAAATATCAACTCAACCACTTATCACTAAAATCTAACTAACTACTACGGTATGAACCACGTCATGCCCGTTTAATACACAAACCAACCCTTCTTTTTATCTGAGGCCCCATTGAAATAAATAAAGGAATTTCATCTCTAATATCCGTCTTATGTTTCTCAATAACCAAATGCAATATATTTTTCGTAACATGCAATATAAAACTGAATAAAGATCAAAGAAAATCATCATTTGCAACCTGAAAATGCATACTCCGTGACGAGTGGACTACTAACTCTAAGAGGAGAAAATAGAATAATTCGAGGAAAATATATATTACAAAATATGAGATTTTATATAACTCATTCAAACACCCACAAAACATTAAAGGGATGTGAACAACAACACCACCTAATCTAATAATTTAAAATAAAGTTAAGCTTGCTAACTAAACAGCTATTCTATGACAAAATTATGGTAATAAAACAAAATCTTGGAAGTAATAGCATTCAAAACATTTAAAGTGAATATGAAGTCGTTTAATATATAAAGTTAAAAATAATTAATAATAAATTCAAACACATTTCAACAAATAATGAAAAACACTCGTGGGGGCATTTCTTCAAACATATCACCTACTAAAGAACTTGGAATGAGAGAAATAAAACTAAGAATTATCTCAAGTTTGTCCCGAATAAATCCAATCGTCATATGGTGCGTAATGTTTTAAGATACCACACCACTTTTAAACTATACAACATATAGCTTCAGAAAACTAAATTCATCGAAAAAAATTAGAACGAAGAGTATTCAAAGAGTATTCAGTATACCTATAATATAGCCCAAACACCATCAAGCCATCCAAACAATTGAAAGAATAGCCCAGCAAAGTTAGATTAAATACCGAATCTTCTCCCTCAACAGGAACCAAAAAATAACTACTCAATATCACTAAGACGTCACCACAAACACGAAAAATCTATCACTGCAAATTTGAAACTAAATATGCTAAGATAATGAGAAAAAAGTATGGCACATTGATGTTTGAACTCCAGAATATATTAATAAAATTACTACACCGGATATACAAACCATTCATTTTTCTAAATATATTACAGCTTGAGTTGAACCAAAAAGAATTCAATCAATAGTAATTTGGCCGGATACCCTTGAAACATGTAAGTATCAAACCTATTTTTATACCCCTAATTTCAACAATTATATCATAATATCCACAAACAGTCAATAGTAATCTACAAACCCCAAACATGAACACCCCTAAAAAAAGAAATAATAATAATAATATCCATAAACAGTCAATAGTAATCTACAATCCCAAAACATGAACACCACTAAAAAGATTCAATCAATAATAATCTCCCCAAAAAAATAACTCAAACCACATTAGCTATACCTGATTTCACAAACTACAAAACAAAAGAAACTTGCGAAGTACTCACTACACATTACGAATTCAGTGTCAAGCATAAAAAAATTAAACATATACAAACAGAGGTAGAACAAATTGTTGAGTTTGGAGTTTGTAATGTACCTCTCAATACAAAACATAGAATACCCAATCTTGCAGCCTACAAAATAAAAGAAACCCATGAAGTACACATTACACATTATAAATTCGATGTCAAGCATAAAAAAAATTAAACATATATATTACAAAAAATATACAAAACCAGGAAACCCAAACCCACGAAACCACAAAAGTTCCAAAACCTAACCTTGAATGAAAGAGCGGGATGAGAGGGTGAGCGGGAATGAGAGAGCGGGATAGACAACGTTAATATAATGATTTTTGGGGTATTTTATATTTTAGTCAAGTGTACTCAATTTTGGCACTCTTTAAAACAATGCCAAATTTTGGCATTCTTTTAAAGTGTGGCAGATTGTCATTAAACCGTGCCAGAATTTGGCTCACTTTTAAACTGTGCCAGATTTTAAATATCAGGGTGTGTCAAATTGTTGTTTTTGGTGTAGTGTAACCTGTCCAGACAAAGAGGAATGTCGCCTCCACCTCCAAGAACCAGCAGGCTTAGTTATTCCAAAAATTCAAGGGATACCTCTTATCGCCCAGGAGCCACTTCATCTCTGAGATCCACTGAACCCTATGATCTCCATTCTTTGTCTCCTGAAAGACTAAGTGTCTTGGAAAGACTAACTAGATATTCACCCTTTGATCGCCTGGAACCCCGAGCAAACATGAATCCTCCGAGGGAGCTATCCAAGAATACTCTGCATACCTCCAACTAACATAAAGTTTCGATCTGGTCAAGATCAAGCGTCTGTAGATCTGAAGCTACTGAGCAGACCTCTCACGAAAAAAGTTCTGCACAAACAGATGGCAGAAAGAGCCGAGCAACTTCGTATAAGTCGGATGAAGGAAATCCTTCTTGGAAAGGATGGAAGACCGATTAGGAGAAATGGTCAAAGCAAAAAATACTTTACAACGTAGCTTTGTCAAATGATCTCCTTTTGTTCAGGCAGTTGTAGACTTTCCAAACCCATCTAAAATTAAAGCTCATGTAGTTACTCCCGAATACGATGAGAAAATTGATCATGTTCTTTATATAGAGCAGTATCAAGCAGCAGTAGACATCTACGAAGTACCAGATGAGATGAGATGCAGAGCATTCTCCAGCACCATTACGGTTCAACCCAAATTTAATAACTTGCCCCGAGGATAGATCACCAACTTTAATCAGTTGTTTGAGCTATTTATTAACAACTTTTGCTTTGGAGCTAAGCTAGTAAAAAGAGTGGTTCATCTTCTGAGTATAAGGCAGTAAGTGGGTGAAAGCACCAGGGACTACATTACTCGGTTCAACAATGAGAAGGTAATTAGTTATGAGGAAAAAACAGCCATCATTTCTCTCATGAGTGGTTTTTTTCCCGAGAATATGTATTACACTTTGGCTAAAGATCCTCCCAAGATAATGATTGAACTCATGGAAAAATTAGGAAAGATAATGAACCCCGAGGAAGCAATGGCTGCCAAACAGAGTCTGTCCACAAAGTCTGATGCAAAAGTTGAGAAGAAGGAACAAAAGGACCATAAAGAGTCGAAGGAACAAAGAGCTAAGAAAGAAGACAAACTCAAAAGATATGAGAACTACACCCCATTGAGTGTTGGCATTCATCATATCTTGGAAGAAATCAAGCATAATGAGGAACTACGATGGCCTAGAAAAATGAGAGCCCCTCCTAACAAGAGGGATAGATCCAAATACTATGAATTCCATAAGGATCATGGTCACACCACTGATGATTGCATTGTTTTGCAAAATGAGATAGAATCTCTCATTCGCTAAGGAAAACTTAATAAATTTGTTGATCGGTGAGATAGTAGAGAGTCCAGGAGAAGATCAAAGTTTCCATGTAAATCTAGGGATGATAATAAGAGAAATCATGATGATGATTATGAGGATGACCCCGACTTGCAGAAGAAGCCCAAATAACCAGAACGTGAGGTACTTATGTTCAGTTTTGGTTCATTTGATTGTCACATGATTACAAGTGGCGACACAGGAGGAGGAGATCACACAGCTGAAAGAAAAGCTTACCTGAATGAGGCCCAAGCGTGTTTTTATATCTAAAGGATCAATTTAGCCAAGGAAGATCGGTCGAGGAAGGTCAACAAATATAAGTTGGTGATTGGCTTCTCCAAAAATGACCTCTCAGGGGTACTTTATCCCCATGATGATCTGTTAGTTGTAAAATTCAGAATTCAAGATATAGTCATCGTCGAAATATTGATTGATTATGGGAGCTCGACAGATATAATTTTTTATATTTGTTTTTAAAGTGTGTACCTAAAGCTGAGTCAGTTAGAACCATATCATAGGACATTAATAGGCTTTTCAGGTGAAAAGGTCTATCCTTTGGGAACAATTAAGTTAGAAGTATTGTTCGGCACTGGGCCAATAATTCATACGGAGATAATATGCTTCTTCGTAATGTAGAAAAGTGTTCAATCATCTTACAACGATATCCTCAACAATGCTCAAGAAGTTTAAGGCTGTCCTATCAACTGTTCATCAATTCTTGAAATCCCAACTTATTTTGGGGTAAGTGTGGTGAAAGGTGACCAAAAAGTAGCCAGAGAATGTTACTATTCCTCAGCCGAGCATGAAGACTTGATGGAATTGAAGAAGAAGACTACAACTTATCAGGTGGATACAACTTAACCAAATAACAAATCTGAAGTATAAACTTTAGATCCAAGAGATAAAATAGAGTTGGTCAAACTACAGGTCATGGAAGATACTAAAGCATTATTTTGGACGACAAGAAACTGGAGAGAACCACACAGATCATCTCAACACTTGATCCTGTTCTTAAACAGGAATTGGTGATGTTCCTAAGACAGAGGAAAAATGTATTTACTTGGAGCCACAAAGACATGCCTAGGATTGATCCTAACTTCCTCTGCCATGAACTCAACATTAGCAAAGAGGCAAAGATGATCAAGCAGAAATGAAGAGTGTTCAGTGCAGAGAAAAATTAAACTATTCTGGAGGAAGTAAAAAAGCTTCAGAAAGTTCAGTTTATTGAAGAAATCAAATACCCGACCTGGTTGGACAATGTTGTTATGGTTAAGAAAAAGAATAACAAATGGAGGATGTGTGGCATAGCCAAAGGATAATTTACCTTTACCCCGAATAGATCAACTGGTAGATCTTACATCGGGACACAAGCTTCTAAGCTTTATGGATGCTAATTCTTATTATAATTAGATAAAAATGAATCCCAAAGATTGAGAACGTACATCTTTTATTACTCCTCGAGGAACGTATTGTTATAATGTGATGCCTTTTGGTCTTAAAAATTCAGGTGCAACATACCAGAGATTGGTAAACAAAGTTTTTGAAGAGCAGATAGGAAAAAATATGGAGGTTTATAGATGATATGCTGACGAAAAGTAAAAAAGCCTCTGACCATACTGCTGACCTAAGTTAAACCTTTGATAAATTGGAGAAGCATCAGATGAAGCTGAACTTGACCAAGTGCATGTTCAGAGTCCGAGAAGGGATATTCATCGGCTTTATCATCGATTAAAAGGGAATTAAAGTCAAACCGACAAAGGTAAAAGCTCTAATTGAAATGCAATCTCCAGTTTGCAAGAAAGATATGCAGTATCTAACTGGAAGAGTAAAGGCTTTAAATCGATTTGTTCCCCGAGTAACAGATAGATGTTTTCCTTTCTTTAAATTATTAAAGAAGACTTTTTAGTTGAATGAAGAGTGTGAAAAAGCTTTCTAAAAGCTGAAAAAATACTTGGGATCACCACCATTACTCTCCCGACCAATTTTAGGGGATAAATTGTACTTGTATTTTGCCATTTTTGAATCAGCTGTGATTTTGGCTTTAGCCAGACAAGACAATGGAGTATAAAAAATAGTATATTACACCAACAAAACCTTCATGCGAGCTGAGATCAGGTACCCATGCTTGGATAAATTGGTCCTAGTCCTTATAGAGGCTTCTAGGTGCATAAAACCTTATTTCCAGGCACATACCATAGTAGTATATACAGATATGCCTCTTTGGCAAGAACTCCATAAACCTAAAAAATTGAGATGATTAATGTATTGGGCAGTGGAGTTAGGAGAATATGAAATTGTTTATGAGCTCAGATCTTCACTGAAAGGTCAAGCTTTAGCAGATTTCATTGCTGAATTCACTTACCCATAAATACCCGACCAATCGAATTTTCTTGGCTAGCAGAAGGCAGAAAGAGAAAGTTTAACTCGAAAGAAAATTGAAATTGCTACCGAGAAACCTAAATCCCCCAAAAGCTAAGAAATGTCACAAAAGTATATTGAAGTTATACGATATATACGATGATGGATCTTCATGCACTACTTGCTGCGAAGCAGGTATAATCCTTAACACTCTTGATGATATTGATATTAAATATGACCTCAGGTTTCAATTCAAAGCGTCGAACAATGAGGCAAAATATAAAGCCTTAATAGTCGGATTGAATCTAGCCCACTCACTAGGTGCCGAGCAGGTGGTGGCCCATAGTGATTCACAGTTGGTAGTAAATCAGTTGCTTCACATATATGAAGTCAAAAAAGATTTGATGATAAGATACCTTTCCAAAAGCATAGAAGTCATATCCGAGCTACTAGCTGTCCAAATACAAAGAATACTAAGAATGGGGAATGCCAAAGTAGATGTATTTTCTCGGCTGGCATCAGCAATAAGAACTGACCTCCAAAGAATGATTCCAATAGAGATTCTGGCTAATCGAAGTATTGATGAGGACTTAAGGGTCAATTTCATTGCGGTCGATATGGGCCCCTTCTGGATGGATCCTATCAGAGCGTATATTAAAGATAAAAGCTTACCAGTAGATCCCCTGGAATCCAAAAGGCTCAAATATAAGGTTGTAAGATATATACTGGATAAAGGAGTACTATACAGAAGGGGACTGACGACTTTCATGAAAAGATGTGTTCACCCAATATAAGTGAAAGACTTAATCCAAGAAGTCCATGAAGGTTTTTATGGGGCTCATCCAGCTGGAAGAATATTACTTCACCAAATCAACACACATGGATACTATTGGCTGACCATGAGGGCAGATTGCACAGCCCTTACAAAGAAATGTGATAAGTACCAGAGATTCTCTAACGTTAGTTAAACACCCAACGCTGCTTTAAATCCAATCACTTCACCTTGTTCGTTCGCTATATGGGGAATAGACTTGGTCAGCCCACCAAAGGCAGGTTTAAATACCTGGTCGTTGCTGTTGATTATTTCACCAAATGTGTTGAGGCAGAACCGCTAGTCGACATACCTTATGAAAAGGTATACCAGTTCATATGGAAGAGCATAATTTACAGATATGGTTTGCCATATGCTTTCAATAAAGATCATGGAACTCAGTTTGATACTGAGGAATTTGAAGCCTATCGTTTCCAATCTAAAATTTAGAAGCTTCATTCTGCACCAAGTCATCCCCAAAGTATTGGGCAAACAGAAGTAACAAATAAAACTTTGCTTAATGGGTTAAAGAAGAGGCTTGATGCTGCCAAGGGAAATTGGATCAATGAACTACACTCAATTTTGTGGGCTTACTAAACAATATCAAGAAAGGCTATAGTGGAGACACCAAATATGATGGAATTTGGAACCGAAGATATGATACCACCCGATCTCGGCCTACCGATACATAGTGTATTAAACTTTAATTCCCCAATTAGTGATCTAATGAGGAGACAAGATCTTGATATGCTGGAAGAAGTAAGGGATGATGTTGCCCTGAGAAATGCTGCCTACCAACAGAGAACTGCTCGCTTCCACAATAAAAGGGTCAAGTCGACCAACTTGAAAGAAGGGATTATGTTCTCAAGAAGGTGATACAAAAGAACAACAAGCTTGAAGCTAATTGGCACGACCCTTATCGTATTCCTGCAATCATTCGACCAGGCATGTGTATGATAGAATCTTTGGAGGGAGAAGAGTTTAAGAATCATTGGAATGCCAAGAACCTTAGGAAATATTATTAGTAGATTGCAAGCTTTGTATTTCAGTTGTTTATCAATAAAATTGGCAGCTTCTGTTATTCCATTTTGTTTTTAATTTTTTTCGGAGTATGGCATATACATACCAGATCAGAAATCCCAATTTCTTCCAACGCAATAGTAGTTCCGATCAAGTCTAGGACTTAATTACTCAATAATTGGTCGACAAAAGATTGTTCAGTTCCGCATGGGAAAAAATCAATAATCAAAATAATAACTGAATAAGTCAAAGTAGTACTTTAATCCTCAGTACTTGGTCGTCTATTAAAATCCAAGTCAAAATGGTATTAAAATTCTTAGTACTTGGCCCCAAAATTAGTGGTAAATATTCATTTTACCCAAACCAAGGCATGTAAAAGTTCCTAAAAACAGGAATATGAATATATATTCCACATCACTTGGTCATCGCTGGTAACTAATGATAAACTTAGGTCGATAAATCTAAGTGCATTAGTAGAACCTATGGCAATACCACTAGTAACTAATGATAAACTTAGATCAATAAATCTAAGTGTAGTAGAACCTATGGTGATACCACTGGTAACTGATATCAAATTTGGATAAAGATATATCTAAATGTATTAGTCGAACCAATGGCACAACAATTACAAGTTAACTGAGTGATTTAAATTATCATAAGTTAACAAAACACTAATATATTTCATTCATAAAAGTCGTGTTACAATTAAATGCATTGTAAATGCAGAATAATTATTCTATTGGATGCTTTCCTTCAGCTTTGGAAGATGGTTGCACTTTCTCCATGCCTGCAGGAGGATCATCCAAAGTATATGGAGAATTGATGAAATTGAAGTCCTGAAGCATGATGTTGTTACTGTTGCTCGGTGTGTCCATTAGATGGGAAGGTCGAACTATTTCCAAGTCACCATGCAACCCATAGTCCCCTAAATATTTTGATATCAGACATTAAGGAATTGAGTCTACAAGAATCCATTCAACATCCAACTTGAAGGGGCACTTATCAGAATCTAAAACTCCAGGATCAGTCCAATACCAAAGCCGATTATTCTGATAAACTTCCATCACAATCAAGTAGTTGGTCCAACCCCACTTGTAGCCTTCATACTGATCTTAGGAGATATGATCATTCATGCATCCTAAAGCTTCATTATAAACTTCCATCCACACCTCTGTAGGCTTATAATGGAACTGGAAAGTCGACCTCTTAACTTGATGTTTAAATTTCTTCAATACCTCATTTTTCACTTGCGGTTGAGAAATTTGATTGGTAACTGTTTTATCTTTAACTTCCTATTTTTTGGACAACTTGGTGATGATTTGACTCTTTGCTTGCAATTGAGGAATTTGGTCGGCCAAAGTCTTATGGGTTATTGACTCATTAATTATTGGTCGCCTGATCCTTTTCTTAAAAGAGGAAGCAAACTTGGACTTTTTCAAAGCTTCAAGTTCCTCTCTTAGCTGGTCATTCTCATTCTCCAGGAAAGAAGCACCTTCGTCGGCAACAACAGAAGAAGGATTTTTTAGGGACCTAAGTCCATCCCTCAATTTATTATTCTCTTCCTCCAAGAGTTTAACAATTTCTTTGCCCTCATCAATTTCACGGTTCAGTAATAATTTTTTCTTCCTAAATGCAGAGGTATATTTCTCTAACTTTTCTTCAAATCCCCAAGCTTCACTTAAAGACTTGTATTTATCTTCATAGTCATTATAGAGCACATCCTTGGCTTCATTATTCTCCTCTTGAAGTTCTTCAATCATTTCAAAGTAAGCCACGTTATTGGCAACAACCCGATCAAAAAGAAGCTTGAGATAAATATATGCATCCTTAGCTTGATCATTAGCATCTGTGCCGAGCAAGTCTGTCAATTTTTCATCGGTTAAAGTCAAGTGACCAGCTTTGAATAGGTTATTGCAATGCTTCAGTAGGTCGGAGTCATTGGAAGTAATCTATTCCATCTTGGCCATGAACTAGAAAAATGAAGTAACAATCGATCAACAAAAAAAGAAGACATAACAACAATTGAGAAATAATAAACAATATGAAGAAGAAGTTCTTTTATTGATAAATACAGAAAACGTTACAAGTAAATTAGAACAAGAACATAAAATAAGAAAAAGAAAGGTGAAAAATACAAGGACCAAATGTTGAACAAGTTTACACCTTCTTATTAGTCTCAACATCAGGGTTTCCACCCTGGTCGGCAGAAAGAGCAGCTGGATCAATAGGGGTTTTATCTTGGTATGCTAGAGGGATAGCTGAATTAGTAACATTCTTGTCTTGCTCGGTAGAAGTAATAGATGACTCAACCACCAGAGAAGACTCCCCAGAACCAACATCATCCTAAAATTAATCGTCAAGGTTGAGGGGAGAGCCAGGGTCATGCCTCAGAAAGAGTTCAGAACTTTCAGCAGTTCTAATTTTCTTTAATGCTGCCGACTAACCCTCCTCAAAAAAAAATTCTTTGCATACTCAATTTGAGAAGAGGTAGCAGAAATGGCTATGTCCCAACCCTTATTGAAGGAAATTTCCCTAACTCTCTTTTTCTTGGCCTTTTTAGAGGAGAGATTTTTCCCTAGCTTGGCTACTTGTCCTTCAGCAGCCTTTGCCTTGCGCTCAACTTGAAGGGAAGTCGTATCAGCCTTCTGTCGAGCTTATTCACCATCCTTGATCTTCTCTTCCCAAGTTTTCTTCTCTATCTCTAAGGCTTTTTGAGACTCCGAAAAAGATTTTTTGAGACCAACAAAGGCCTCTGCCACATAGTCTAAAGAAGAATGAAGAAGATCACCCTTCTCCAGTATTTGATTATAGTCGACCAAGAACAGAAAAACCAAGTCAATACAAGTCAAAGAAAGTATGAATAATATTCGATCAACCTTAAAGCTGAAAAACTTACCAAGGCTAAGCTCTGAGTAGCCCTCTCCGACAGCTTTAGTCGGGGAAAAGATGTAGCAACATTCCTATGGTCCGGAAGAGTGACAGACTTCATTAATTTCCTAGCCAAGCTATGAGTCATGGCCACAGAGGAGCCACTAGCAGATGGAACAAAATCGACCAAGCCTTGTTGGTTGGCATCAATAACTTTCTCAATCGGCCTGTCAGTAGTACCTCTCCTTAGTCGTTTTAAAGGGTATTCATCAACCTTGTTAGTTGGGGGCTTCTTGCCAATGTAATTCTTATTCTTTTAGGCACCACTCTCAACAGGCTTATTCGTGCCAGCAGCAGAGACATATCCCAAGAGATTAGGAAACTTCCTTTTTCCCATACTTACTAAAAGGGGAAGGTCTGAGTTAAAAGAGGAGGAGGTGCCAATAGCAAGGTCACCACCACCAGATGTAGTTACTAATGAAGTAGATACTAGGTCTTTCTCCAAGTCAATTACAATGGAAGGTACAACAGTTGGAGGTCAAGCTACAAAAGAAGTAAGAGAGATTTTATACTTCAGTAAGTATGAAGTTGACCTAGTATGTTCCTCGCCTATTCTTTGATGAATTACCCAAAGAAACTTGAGTTCGTTAAGCTTAATGTCAATTTCCTTGGGACTTTTCTTCTTCCTGTCAGCTGCAAGCAAATAAACAACAAAAGTTAATTAGCATATCAACAGGTAATTCATAAGCATGAATATACAAAGTATATTTATTACAACCTATGCCACAACCCGCTTGAAGGCATCTTAGTCCATCGTATACTTCATCCCCTTTAAGAGGGATATATTTCCAATTGTTAGCAATAACCCCATGATCAAAGTAGTCCCTCTTGGAGTCAGGCAACAATTGACGAATAAAGCTCTATTGGCGAACCTGGTCTTCAAATAATATGTACTATCACTGCGACCCATTTATAATAGAACATAATCTCAGTGATATCGATATGAGTCCCATGGATTTGATTAAGCCTATGGATACCATTAACTATTCTCCAGGTATTAGGGGCTACTCTAGCAGGTACAACATCAAAGTATTGACAAAACTTCAATAAAAACGATTTGGGGAAAAAGTATAGCCACACTCAGCTATGAATAAAAATGGAATCCAGTGACCTTCAAATAAATAGAAAATATCAACAAGGGGACTAGGAAACTCTAAGTCTACCCACTCTGGTATATTCCATTCCCTCCTAAATTCATCTAGAGAATTAACATGAACTACGTAAACCATGATTCGAGAAGAAGCAAAGAAAGAAAAAGAAAGAATTCTTACGGAAACTTTAGGATTCAGTAAGAACTGTCAAAATAGATGAAGAACGATGGCAAACGACTGCTCAAGAGTTCAAAGATAGCTTCTACAGTTCGAAAGTTTGGAAGTGCAGCAAAGCCAGGAAAGTTTATCGCCTTTTATAGGTTTCCTTGAAAACAACAAACGTAATGATTAAAGGTACCAAAGATTAACGTTTCGACAGCTTCGCGAATCAGATGCCGAAACATAATTATTTACCCTTAGGCGGATCGTTAACTTTCAAATTATTTACAAAAATTCCATCTTCAAATAATACCAGTAAAATTTTACAAGTGTGCGAAGTCGGCAGCCGACCAAGTATCATAAACATAGCCCGAGCTATGACCTGGAACAAAATTCTATATACGTTCATACAAACATCAAACATCAAACACACAACATTGGGGGCTTCTGTTGATACCAAAATTTATCCATCTACATGGACCAATTAATAGTGAGCATATATCGTCCTACATGTCAAGAATCCCATCAGTGAATAATAACTTCGCCGACCAACATAAAGAATGCCGACCAACTCAAGGAATGTCGACCAGCTCACAGAATGCCGACCAATAAGACCATTAAAGCGTCCCTATACCAAGAGTCATATCAGACGTGATTTGCATAACCAACAGTCATATTCATTATGTAAGGATGTAAATGCTTAAATATATAAAAGCATTCCATCCCTTGATATTGCAACTCTTGGCCTTCGGCTCATTATAAATACAAATGTAACCATGCTATCAAAGGCAGGTGAACCACCAAGAAAACTATTGCAAAGAGTAATACCATAGCAGCGGACGTAGGCTTTCATACATAGCCAAAACACTTTAAAATCTTGTGTTATTATCCTTTTATTTACATATTTTATCTGTGATTAAAGAATTAGATATAGCATAGTTTTTTACATCAACAGATTGGCTCCGTCTGTAAGAACGTGTTTCTAACAACCGGTGGGCACTATGTGTGTTTGGTAGATGCTGTATTGGGACATGATAGCATAGTATACAAGCACCACAACTCAACCTAGGGGTGCCATATTAGTATATATGTAAAGAAGTAATAAATATACATTTATGACTTATTCTACGGTATGTAATTATTAGATGAGAAATATAGTGACATCTAAAATAACCCTAGTGGGTGGAGAATTAAAAATATAATAAGAAATTCATAATTGGATAATTGATATAAAGGATCTAGTAACGTATTTTATGGGAAATACGTGTGGGCACAACGAGTTAGTATGTAAAAAGAGACTTAATAAGGCTAGTTAGGTGAGATAGCTTAACTAGGAAAGTTAGCAGGTAAGCGTTAGGTGTGCACATTAGAGGAGCTGTGAGTTACAACTCAAGTGAGCACGACACTAACTTAAATATGAAGAGTGTGCTTGCATATTTAATTACTGCAATTTAACTGCTTGCTAAATATTTTCAAAATGTTTTACCTGGACACTGACCTGTGTCAAAATCTTTTTTCAAAACCTTTTAGGTGTCCATCCACAGGGATGCCCAGTATGAAGGTTCTATCCAGGGATGCGCAGTTGCAGCTCATGTGAAAGTTGTAGGACTTTGCTATAGACGTTTCATTCTTTTATTTATTCCTAGTGTAGGATCTTTATTTCAGTACTCAGTTGGGCATGTCACCCCAGATTTAGTCTTCACTTTATTTATGTCACATTGTATATCGAGGTTATGTTTTCAGTTTACTATTGTATTTAATTATTGAACCGGTAGTTGATTAGGTCCTCTTTTATTTATATTATTCACCTGTGTTGGATTTATTTATTAGTTTGTGGTCAATGGCTTAATTATTATTTACTTTCGCATGTCGTTAATTAATGAAAGAAAAAATTTGGCACCAGTATAATTAAATTACTAGGTGGTTAGTAACTTTAAAAAGTTTTTTGACAGTGATGCTAAGAATGAGCCATATGAGACCAACGTTTTAATTTGATCACGGGATGGCCAACTGGTATTTAAGTAGGCGGGGTGTCACATCATCCACATGCTTTATTTATAGTCCATTAAATCTCTCATTTGGCCATTACCCATTCATTTCTCAATGGCTGAAAACGAAGCATTTTTCTCCCTTCCTTTTGTGCAGTCATTCAGATATGCTAAAAAGCTTTACGAAGGAATGGTTTGTCTTGAGTGACGTTGTCTTCCTTGGGGCTGATTAGTTGGCTCTATTTCACTTTTATTGAGTTAATTTTGTTTAAATTTCATATTACTTTTATTGTCTTAAGATTATTTAATGCTAAGGGTTAATTGTGATGAGCTTTAAAAAATTATCTGGGATTTTCATATTTGCAAGGTTTTGTTCTTTAGATTTGGGGTTTAGTCTCACTTATATTTCTTTCATTGTTCTTATTTTATATTTATGTTACTGTCAATTGTCAGAATACTATATTGTTATCTTAAAAGATCTTAATAACATGTCGTTCATCCTTTATCATTTGGTTGTTTTCTTATTATTGTTTCTTTTCAGTTCCTCATTGGTATATAAATTTTACTTATTTTGTGGATAATTGAGGTGAGTATTTTCAGGGTGCATATAATTTGCTTATAAAAATGTGAATTGATTATTATGTATTCATTTTAATTTTGTTTGTTTATATACAGGTTAAATATTGAAAAATAAAATGGCACTGTATAAAGTATGTGCCAAATAATTGTCAAAAATAGTAACAATTAGCTTCGTGAAAAACCCTTTGTATTTCTTTTCATATCCTATGTGTGATTCTTATATTAATTAATCTTCTAAATTTCTACAAATATAATTTTCCAGCTAAAGAGTATATATTGATCATTTCAATTGATCAATTAGGGAAAAAAATTGAATGTAGTGCTTATTTGAATTGTGGTCTCCATTTCTCTAAATGGTAGTTAACAAATTAATCAGATGCATAATTAAATAATGCATTCTTCTTTTAGCTAGATTGCTTAAGGGTGCAGTGAGAACCATTGTTATCACCCGATACTTGAATTTCTTTCCAAACAGGTAATCCTCTATGTTTATTTTTTGACACCGTGTGATGGGTTTGAAGTTATGTTAGGATTTAATTCCAAATCATCTGCCCTCGACCGTACACAAACAAGTATTTGTATCAATGGATAATGAACAAACTATGAAGATAAATAAAATAAATGACAAAACATAAGAGACACACAAAGATTTAACGTGGAGCTACGTCCAGAGGAGGAGAGGAGAAAACTTCACAGTGAGAAACAAGGAACATAAATTATTACACTCTCAATATCTCATGTCTATCTCACTTTATAACTCTTCAAAAACACTCTAACTTTCTCTTGCTTTATCTTTTTCATGTTTCTAGAATGAATAGATGAAGCCAATGTATAGATACTTGATATTAGCTACATACGTTGGATCAAAATAAGGTTTGATGGTTGAGATCAAAGTTACTATCCCAATTGTCAGCACCTAACAAGATACTATCCCAATGGCAGGCTCCTAACATCCAAATGTTTCACATGTTTTGACTCATTAACCATATGACAAAAACCATATTTTGAATGCTCACGATATTTGACTCATCTACCACAATTTTAAGCCATAAATTTCAACAATCTCCACCTTGGCAAAAAATAGAACATTCCTGAATACGGAGAGCTCCCACTTGTAAACCCTCAAGTCGTTAAACATGAATTCTCCTTGATAAGAATTTACTCCATTACCCTATGTCAAGTCTTCTCGTTTGCAACACACACAAACGTTCTCCATTGGCCCTTCTACATGTACCCTACTTCACATACCTGAATCAAGCAACAAGGTCCTAACTCCACCTTAATTAATGTTGGCCAATGCATATGTATAGCATCTCCAGTTGACTTTATTTGTTGACTCTGAAGGGGGACTTTATGATTTCCCCTTATCTAGTAGGTTTTTCCTTCTCACCCTTGCCTCCTGCTTAGAAACATAACACTCGTGTTTTCATTATTGTACTCATAATTGAATCACGTCTCAAGCTCTTGATATCTTATGAACCTTGTTTCCTTATAGTTTGAATTAGATACTATAAGTCATTTCTCTTTTCTCCCATCACAAGGACCATACAACTACATGCGAATTTCATGACTCCACCTTCTACCGACACCTGGTAGCCCTTAGAATCTAGTTGGCTAATGGATATTAGATTTTTACATATCTCGGGGACATAGGCCTCACCACCCAACGTACGTTTTACACCATCAAATATCTTGATCTTCACTGTTCCCACCCCTTTTGCAACATAAGTTTTACCATTGGATAATGTCATATAGCCTTTTCTTTTACATTGTAACGAATCAAAACTATTAATATTATAACACACATGATGTGTAGAACTCGAATCTAATACCCATTCTTCTTGAGAGAAAGAGTTACCTTTAGAAATAGTGAGCATCTCCAAAGCAATCATTGCTTTCTACAGCATTTATCGTAGCATTATCTCGGTCATTTTTTTCCTTCCTATTCCATAAAGGAAACTCTCATCTTTTATGGCCCCATTCCTTACACTTGTAGCACTGCGGTCCTCTTTTACCATCCCTTGATCTAGACCCACTAGTCACCCTAGATCCATAATTTTTCCGCCTTTCCTTATTTTTTCCATTATTTCCACCTCTAATCGTCAAAGATTGACTATGAAAAAATGTGTTCTCTTCACCATCTTTCTTCTTCATCGTTACATAAGAGATGATGTCTTTCACAACCTCGTTGAACTTGAGGGTTGGCTTCCCAAACAAAAGGGTGGTGATAAAATGCTCATATGAATTTGGCAATGATGCAAGCAATAATAAATTCGATCCTTCTTGCTGAATTGAACATCTTTTTGGCTCAAGTCATTGATTAAAGCTTTAAAAATATTGGTATGCTTCATAACATCCTCGCCCTCATTCATATCCAACTTGAAGAGAATCTTCTTGAGTTGAAGCTTACTTGACATAGATTTCCCCAAGTATGTCTCCTTAAGCTTATCCTACATGCCTTTCGTCGTGGTCTCTTCAAACACATGATTCATCACATCATCTGTGATATTCATCTCAATAAAAGAGCTTGCCCTTTGATCAATGTCGTGCCACTCAGCATCAGTTATGTCCTCCAGTTTCTTCTCTACTCCTAACAAAGTAATCTCCACTCTATGTTGGATAAGATAGCCCTGCATCCGCCTTTGTCATAAGATAAAATTGATATTTTCGTTAAAAGATTTTATTTTGAAATTCGTAGTACTTCCGGGATTCCACTTCTTACAGCTAGAAGCAATTACGGGTGTAACCACAGTTTCATTTTCTCCATCCATTAGAGAGAAAAATACGCCAATAACTTGTTGTATGAAATTGAAGCTCTGATACTAGTTATTAAAATTTAATGCAAATCATTTGCCTTGGACCGTATATAAACAAGTATTTATCTCAATGGCTAATGAAACACACAATGAAAATAAATAAATAAAATGACAAAACACAAGAGAGACACAAATATTTAACGTGGTTCACCGAATAGGCTACATCCACGGGAGGAGAGGAGAAATATTCACTCTGAGAAATAAGGAACACAAATTGTTACACTCTCAATATCTCATGTCTTTCTCACTCTACAACTTTCCCAAAACACATCTCACTTTCTCTTGCTTGATCTTTTTCATGTTGCTATAATGAATGAATGAAGTCAATTTATAGGTGCTTGAAATTAGACACAGCTGTTAGATCAAAATAAGGTTAGCTGGTTGAGATCAAAGTTATTATTCCAATTGTAGGCACCTAATAAGTTACTATCCCAATGGTAGTCACCTAACATCCAAATGTTTCACATGTTTTGACTCATTAACCATATGCCACCAACCATATTTTGAATGCTCACAATATTTGGCTCACCTACAACAATTTTGAGCTATAAATTCCAACAAGTTAAACCCCATGTTTTATTCTTTTTGTAGTCTTTGTTGAATCATGATAATATTGCTCCACCGTGCTGGCAGTGCTGAATATCTAGTTGTCAAGTTACTCCTTTAAACTGTCTTTCTTATCCATTTTAATCTTTCACGACTATCCCCAATTTATATATTTCTTATAGGGCTTCAAATTTCCAAAAAGTGTTAAGAATTTATGTTTTCCGGTACTTGAATAGGTTAAAAATGATGTGAGGCTATAAACTATAATAAATGCCACTACATCTTAATGTAAATAGATTTTCTTAATTTCGTTTTTTAAGAATAGAACTATTTTTATAGATGTAACATAAACATAATGGGTTAGTAAAGGGAATTTCATTTAAGAGGTTTTTTCTATTATTTATTCATCTTCTTGGTTAGGTACGTCATGTTATATTTTATTAATAAAAAATTAAAATGAAAATAATATACATTTGTATTGGTCACTTGGATGTTATTACACTTTTTTGTACATAAAAAATTAGACTGAATACGCCATGAATGTGAAGCTGAGAAATGGAATCAAAGACTTAAATAAAAGACGGTGCAAGCTCTACACATAAAAATTGGATATTATGACCTCTAAATGAAAGTTATATGTATACATAAAAATGTACATTATTTTTTGGTATACTCTACAATATATGTTACGTGTGAAAGTTCATGCAGGTAATTAAGTTCATATTAAATTTTCAATTGTAAGAACGAAAGAAGTGCTTGGTGGGTTAGCTTAATAAGGATTTGTAGTTTTTTACATATATAAAAAAATCTTATGTGAGAGTATTATTGCCCATTAGTACTTAAATTGAATACTCGAATTCGATGTATTTAATAAGGATTTGGACCATTTCTTATCTTTTTACCTTCTTCTTTTAATAGTTAAATTTAAATATCCAGATTATATCGCACATGCATAAAAATTACAAAAAGCACCAAACAATTATTGCATAAATCAATAGTGATGATTCAACACTCTAGTTATTTCGTTGAGTTGGTGTTTTTATCGTTTTCCCACTTATGGTTCATCTTTCTAGTTGATTATTATGTTGTCTTTTGTAGCATTCGTCACTGATTTTAAATATGTGTTGCTCAACAAATATTTGATCTAGGACAAAAAATAACTCTTCTCTTTTTTTTCTCTAGTAGGAGCTTAATTAGCAAATTTTGACTTTTTAAAAATCATGTTTTATTATAGGATAAAAAGAAATTTAGAAGCTTCAAATAAAGAACTTGAGTGCATGTATAAGGATGCATGAAGATTTAGTGGAATAATTGTTGTAGTTCCTATCTTTTTTGTTAGCTCTTTATTTTTCTCATATTCAAGTCAACAATGGTACACATGATTTAACCTCTTATGCACCATAAAACAGTTAGTTTCTACCAAAATAATAATAATAATAATAATAATAATAATAATAATAATAATAATAATAATAATAATAATAATAATAATAATAATAATAACATAAACGTAATAGTAATAGTAATAATAATAATAATAATAATAATAATAATAATAATAATAATCATAATAATCATAATAATAATAATAATAATAATAATAATAATAATAGGAGTGCCCTTCATAATTGACAGTCACATAAAAAAAATATAAATGTTTTTTTAACTTCACCGCCAATTTATAATGTAGTAACCCGAAGTTTAATAATCCCTTTGATATAACCCAACTTTTTTTACATAACTTTTAAACTTTTAAAAATTCCATAATCCCTAATTAGAATTACCTCCCTTTCCCCATCCCCTCCCCCTTCAAACTTTTTAATCAAAATACCCTTTTTAACTTTTATCGACCCTAATAAATCTCTATCTCTCTCTCTCTTTATCTACCCCTTTATTTTTTTCTCTCTAGTATCCCTTCCTCTTTCTCCTCTTTTCATTTTCTTCACTCTCCTCTATTTTACTTTAGCATATCTGTTACAGCTTGTCTTGTGAGAGATTAAACATTAAAACATTGTCGTCTTGGAGGAGAAAATTGGTGGTTGAGGGCCTTCTAGCTCCACCATGTACCACTTTTTGGAGTTTTTTTTCACCATCATTGGACTCTTGTGCCTCTCCTTTCCCCACCAAGAAATAGTGGTGCCATTATTTTTTAATTTTCTAATTGAGACTGAGTTCATACCTTAAAACTAAACATTTGGTGTTTTAAATCTCAAAATGATTTAATGTGAAACCTCAAGAAAGAAATTAGTTATTACCATTATCCCATTTTCTCCCCCCCCCCCCCACATATATATATATATATATATATATATATATATATATATAGAGAGAGAGAGAGAGAGAGAGAGAGAGAGAGAGAGAGAGTTAAACTCTCATTCATACCAAGTTTACATACCGATATTTTTTTAATGGAAAAAAATTTGTTTTTGAGTTGATTTTTTATATGGTATTTAAACATTTCAATCGACTCATATAAAAAAATCAACTCAAAATACTTTTTTTGCTATCTTTAAAAAATCGGTCAAACTTTCACAATCTTTAAAGGACTTTAAAAGTATTGAAAGTTTGATCGATTTTTTAAAAAATAACAAAAACATTATTTTGAGCTGACTTTTTTTATATGGGTTCCTTGAAATGTTTGAATATCACATAAAAAAATTAACTCAAAAATATTTTTTTAATATTTTATTAAAATAGGTTTGAGCCAGCAAAGTATGTAAACTTGGTATGTATGTGTGTGTGTGTGTATGAGAGAGAGAGAGAGGCTCTTGTACATTACAAGTTTACATACCGGTTTTTAACTAGTAAACAAATTATTTTTGAGTTGAATTTTTTTGTATGGCATTTAAACATTTAAAGGAACCAAAATAAATAAATAAAAAATCAACTCAAACTAACTTTTTTTTCAAATTTAAAAAAATTGGTCAAACTTTCACACTTTTAAAGCACTTTAAAAGATGTGAAAGTTTGACCGATTTTTGTAAAATAGAAAAAAAAGAAGATATTTTTAGATGATTTTTTTTAATATGGGTCTCTTGAAATGTTTAAATGTCACATAAAAAATTCAACTCAAAAATATTTTTTTAATATTTAAAAAAAATAAGTGTTCACCAGCAAGTATGTACACTTGGTATGTATGAAAGTCTGCCTACACACACACACACACACACTCACATAAAGAGAGATATATGATCTAGGTGTATGTAAAACATGAGGACATTCTATATGAGAGAAAGAGAAAGAAGGGAGATGAGGTGGTATATAAGATTATTGGTTGGAAGATGAGTACAAAATATTTTCCATTCAGTTACAACTTGTGAATGGTTAAAATTTGGTTATGTGTGAGAGAATGGAATAGAGAAAGGGTAAACACTCAACACGTCTTTATCTTGGATTATAATTTAGGTAACATTTAATTCGGCATGTTATGTGACATTTAGACTACATATTATAAATAAATTAATTGGTGGAATTAATTATTTGCGAATGACTCGTAAAATATTTAAGTCGCGCATTTTATTATATGTTGTGAGGTATTTTTGTTTGGACAAGATTCTAAGATGGTACGGAGGCTCAAAGAGTTATTTTTAGAGTTTCAAATTGGTCCCTAGGTGTAGGAATACCTTTGGACAAATGTTTGTGTCAGTCTGGGTAGTATTTTGGGCTCATATGGTGGTTTAAAATTAGACATTTTATTTACCTGGGAGATTAAGGATACAAAGGAAACATTAATCATCGTTACTCATTCACTTTAATCCTAAA
Organism: Sambucus nigra; assembly: GCA_949130495.1. Lineage (NCBI taxonomy): Eukaryota > Viridiplantae > Streptophyta > Magnoliopsida > Dipsacales > Adoxaceae > Sambucus > Sambucus nigra. Next base: position 644,569,954 of record OX422211.1, on the reverse strand, counting down.
ACACAAATCCTAATAGAAGAGAAGTTTAGGAAGAGCTAATGAAGACTTTTAGAACGAACTAGGAGATGACAAGAGGGAGAATCAAGCTAGCACCTTCGACCTTAAAAATAAGACTTAAATATCTTATTTTATCGCGGTGTAACCTGTAATTTATCTATGTTTTGATTTCTATTAAGAATCAATTTGGGATTAGATACATGTTAGCAATTTTATTGGATATTTAATAATGTATTATCATAGGCTAATATTGATTAAAAGCTTAAGACTTGTTAAATTGGATATTAATTGGAATTGATGATGAAAACCCATGTAATCTATTTTGAATTTGATATTAAACATTTAGTGAATATTTAGAGATGATTCATGTACTTAAATGATAAATTAATGATGAAAATACTTGTTGATGGTAAAATTTGAATCTCTTAATGACCCATAAAATAAAAATAGTAATAATGATGATTTAAGCGGTATAATGATAAACCCTTGTTAGATTATGGTCCTATAATATTAGACTTTGAGGAACAATTAATAGGGATCTAGATTTGTTTTGGGAGGTTATCGATCTTGGAAAACCATTAATATCGAATTTATAACTTAAGAATTCAAATTGGGAGGTTTGGAATGAATAGAGAACAAAAATATATCGTATTGGGTAGAGAACGCAAGGGATTGAGCCCGCGCCTAGTTACGCAACGGTAGTGCTTGTGGGTTTGGTATAGTGTGCTAGCAGGTTGGATTGGTTTTTTGGATTCACTAGGATTTTCTTTGGGTTTTAGGGTAAGCCTTTGGTTAGGTTTGAGTTTATACTTATTTAAGCACTTAAGGGGATGAACGAAGATTAGTTGGGTTTTAAGTTAGTAATTTTACATATAATGGGAGTTCATAATTTTGGGAGATTTGAATAGAAATTAGGATACATGAATGTTAATATAATTCGACTATTTGGAAGTGGAAGTGAGGTTATATTTGCATGTTATAGATTAGTTGATGCATGCCTTTATGGCAATTTTTACAATCACAACTGAGATCATAATTCGGGTTGTGTAGGTATGGGAAGGAGACCCTTCTTATCAGGATAAGGTTGAGGCATTATTGATTGAGGGTGCATCATTGTACTCTATTGGATCAAATAGAGGTTTGTGGTTCCATGATAGATTAGTGGTACTCGAAGATGTGTAGTTATGGAGAGTTGTGTTAACGAAGGCACATGGGTCGCGATTTGTAGTACATCCTGATGGGGATAAGATGTACAAGGATATGGGGTGCTAATATTGGTAGGCAGGCATGGAGAAGGACATTATGGTATTTGTGTTCAAGTGTAGTACTTACCGAAAAGTGAAGGTAGATCATTATATATCAGCATGTGTTCGATAGCCTCATTAGATTCCGATGTGAAAATGGGAGAGAATTTCCATGGAATTTATTATTGGGTAGCCTACGTCAAAATAGGAACATGATTCCTCCTGGGTGACCATGGGCCAATTGACTAAGGTATCTCACTTTTTACTAATTAAGACAGACTTCACTTTGGAGCAGTGCGCCAGGCTTTTCATATCTAAGATTGTGAAATTTCGTAGTGTACCACTAGATATCATGTTCGATAGGGACAAGACGTTTGTGTCCCATTTTTTGAGGAGTTTTCGATAGGCGATGGGGACTGATTTACCATTGAGTGCCTCGTATCACTCACAAATGGATGGAAATACTAAGCAAGTGAACCAGTTACTAGAGGATGTACTAAAGGCTTACATTCTAAACTTCAAGGGTAGTTAGGGAAATACTTACTGTTAGTAGAGCTTTCTTACAACAATTCTCAGCAGATTATTGGCATGACACCATTTGATAAATTATATGGGAGGCCTTGTCGTTCTCCTATTTGTTGGATGGAGGTTGGGGAGAATAAGCTTCTCGAACCCGAGTTTATCTAGGACACCTCATAAAAGATGGATTTGTCAAATAGAGGATGAGGACTGCCTAGAGTAAGCATAAGTCTCACACGAATTTGGGGAGGAGGCACCAAGTGTTTTTTTATTGGGGATCAGGTTGTACTTAAGGTATCTCTCACTAAGGGTGTGATGCGGTTCGAGAATAAGTGGAAGTAGGCTCCCCGATATGTGGGAATATTAACCGTCACTGATTATATCAGACCAATTGTGCATCCTTTAGCCTTATCAGATCATTTTTCATGGGTTCATGATGTATTCCTTGTCTCAATGTTGCGTAGATTCCTTAGGGAGGACTTATCTTACCAACACATTGATCTCAGTGAGATAGAGCTTCAACTCGACATGAGTTATGAGGAGAAGATGATTGCTATCTTGGATGGTAGGGAGCATACTCTTCACTCCAAGGTTATTCCTTTAGTGCGTATCCAATAACGGCACCAAAATAAGGCAGACTCCACATGGGAAAGGGATGATTATTTGTAAGAGCGATATCTGGAATTCTTCTAGTCAATTACATATCGAATTTCGAGCTTTATTAGGGGGAAGACTATAATACGTCGTATTTTGTGTTATTTATTTATTATTTGTTAATAAGAAAATAAATTAATAATTGTGATTAATTATTACTTGTGTGAAATTGTTTTAGATGATATTTAAACTTTACATGTTTTGTGATTTTGTGCCACATATTCTAAAATAATCAATTGGTCATGGTAATTATGGGTATTTTGACTATGTGCGATCACGCATAAAATAATTAAATGTGTATTTAATTTATATTGTGAGGTTTTACCATGTTTTATGAAGTATTACCATTTGGAATAGACTTTATAGTGATACAAAGGCCTAGATATTAATTTTTAAAGCTTTGAATTGGGGCCAACGGGTAGGTATACCGTTAGGTTAAGTTTTGAACTGGTTTGGATAGTGATTTGGGCACATTTCTCAGTCCATAATTAGGAGTTTTAAGGACCTGCGAGTTTAAGGTTACTTAAGGAGTGTTAACCCCCATTAATTAAGGACTTCACACACAAAACATAAAGCTTAGGAGCCTAAGGGAATTGGAATATCTTAAGGAGAATTTTTGAGAGGAATAAAAAGATCATTCATCATTATTGTTCAGGAAAGAAATCTTTCAATTTATCATCACAAAATTTGTAACTTTTTATGATTTCAATGTCATTTAAACTGATATGGAAAAGATACATGTTTGGGATATAAATATGTTAATTAATCATGTGGGTATTGGGTTAACACGAGTTGATATTATAACTATTTTTGGGTATAAAAATCCAATCTTGTGAAAATTTATGTGGTAGAATAATTGTTGGATCTGTATTTATGATGATTTGATGTTTGAATCTGCGAGTGTATATTACGTACCGAAATAGACACCCAGCAAAAATTTATTTTGCACACCCAAAATATCATGTTTAAAATTTACCCAAATTTTAATCAATCAACTTCAAGTTTTATATTGCTTAAGCACGTGGATGATAAAAATATGGGAGAGGTAAATAAGATCACAACAACTTATGTATGAGGACAAAAATCCACTAACGGGAAAACCTCGAACCAATGAAAAAATCTCATTAAACTTGGTAAAGACTTATAGAGGGGACTAATGGCTTACACTCCTATCCATTCTATCTCACACCTTCACAATTTTCCACCAAATTGTACCAAGCCAGAGACTCCTATTTGTCAATGAATAATCTCAACATCGCAATGTCAAGAAAAAAGTCAACAATATTATGCAAGCCTTTGTATTCAATCTTTGGAAATCACACATGATACGAACACCGAAAGAGAACCTCAAATATCCAATACTTATTGTTGGGAGAAAAACCTAAAGTGTATAGAAAGTTTGTTTTACGAAAATGATTTCTTCATAAAAGCTTAGTCTTCCATTATATTACTCAACCTCTAAAAAGAGGGGTGATTAAATGAAAAGAAGATAAGGTGAAAATGATGAACTAGATTTCGAAAATGGGTTCACCCTTTTTCAAAAAATGTGTTCTTATCTCCTTAGAAAGAATGAAGAAAAATATTACACACTAAAAGACTCTCTCGGTATTTTATCCCTTGAAAGATATGAAAATGATTTTAAAATGAAGAGCATTAATGGTTTAAATAAGGAAAACCATACAAATGGGTTTTCCAATTATCAAGACAAGCCAAATGACACATCTTTTACACAAGGCATGTGTGAGAGAGTGGTTGGTGGCTACTAAGTCTAATCAGTAGGAAAAAAAGTGATTTTGGACAAATATTTACAAGATCTCCAAATATCTTTATGAAAGATTCACGAATCTGTACGCGTCACCGGAGGTGTCGCTGTAATGAAGATGAGTGTCGCTAGAGCGAACCTGACGCGATGCAAGTCATACATATATTCAAAGATTTTGAAGAGACCTTCAAAGGACTTAGCAACTAGCAAGGGTGTCAATGTGGAGATGCTTCAGGGATAAGCTTCTTGCACCAATTTTTAACTTTTTTTCCAAAAGAACTTGTTTTATTTTCACTTTACAACGAATATTGTCGCTGCAAGGAAACTATCTGATTCACTCAATTTTGCTTGTTTAAAAAATTTCAAACATTTGTTATACAAGAATGATCAAGGTAGAAAAACCTCAATATTTACACCCACAATAAGTTTTTTACTAAGATGTTTTGAAATAAGTTTGTAAAACACATGATATGTGTGAGTAAATTTTCCAATTTACCTTTCATCCAATAATCTGATATATGTGATAATAAGGATGATCAAGAACCGTCTTCAAGATATTAAATGTTGATGAAGCTTTCGGAAGAGGTAAATAAGGGACCCAAAATGTTTAGAAAAACTAGAATAAGACAACTACCAATGAGGGCACAATTTTTTATATAAATACTCTTACAATCTCCCTCTTTGTATAAGCATTATAACGAAATCTCTATCAACTATAACATACGTACCGACCAAAGGCACAATAAGATAGAAACTATAAATTCTTAAAACCTACAAACTATAAGATACTTATTTAAAGTACTTAAATCAATATTTATTAAAACACGCCAGCAAACACCATTAAAATACCAATGTGTAAAGAAATGAATAATATGCAAAAGTTAGTCATAAGAGATATAGATATGAATTCTATACTAACTAGCATATGAAACGACATTCAAGTATCCCCTCCCTCATCTCATTATGGGGGATTTTAATGTGGTTACATGTCAATCTGAGAAGTTAGGGGGGAATATCATAGATCACCAAGTTGTAGGAGATTTTAATCAAACAATAGATGATTGTGGGATTAAAGACATGGGGTAGAAAGGTTCAAAATTCACTTGGAGTAATCATAGAGATGATGAATGAGCCATTATGGCTAGACTTGATAGATGTTTATATAATCTGAAATGGGAAGAATTTTATCCAAACTCATCTATCCATCATCTGAACAGAACAAGTTCTGACCATGCCCCATTGTTATTAAATCTAGATAATTTTGGGGATTCAAAACCAAAATCTTTTAAGTTCCAATCCATGTGGACCATTCACCTACAGTTTCAACAGGTCATTAGTAACTCTTGGAATGTTCCTGTTCAGGCCTATGGGATGAACGTGTTCAGTGCAAAATTAAAGAGACTAAAAGGTATTTTAAGAGTTTGGAATAAAGCTCATTTCTAAGATGTGTTTCATGGATTTAAAGATCTAGAAGATGAGGTGTGTCAGCTTGAAATGAGGTATGAAATTGACAGAAATGAGGAGAACCTTGTGAACCTTAATCTGGGCAGAGCTAAACTTCTTGAGTCTTTGAAGATCGAGGAGATGTATTGGAGGCAAAAATCTTCTGCTAGATGGTTGCTTTGTGGAGATTCTAATACAAAGTTTTTTCATGCATGTGTCAAGCATAAACACAAAAGAATGGGAATCAAGCACAACCAAGATGCAAATGGCAATGTTGTAGAGGATGAGGATGGAATCACTGCCACAATTCTAGATTATTATCAAACTCTTATGCAAGTTGATCAACAAGTGAAGAATCTTCCCATCACTGAATACATACCAAGACTGGTTGAAGAGGAGCACAATGAAATTTTTGAAGCTAATGCTACTGAAAATGAAATCTACTCAGCTATATCTGAGCTGAGCTCTGATGCAGCCCCTGGTCCTGATGGATTCGATGGTGTTTTTTACAAATCGTGTTGGTTAATAATGAAAGATGACCTCCTTCTTGCTATAAATTGTTTTTTTGCAGGTCATGAGATTCCTCAAAGCTGGTCTAGTAACAACATTATGCTCATTACAAAGAAGAAGCACCCTAAGAGTCGTTCAAACTTCAGGCCTATTAGCTTGTGTAACTTCTCCTACAAAATCATCTCTAAGATCCTGAATAATAGACTCAGTCAGTTTCTTCCAAAGCTAATTTCCCCAAATCAAAGTGGCTTTGTGAAAGGTAGATATATTCAAGACAATGTTCTATTAGCAAAAGAGATGGCTTTCAACATTGGCAGGAAAATTCATGGAGGAAATGCTATTGTGAAATTGGATATGGAAAAAGCTTATGATAGAGTTCACTGGATGTTTTTAATTAACGTGCTAACATCCTTTGGATTTGGAGAAAGGTGGATTGACATGATCTGGAGGTGCATTTCAAATAGTTGGTTCTCAATCACTATTAATGGTTCTTCTAAGGGATTTTTCAAATCTTCCAGAGGCCTGAGGCAAGGGGATCCCCTTTCCCCAAGCCTTTTTATCCTGGCAGCAGAAGTGCTTAGTAGAGGTTTAGACATGCTCTTGAGGAATGGTCTTATCAAAAATTTCTATTTGCCTAGTGGTTGCCCTCTCATCTCTAATCTATCTTTTGCAGATGATGTGATTGTGTTTTCTAGAGGTGATAAGAAAATTTTGTCTAACTTGATGAATTTTTTGGCAGATTACTCAGGTGTCTCTGGTCAAAACATTAACATGAGCAAAAGTTGTGTCATTGTGGATAAGAAAATGCCTATTCAAAGGAGGATAACAATAGGAAATTTCACTGATTTAACTATCAAAAACTTACCTATAAAATACATGGGTTCTTCTCTTTTCAAGGGGAAAAACAAGGTCTGCTTATATGCTCCTCTTATAAAGTCTATCAGGTCAAAAATTAAAGGTTGGAAAGGAAAGCTTTTATCCAGTGGTGGAAAGTTCATTCTTATTAAGCATGTCCTCTCCTCTATTCCCACATACCTCCTTGCATCCCAACACCCACCTAAAGCTGTCATAAATAGGATCCATAAGATGTTCAGCAGATTCTTTTGGGGCGGAAATGAATCTCATGGTTGGAAGCACCACTGGCAAAAATGGCAGGCAATGAGTAAGCCAAAAGAGTCAGGGGGTCTTGGCTTCAAAGATTTCCAATGTCTTGCTAAAGCCTCTAGCATTAGATTTATTTGGAAATTCTATGACGAGGAGTCTCTATGGACTGCTTTTATGAAAGCTAAATATAAGCCATGGTCTCATTACCAGCAAGGGGGTTCTCAAGCATGGAGAAACATGAGGAAATATAAAGATGTGGCTTTAGAGTATATGGAGTTCTTGGATGGCAAATGGATCTGGAAGGCTTCTAACAAGGGAGAATTCTTTTTCTCTTCATCTTGCAAGGCAATGGAGAGCAGTTACCCAAATTCTATTACTTACAAAAGAATCTGGGATCCTCATATACCTATTAAGCTCTCTATAAACATGTGGAAAATCCTAAATAACTCTCTGCCCCTAGACGATAACATCCAAAAGGTTGGAATTCGATTGGTTTCGCGATGCTAGGCCTGCCTAAAGAACTCAGAATCAGGTAATCACTTATTCCTTCAATGTCCAGAGGTAAAACTGGTATGGGAATTTTTTTCGAATCATATGGGAATTAAATGTTATATGAACCATATGTCTACTGCTATTCTGAGCTGGTGGTTTAGATCAGGAAAAAGAGATTATCAAAGGTTCCTTTGCAAAGCGATCCCCATTGTGATATGTTGGGAAATTTGGAAAGCCAGGAATTCTTGTTTGTTTGAGGGCTACAAATTTAGGCACCAAAACATCATTACAAACTCTATTAGGATGATTTCATATTTATGCAGTGGTATGGTATTCTCAAATGAGTGTCTTCTTCAGGATTTCAGTAGTAAGGAGATGTTTAATCTTTCATTTAAGAAGTGTTCTACATTCCATTCCTTAATTAATTGGATTCCCCCTTCTGCAAATTTTTATAAGCTTAATGTTGATGGTGCTTCAAAGGGAAATCCAGGTATTAGTGGGTATGGTGGTATTGTTAGGAATGAGAAGTCTCAGGTGATATTTGCCTATGCTTTCCCAGGTCATCTTGCAACAAATTCAGAGGTGGATCTTCTTGCCCTACAAAAGGGGATTCAATTGTGTTCACAGTTCAAGATTGTTAATGTCATCATAGAATCTGACTCTTTGATGGTGGTGAAAGTCATAGGTAACTCGTGGAAAATACCTTGGAAATTCTTTAATATTATTAAGGATATAAGAGCTATGTTATCTCAAATGCAATTTTCTTTAAAGTATTGTTATAGAGAATCAAATATGGTGGCTGACAAATTGGCAAATGTGGGGATTAATCTTCAAGAAGGAAAAGTCTTCAAAACTCTTCCAGAATTACCTAGAATGGTCAGGGGTGCCTGCAAATTGGATGCTATTGGATGCCATTATGTTAGAATTTTGGATTCTTAGATTCGTAACGGATCTTATAAAGCTTCATTTTAATGTTGTTAAGTTGCTTTTATTTTGTAAGTGCCACTCTGGGGAGGCTTTTTCTCCAGTTTGATTTAATAATATAAGGCTTTTTCTCCCCCCCCCCCCCCCCCCCCCCCCCCAAAAAAAAAAAAAAAAGAAAATGAAAACTCCCCCTTTCTATAAACAGATTTTATCCAAAAACTTATCCCCTTTTGTCAAGGAAGTAGACAAAGAAAAGAAATCAAGAAATGATAATAAAATTAAGCATAAAGAACACATGATGTTAATAAAATAGAGTTAGAGATAGTATACTCTTATTAAAAGATTTTACCATTCAAAATTTCAAATATGCAATACATATTGAACAAGCATAAGGAGAACATGATGTTGATAAAATAGAGTTAAGGTAGTAGAATCTATAAGAAAATTTGTTATTCACAAATTTTAGATTTACAACACATAGTGAATAAGAACTCCAAAAGCTTGATTTGGATAAGGAAAAATATAGATTAAAGTATCCTACTTACCAAATGTTGTGAGATATACAACAAGTTTTCATAACCAAGGAAAGATTTTTCTAAAGGCTAATAACATGATGAGGTTTATCAATTAAGAGCATAAGATCATATCTCATGTGAAAGAAACGAGAACAAATAAAACCAATGAGAGATTAAAACAAAGCTTGAGTTCAATTAAGAATAACAACCTAATAACAAATCGGTGATTGCCTTACCTCATAGACTACATGGTTTATACTGATTCCTCGCAACAAGTACTAGCACAACAAATGAGTTAGCACGTGATTTTATGGTAGGTCTTACCATCACACCTGAGATTATTATTCGGGTTGTGAGGGTCCAGATAGGGGACCCCTATCGCAAGTAGAATGTCATAGATTCTTTTACTGAGAGGTCACCATCATATTCGATTGGATCTGATGGGGGTTTACGATTCCATATCAAACTAGTTGTACCAGATGATGAGGAGTTGTGATGAGCAGTGTTGATGGAGGTGTATGGGTCACGATTTGTAGTACATCCCGAAGGATATTAGATGTACCAAGAAATGACGTGCTAGTATTTGTGGGAAGGAATGAAGAAGGATATTGATTTGTTTGTGTCCACGTGTTTAACTTATTTTATGCTGAAGGTATACCACCGCAGACCGTCGGGTTTTTACTTCCTATTAAGATTCTAGTTTGGAAGTGTGTAAGAGTATAAGTATACTCACTATTCTCTATATAATCAATTCTAAAAATTCTTTGCCAACACATGTTTGAGTCTTTGTCTAAGAGGTCACTGCAAAACTTCACGAACTTCATCCTGAATTCACTCAAGTAGAACCTCAAGTACACCGGTTAGGAATTGTATAAGACTTAGCGGACTTAGATTCACACCTTGGTTAATTTTTTTACATAATTGGAAAAATATTTTCAATATACCTTGTTTGGATAAATTGTCAAATACACAATGCAAATATACATTTCATATTGAAAAATCTATTTTATAGAGAATTTTATTTTTCTTTATGTATTTTAATTATGAGTGTTTTTGGCTGGGACAAACATACTTAGAGTTTTGCTAAAAACTTATTTTCCTAATTTTTCTAATGCAGAATTGGACAATTTGCCGAGTACTCTCGCGATCAGCTTTACCGTAGTGACGCCGCAATGAAGATTTTCTTCATTGTAGCGATGATTTTCGATGGTACCTTTGCGTCTTGTGCAAAATCTCTATAAGTTTTTACAACCTGTATCACTTGAGCATTGCCACACTAAAAAATTTTACGCTGTATCGGCGCACCAGGAACCGTACCTGACAGCGCCAAAAGAACATTTTTGCACAAGATCTTTCTCTAAGATCTTCTCAGTCTTTGTATCAAGTACAAGTTTTAGAATTGCATTGGCCTTGAATTGTCTACTTGAATCCATAAGAGTATGACACCTAACCTATTAGCTTTTAAACACTTTCAAATCAAAAGGCTATATAGTTAAGTGTTCCATACTCTCCCAAACCAAGAGTGGGAGCTTTGAAAGATCTTTTTACTAATCAAAACATTTCAAATATTTGAGAGCACCTCTTCTTGGAGTTCTTCGAGCCATAGTTTTGGGGGTTTTCTCTTTAAGAAACCCTTATATATTTATTTATTCATCCTTATGATTAAAACGATTTCTAAACTATTTTGTTCATGAGTAGATATTTTCCCCTTTTTGGCTTTAAAAATTCATTTTGATATTTAAAGAACCATAAGCTTGTAATACACCAACACAATATTTTAAGATTCCTCAAAAACCTTGGGTTAGATTTTTTGTTTTCTCGATTCCATTATTTGCTTCAAATTTAAAGAAGCATTTTTTAGTGAGAGATTTGATGACATTAGTCTCTGAACAAAACCGGTGGCAGTTATATAGCGTTCTTCAACGGTCGATGCTCTTCTCGAGTAATGTGTTAGGAAAGAGTTTCTAGTTGGTCATAGCGTCGTGTGGTTATAATTCTTTTTCTTATAGTTGCAATATCTCTACCATAGTGAATTTTTCATTCTTATCGGCGTGAGGTCTTTCCCGTTGGTGGGTTTTTCCCTTGTACATATGCGTTTTTGCTTATTTTACTCTTTTTGCATTTTTAGAATCATTGTCTTAACTAAGAAGATAAAATTCATATTCTAAGAACTAGTAAAATATTTTTTTCACGTTATTTTTTGGTTTGTTAACACTTTTGGCAGTAATAAATTAGTAAACTTTTTTCCTGAATTAGGTGACTTAATTTTTACTTGGATATCTACTGTCGAGAGGCACACTCTCAAAGTGGGAGAGAATTTCCATAAACTTCATTACTAGGTTACCTACGACACAACGGGAACACTATTACATTTTGTTTATCGTGGAGCATTTGACTAAGGTATCTCATTTTCTTACAATTCGGACCAATTTCATGTCTGAGAAGTACACCAATATTTTCATAGCAAAGATTATGAGGCTACGTGGTGTGCCACTCGACATTATGTCCGATAGTAACAAGACCTTTATGTCCCACTTTTGGTGGATTTTCTAGTAGGTGATGTGGATGGAGTTGAGGTTGAGTACCTCATACCACCCACGGACTGACAAACAAATAGATTCGGTGAACCATGTGTTGGAGAGTAGGTTACGGGCATGTAATCTAGACTTTATGGTTAGTTGGGAGCAGTACTAAGGTATCTCCCATGAAGGGGGTGAGGAAGTTCGGTGAGAAAGGGAAGTTTTTGCCCAGGTATGTGGGTCTATTCATGATCTTCGATTGAGTAAGGTTGGTTACGTATCGTGTAGCATTATCGAATCACATACAACATGTGCGTGGCATGTTCCATGTCTCTATGAAGTGGATATTCCTTAAAGACGATATGGCATACCAATATATTGATCTCTATGAGTGTAAGAGTATTTACATACTCATTTGTGCCGTCCTTGGTAGTTATCTTATTTCGGTTTCCAAAACACACTTCAGGATCTTTGTTTACCTATCCAGAAAGCTTCATTAACGTTAAAGACTTTGAAGTTGGTTTTCTCATCCTCATTCCTCATTGATCACATTTGGGATGAAACTAAAAGTTATAAAATCCCTACTATCACATCACTTATTTTTATAAAATTTTAAATCATATTAAAAACTTTTTTGTTTGAAAAAATCATGTTTTTACCCTTTATTTTTCTTATTTATAAACCCTTTGAAAAATCAAAAAATAAGCAAAATTGAATAAGCCCAATGGCTTTGCTGCGACAAAGGTTTTCCTCACTGGCAGCGAGTCTGAGACTTCTCTCGAAAAAAAACTCTACCTTCTAGAGCCACCTATTTTATTGGTGGGTCATTGTAGTAAAGGCCTTCATTGCATAGATGTGTCCTTTTGCTAGTCACCTTGGTCTCACTTGAAAATCCTCAAAATTCTCTTGAAAGATTCGTGTCTTGTTTAACCAGAAGATTGCTCTAGCGAGGAATTTCTTTATTCAAGCGAACCTGTTAGTGAAAAGATCTGGGTGCGAATTAGACTTTTTGATCTTTTAATATCTTCATGGTTTTTGTGCATAAAGTCACATTTTGTGTTTTTTTGGTTGATGATTAGACATTAGATCCCTCAACAACACTGTATCATGTGCCTTCTTTATGAGATGTGGCTTGCTAGCTCGCCTCGGTAATGGGTAAACCTATTTGTGTGATTTTTCTCTATAAAACCTATTATTTCTCTCCATTTCAAGTCATTTCTCATCAAACCTCCAAGAGAAATATTTTCCAAACGAACTTTGTGTCTTCTTCATCTTTCTTTCTTAGATTATAAGAATACATTTTGAAGAAAGGGGGAATATAATAAATAAATCTAGTTTATCTTTTTCCTTCTTCTTTACTTTGCATTTAATCACCTCTATTTCTTGAGGTTGATTAATATCAAAGAAATCAAAGAATTTACCAAGAGAACTTTTACAAAAATCACTTATTTTCATAAACTTTTAGGGTCTTCCTCCTAAATAAGAGTATTGTAATATTATGGATCTTTTCCAAGTTCCAACCACTTGTGAACTCCAAAGCCTAAAGAAGAATAAGGCTCGTACAATATTACTGATGGGTGTCAAGATATAAGAGATGTTGAGTGTTTTTATCGGCATATAGATTATCCATCCTACTACGAATTAGTAAACAAAGTGTGAGGTGTGAGCTAGCATGAAAGGAGTTTTACTCGTTAGTCCCCTCTGTAAGCATTTACCTTGTTTTTAGTAAAATTGTGGTATTGGACTCAGTTTTTTCCCATTAGTGGGTTTTCTCCTCGTACATCTGGTGTTATACCTCTATTTAATTTTTTTGCAAATTTTATCACCCAAATGTTTAAAAAAGATTAAAATCTGAGTTGCTTGATAAAATATCGATAAATATTGTGCATAGACTTTTAGGTGTGCCAAAATAATTTTTTGTGGGTCTCCATTTCAGTACTCAAGATGCACTCTCAATTGGTGTCAGCTTGGTCTTCTTGTTGATAATCTTGAGAGAGCTAGAGGAATATCGATTATTTATGTTAATATGGAGAACAATGTGATGTTTAAATTTATCGATATTTTTTAAGACATTGTTCAGCCTACCCACATGTTTTGCTCTTTTTTATACTGTTACATTAAATGATAAAGAGTTGTCTCAATCTTCATCCGTTGATTATGAATTTTCCACAAAGATTGACACTTTATCTTCTTTTTATTATTCTAGTGATGATTCTTATAATGAAGAAGATTGTGACCTCCAACATGCTTATGATAAACTTTGTTCTGAGCATGATGAACTTAATAAAAGCTTGTTGAAAACTTCCATCAAACTTAAAAATGTGAAAAGGAAAATAATTATTTTAAAATGAAAGGGTCCCTTTTGAGCAATGTAGAAGTCTCCTTTTGGTGGATAATGAGAAAAATGATTTATAAGAAAGGTTGAATGTTGTACAATGTGAGTTACAAGAATGTAAATGTTTTAATGACTTTTTTAATGATAAAATAACCTCTCTTGAAAATGAGCTACACTCCGCTAAGAACGTAAAAGTTGACTTAGAAGATAGGTCAAAAAAATTAGTAGAATGCTTTTACCTCATACCCATTCTTCTAGTGATAGACGTGGTATTGGTTTTGTTGAATATAATGTCCTATCCAAATCTGAGAACAACACCATTTTTGTGAAACATTATCAAAAGACGTGTGTGTGCCTAAGGAATCTTATTCATCTCTTGAGAAGAAATTTTTTCAAACTTTTCTAAGAAAAATGATCAACGTGTTGGGTTTTACTGCACTTTTTGTGATCAAAATGGTAATTTGAATGAATTTTTCTATAAGCTTAGGGAAAAAATCCAAGTTAACTATGAAACCTCACTAGGATGAAATTTCTTCTTTGAGGCATGATTTTTATTCCCTTTTTGAAAAATAAAAAGCAATTGTCAAATATTGAAAGGATTTCCATTTCCAGAAATATTGATGTTAGTTCAAAAGATTTTGGGAAGAATACCAAGACTAAGGCGGTTTGGACAGAAAAGGTAAACGTTAAATGTCTTATTATTCACACGGCCTTTGTTTCTTAAGATGACTCACAATGGTATTTTGATAGTGGGTGATTTAGGCATATTATCGAGAACAAATCTTTGTTTTCTATATTTGTTAAGAAAGAATCTGGTTCGGTCACTTTTGGATTATGGAACAAATTGAACATCATACGAAAAGGTACCATATATATTGTTGGTTTTCGTGGGTTAGATAATGTTCTTTTGGTTGATGGGTTGAAGGATAACTTTATTAACATGAGTCAAATGTACGACGATCGTCACATTGTGATTTTTACCAACAAGGATTTTAAAGTTATTAATCTTAAGGGTACTTGCAATTTGAAGGGAACTAGAACGACGGATAATTATTGTATCATAAATCTCTCTCCAAGTGTTCTTTGCAAGAGTGATAAGGAGGATGTGACTGATCTTTGGCATAAGAGATTAGGCCACATGAACTCTAGAGATCTTATTAGGCTTGCTAGGAATGAGATTGTTTGTGATTTGGAATACTTGACCAAGCTTACCTCTAGGAGTGATGTTATAATTTTTCTTGTCTATTCCACTAATAGTCTTGCCTACCATGTTTAAAATTGCATCTCTCACAAAATGATGGAATTCATTAATGTCGTTATTGATGATAGTGATTCCTATGAAATTAAGGAGGATTATTATGAAAACACGACTTTTGTGTTTCCCTATATTGAAGATAAAAAGGGAAGAAGCGGATGATTGTGATAAGGTGGCCCCTCCACCTCATAATGGTGTGAGAGTGGGAGACACGTATCCTTGGGTTCAAAAACATCATTATGTTTCCAAAATCACTGGTAATCCTAGTGTGGCCATCCCCGACGATCCTCGCCGCGGAGGGAGGAGGAATCCTTCGGGTCCCGCGCGTCCCCTCTCGGGAGAGCGCTCCGGCCGGCGTCGATTTTGTGAGGTGTGAAAAATGTAGAGAGATTCAGAGTCGCCAGTCTATTTTACTCAAAATAAACAAAAGAAAAAAAGGGGAAGCCACCCCGAAGGATGGCTTCCAAAGACATACTGGTGCATGCGAAACCAAATGATTCAGAAAGGGTTCGGAGGCTTAGTTACAAAATGGGCAGGTGTTAGGCACCCATTCCGCCCTTTCGGTCTCTCATGGATATTTGCTATTTTCCTTTATGTTTCACACCGTGAGATGTGTGCATGTGTATATATATAGAATGGAGGTAGGAGTCCTCGACTTGTATCATGGAAAGGATAAAGCGAGCCATCCGTAGGAAGATATAAAAGTAATATTAGAAAATTACGATTTACGCGGTTACCCCTACGTTGATCGTTATAAGGGAACGATAACGCATATGGAGTAATGGGTCACTAAGAATAAGTATTTATATAATATAAGAAAAATGGATTTAGAAAATAGAAAATGAGAGAAAAAGTAAGAGAAAGGACTCGAGTCTCGGGTTTTACTCCGAGACGCCTACGTAGCCTATAAAGGCATCAAAGTCCACGTAGTTCGCATACAAAGCAAAGGGGTGGGGTTTATCCCATAAATCCAAATGTGGGATCTCTTATTTGTAGGTGTGTGTGTGTGTGTGTAGAAAAAAGTGTTGTAGTTGTGGGAAAAGCGTGAAAAAGTGTGAGAATCCCTTATTTGGAATTTATGAGCAACCCCTCTTTTTCTTGCTTTTTGGGTTTTTTATTTATATGAAAATATGGGATGTGCAATAATACTATATAAAAAAAAGTATATTAGGATGTGTGAGATGAGATAAAAAAAAAGGGCTAAGTAAGAAAACAAGTTATTGGGAATTCAAGAGAATTTAAGAGAGAGTTTGAGAAAGTTGGACCTTCTTGAAGATCTTGAGATTGATCTTGAATGTTGGAGAGCAGCCCTTGAGCTTGGATGATGATGGAGAGTGGTTAATTCACCAAGTTTGATGAAAAGGATGATGAAAATTGGAGGTAAAAGAGGGATTTGGAAGTTGAAATCACGCTGCCTTCGAGAGAGGTTTCTAGGATTCGTTCAGAGAGATTTCTATCAGATCTGGGCTTCCTTTGCAAATGAGGCCAAGGCCTCCTTTTTATAGGCCCAGGGGACTGCCGATTGGCCCTATCATGGCACTGCCTATCGGCAGGTGCTGATAGGCAGGATCTGGGACCTGCCATTCGGTAGTGCGCCTCAGGCTTTTTCGGATAATTGGCAGCCGCGGGCAAATCGTTGGTCAGAATCATGTACGGGGCATACCGTTGGAAAGGTAATTCAGAGACCTTTGAAAGTCCTTTGGACCACTCCTGAATTTGGGAGTTGACTTTGGGTCAAATGTGGGTTGGAAGCGTTTATCGGTCCATTAGACGAGGAATCGTGCGGACGCAAACGGATCGTTCGTCCGCATGGTAAGTCCAAATCACGCATGGGGCACACCGTTGGAAAGGTTAGGAGATGTAATTCGACATTCCAAAGAGCTTGACCCGGTTTGGAAAGTTGACTTTGGTCAACCGGGCCCTGGAAGCGCTCGGTGGCTTCCCGGAGTCAAATGGATTATTCATCCGCATGGAAAGTTGGAATTGCGCACGGAACGGACCATTGGAAAGGGTATTCAGTGCCCTTTGAAGATTCATTCAGCCTCGGTCGAGCTGAAGAGTTTACATAGTTCAAACAGAGCCCGGGAGTTCCCGGTGGCCTCTAGGTTTGGTTTCGAACGCAAATGGCGCGTTCGTCGGCATGGTAAGTCGGAATTGTGTACGGGGTGGACCGTTGGAAAGGGTATTCAGTGCCCTTCGAAGATTCATTGAGTCTCAGTCAAGATGAGGAGTTTGACTTTTGGGTTAAACTGAGCCCGGGGGTGCCCGATGGCCTCCAGGTCAGTACTCGGGACGTGACCTGGGTTTATAGTGATGAAGGGAGGTTCTAGGGACCTAAGGAGAGTTAAGGGGTAACATAATGGGGTGTCTACAGAACCCCTTGACGGGTGAGTTTTGAACAAATGATAGCCGTTGATTAGACACCGCATGATGCCTTTTGAGGGAGTATGACCGATTCAGAGGGTCGAGGTCGATTCTGAGGACCTAAGAAGTATGCTGGGGATGATCAATTCTACGGATCAAGGCCAAATCTGCGGGCTTAAGGAAGTGAGGGTGATCGATTCAGAGGGTTGAGGTCAGCTCTAAGGACCTAAGGAAATGAGGATGACCAATTCAGAGGGTCGAGGTCAATTCTGAGGACCTAAGGAAATGAGGATGACCAATTCATAGGGTCGAGGTCAGTTCTGACCTGCGAGTGGTGACGACCGAGGACCGAGGTCAATTTTGAGCTAATTAAGGTGATGATCCAAGACCGGGGTCAATTCTGACCCAAGAGTGGTGACGACCGAGGACCGAGGTCAATTCTGACCTAATTTAGGTGACAATCCAAGACCGGGGTCAATTATGACCCAAGAGTGGTGACGACCGAGGATCGAGGTCAATTCTGACCTAACTAAGGTGACGATCCAAGATCGGGGTCAATTCTGACCCAAGAGTGGTGACGACCGAGGACCGAGGTTAATTCTAACCTAATTCAGGTGACGATCCAAGACCGGGGCAAATTCTGACCCAAGAGTGGTGATGACCGAGGACCGAGGTCAATTCTGACCTAAATAAGGTGACGATCCAAGACCGGGGTCAATTCTAACCCAAGAGTGGTGACAACCGAGGACCGAGGTCAATTCTGACCTAACTAAGGTGACGATCCAAGACCGGGGTTAATTCTGACCCAAGAGTGGTGACGACCGAGGACCGAGGTCAATTCTGACCTAATTTAGGTGACGATCCAAGACCGGGGTCAATTCTGACCCAAGAGTGGTGACGACCGAGGAGCGAGGTCAATTCTGACCTAACTAAGGTGACGATCCAAGACCGGGGCCAAATCTGACCCAAGAGTGGTGACGACTGAGAACCGAGGTCAATTCTGACCTAACTAAGGTGACGATCCAAGACCAGGGCCAATTCTGACCCAAGAGTGGTGACGACCGAGGACCGAGGTCAATTCTGACCTAACTAAGGTGACGATCCAAGACCCCCAAGAGTGGTGACGACCGAGGACCGAGGTCAATTCTGACCTAACTAAGGTGACGATCCAAGACCGGGGCCAATTCTGACCCAAGAGTGGTGACGACCGACGACCGAGGTCAATTCTGACCTAACTAAGGTGACGATCCAAGACCGGGGCCAATTCTGACCCAAGAGTGGTGAGGACCGAGGACCTAGGATCGAGGTCAATTCTGACCTAACTAAGGTGACGATCCAAGACCGGGGCCAAAGCTGACCCAAGAGTAGATAAAGATTGTATTTTGATTCTGCTGGAGAAAGAGCTTTGTGATTCCGATTTGAGCTGGGGAGCTGATAGCTGGGGGAAGCCTTTTAGGAGACCTCGTAGGGGAGAACAACCTATTTTGGGTGTCGTAAGAGAATTCCGCTGGGGAAGTGATCAGGTGATCCTTAGGGATTTTCCGAAGCTTTGCCGGGAGGAGTTTTCACTTAGTTTTTGAGGATTCCGCTGGGGAAGAGGGGTTCCGTTTGGGGATAAGAATTGGATTTGAGGTTCCGCTAGGGAACGATGAATGAGCTGGGGAAAATTTGGATTGCCCTTTGGGAGAGATCGCTTGAGGCGAGTGATTCTTCTGATTTCTACTGGGAAAAATACCATGTGATATTGTATCGCACCGGATAGCTGATGGCCGGGGAGGTCTTTTGTAAAGTATGATGAGGAGGTGATTAGGCGGTCCGGGGCGCCTTGCCTGAGAGGTCAATCACTTGGATTTTGAGGGCTCCGTTGGGGAAAAAGATGTGTCGCCTGAAGGAGTGCGAAATTTTCTTGATGAAAACGTTCTAAATCCCTCCTGGGATTTTTAGGAATTTTCCAGGGATTTTTCGAGGCTTCCTGGTATTTTTTGGGAATTTTTGTACGAAATTTTAAGGGGGTGCCGGTCGGCATAGACTGAGGGGTGCCATTCGGCAATGGCACGGACTTTTGGGCTGCCTCAGGAAGGTGAGGAGACAGTGCCGATCGGTGCTGCCGGCAGATTTTTACTGGAGCCACGTATCTCCTTGAGGTATTCTTTACTTTGCGTATTTCCATTTCATGCATTCGCATTTTCCTTTCATGCATTCACATTTTCCTTATGCGTCTTTTTGCTCGTGAATTCAGACATGGTTCTATGAGGTGATTGGGTGAACACCCTGCTGATTGCTTTGAAGGAGGACACCGTTGGGGACTTTTACCGACTGTATCGATGGCGTAAGGCCAACCGACAGTCGAAGGGATCTCTCTCTTTGGAGGCGGTGCGTCAGGTCTTGAATGACCTGACCAGTGGTAGGGTAAGACTCTTTCCATTTCAGTCTTTGTTTTTGCACCTTCTGATTTTGTATTGACTTATGCCTGCTTGGGGATTTTCAGGTGACCTTTTATCCTTGGGGGACCGCCATTCAGGATACGGGGGTGACTGGGGTGAACGCGCAGATGAGGCGTTTATTGGCGCATGAGTTTGGCCATTCCTGGTACCTAGGGGAGAGGGTGATCTTTCAAATTACTGAGGAGGAGGTGGTGGTGCCTCCTGCGCAGCCTCCTACATCTATGAGGCGGGTGCAGCAGTTGTTGGAGGATGAGAGGATCGCGGCGATGATCGGTGAGTCCTATGCGTTGTATACTGATACGGCTGCGCCGTATGACTATATGGACTTTGTGATGAGTTGGTTGATGGAGCCCAGTATACATGATGCTTTGCCTTTCCCTCCTGCTGGTTCGATTCGGTCGGTGGGGTCTTCCCACAGCGGTGGTGGTCCATCGGCACATGCGGCGGCGGTGACCTCGGAGGTCCCTTTTGTCCGGCTGCACACTCCTTCGTACAACATCCGGCGGGCTGATGGAGGGACAATACCGATGCTACACCATCCTCTTGTGATGGATCCGGAGGAGCTGGGCTTGACAGAGGACGTCCTTCGTCCTGCGATAAACCTTTCAGTCCTTTTCCTCTTTTTTAATTTCTTTTGCTTGATACTGATTATGCTTTTTCTTTGCAGCAAATTCGGGTGTCGACCACTTGGTTCAGGGACATCAGGGATTGGATATCATCGACGACTTCCCACATTCGAGAGGCTGTCCCTGTTCCTTCTTGCTTGGTGCCATCAACCTCGTCTGGGGGAGACTCTGGCTCGGGTAGTGGGGGTGTGTCGTCTCGCCGTAGGGGAAAGAGAACGCGTCGCCGGGGTGGAAACTCTTGAGAGAGATAGAGAGATGGAGAGAATACGGGTTCGGGCTGAGTCCCGTTGTTTTTGGCTTTTTCTTTATTTCCTGCAAAAATGATGTAACACAGAAAACATATATATGCAATGCAATGCAGTTTTTTTATTATTATTATTATCTTTTATTTTAATGATGAATGAATGCATGCACATGCGCTTTTTAATTTGCTACTGAGATCGTAAAGGAAAGTTATTTTATTTAAAACGGGGAATCCCATAAGGAGGGAACAAGATTCTTGAAATTCTTTTGAGAATATCAATTTATTTTTATGGAGTTTTTTTTTATTTGACAAACAAGGAAAGGAGGAAATTTTAAAAAAAGAATTATATAAGGAGGAAAAGGGATTTTGAAATTCTGTTGAGAATATCAATTTTTATTTTTCTGATTTTGACAAAAGAGGAAAAAGGGAGATTTCCAAAAATGGGGGGTTGTCGATCGGCAAGCACCCTGGCCTGCCTATCGGCAGTTCAGTCCAGTTCCATCAATTGAAAGCTTTGATTGGTACCCCTTTCAACCTTTAGTACCTTATGGGGTAGGGTTCCTTTCGATTTCTGCAGGGATTATGTCCCTTGTGAGAATTTTTGAGTATAAAAAGGGGGAAGGGTGGAGTGTTTTCCTCACACCTTTTACCTTCTTCATACCCACCCATCATCTTTTAGTCTTGCAAGATGGCTCTCCCTGGTAGCATCGAGTTTTCCAATTACCTCGAAGCCTTGGAAGTTATGTGCTCTTATAATGTCGACTATGATGCCTTCAATATGCGTCGAGTCTCCTTGTGGCGTAATCGACCTTTTGAGTGGAATATGCTGATGGCGGCAGTACAATTTTGGTATCCCGAAGACCATGTATTCCGCTTTGGGTTGGAAAAAGTTTGTCCTACCTACGAGGAGTTTTCTGCCATACTGGGCGTGAATCCTAGTGTTGTCGCGGCTTTACCAAAATTTTCCCGTTCTCCTAGGGTTTTGTTGGCCGGGCTTCTCCATATTTCTCCTTCGGCGGCCAGGTCATTGGTTGCCGGAGGAATGATCTCCCTCCCGGCAGTGTTGCAGTCTGTGCGTTCGCGGGAAGTAAGTGATTCTGCTATGCTGGAGCCATTGTTCTGGGCTTGGTTTCAAAATTACTGTTGGTGATTGGGGAAGTGCAAGTGGACCCACAACTTGCAACCATTACCTCATGGATGTCATACTGTCGTAATCCTGTGGCGGTGATATTGGCGGAGACTTTGAATGGCCTGGATGCCTGGAGAGAAGGTCGTTCCGACTTTTTAAGGGGTAGCCCTATGATGTTGTTCATGTGGTTGTCTGAAAGATTTCGCTTGTCGACTCCTCCAAAATATCCTTTGTCCACTGTACCCAACTTCTTTTTACGCTACTTCATCCGCATGGGCCTGTATGTTGAGAACTGGGAGAATTGGCTTATGGAGTACGGGGCTCGTGGGCTGTATTGGTCCGTACCTTGGTGGGGACAGTTGCAGCCTATTTTTGAGCTAGGAGAATATTCATATGTGCGGCTAGTTGGTCTCAGGCAGACCTCTTTTTATTTCCCTTGTCGGCTTTTGCGTCAATTTGGCTGGGCGCATGTCATGCCCCCTCGGACCTCAAATTTCTTTCCACTAGAAGATTTGACTGAGCGCTTGCGTCTGTTTCTTGGATCTCTGTGGGAAAATCGGCGTCCGTCGACCCGTCCCTCTCAGTCTGTTGGGAAGGTTTGCCATGTCCCCAAAGATTATATGAAGTGGTTGTGGAGGGAAGTAGTCAGCAAGATGTTGGCAGTAGAGATCGGTCGGAGGTGGTTTGTTTTATCTGACTCTATGGAGGGGGGTGTTGTGATCTTTTCAAAGATGGTTAAGGCTCATCGGTCCATGGAATGTTCGTGGCACTCCATTCAGACAGGAGAGACTTGGGCTCCTCAGGATGTAGATGATGAGGGTGCAGGCTCTTGGGGTAGCTGTGGGTAGGACTCTTGGGGAGTTTATTTATGTAATAGATGTGGGGGATTTTGTCTGGTTTTTATTGTAGTAGGGGGAAGAGAGTTATCCGTTCCTTTTTATTATGTAATCCGTGTTGTAGTTTCTTATTAATGAAATAAATAAGTTTCTGATCATCCAGTCGTGCCTTTCGATGAATTTTGTATTTTGAATTATCTATACCAATCGCTAAGGCATACATAATCCTTTTGTTCAAGTAGATGTTTAGAATGAACTGTTGTTCTTGGAGATAAGAAAGGAATATATTTTTGTGAAAAAGAAGGGGCCGTGCTCATGTGAGGAGTATGAGCTGCCTACGTACCACTGGGGTTTTTGAAAAAGTTCTTATCTGTTTGAAAATAGTTTTTGCAGAGGATCAGACCCACGTAGTTCTGGGTAGAGGGAAATGGAGAGAGTTTTTTTTTAGAATAGAAGGGGGATGAGAAGAGTCATAGCGCGCCGAGATTTTGGACTAGGGGTAGAACTTCTTGAGATGGTCCAGATTGACTGGACAAGACATCTCTTCCCCATCCAGGTCAGTGAGCATGGCGGCACCGCCAGACAAGATCTTCCTCACAATGTAAGGGCCGCTCCAATTGGGTTTGAACTTTCTTCTGGGGTCCCAGATGGGTTCGATTATCTCTTTAAGAGCTAAATCCCCCTCTCGAACACCGCGGTCCTTGACTCTCTTGTTGAATGATCGCGCTATTCGGCGATGGTACCCTTGTATGTGGTAAAGAGATTTTAATCTCCGTTCATCTAGGAGGGATAGCTCATCAAAACGACCCTGGCACCAGTCTTCTTCACTAACCTTGCTTTTGAGCATGACACGTAATGAGTGTATTTCCACCTCTACAGGTAGGACTGATTCCATGACGTAGACCAAGGAGTAAGGGGTAGCCCTAGTAGAGGTTCGAACTGTGGTTCGGTAGCCCCAGAGGGCGTAGGGGATCCGGTCGGCCCAATCCCTACAACTTTCGGTCATCTTGCTGATGATGGGTTTGAGGTTTTTGTTGGCGGCCTCAACTGCGCCATTGGTCTGAGGTCGGCAGGGAGAAGATTTGTGTCTCTGAATCCCGTATTCGTTGACTATTTCTGTGACTTCTGCCTCAAAGTGCAAACCATTATCCGACACTAGCTCGTGCGGGATCCCCTATCGGTAGATGATATTTTTCTTGATGAATTTGGCCACCTTCTTGGCATTTAATACTACGTATGACTCAGCTTCGACCCATTTGGTGAAGTAATCGATGGCAACCAGGATGAACTCATGCCCGTTTGACTCTTTTGGTGTGACCTTCCCTATGATTTCGATAGCCCAGGTGGAGAACGGCCAAGGAGAAGCCATGTTGTATAATTCTCATGGAGGTAGATGTTGGAGATTGGAGAACTGTTGGGATTTAGGGCACCTCCGAACATAGGCGGTGCAATCCTGGGCCATGGTGGTCCATTAATAGCCTTATCGGATGATCTTCTTGGCAAGCATGTGACCGTTCATGTGGAGTTCGCATTCCCCGCTGTGGATTTTCTGCATTATCTTTTCAATGTCAGCCCCTACGATACAATGCAAATGAGTTCCATCGAAATTCTTCTTGAGTAGTGCTTTATGACAGATGATGTACTGACCGGCCAGCCTTCGGAGGGCAGCTCGGTCATTCTTATTGGAACCCTCGGGATACCTACCGTACCGAAGGAGGCACCAAATATCATAGTACCAGTAATTGACTAGCTCGGGGTCTTCTGTGGGGACAAGATTAATATGGTAATAATGGGTAGGTTTGTCTTGCTTTTGGACTAGGAAGAGGGTCATTGTTATTCCCCCGGGCATGTTGACCATGGAAGCCAAAGTAGCGAGAGCATCGGCTAGGTTATTCTTTGCTCGGGGTAGGTAATGGAAGGTGATATCTCAGAATTGGGAGGCCAACTCTTCAAATTGGGCGTAAAAGGGTTGGAGCTTTTCGTCCTTGACTTTCCACTTTCTGAGCACTTGACCGATGATAAGGGCAGAATCCCCGTACACATCAAGGTATTGAATACCTTTCTCAAGAGCGACCTGGAGGCCTACTGTGCATGCCTCATATTCTGTCATGTTGTTGGTACAAGGTAAATCCAATTTAATGGCAATAGGAGTGTGGGAGTCATCTGGGGAAACCCGAAGTATCCCAATGCCATATCCCTTTTTGTTGGCAACGCCATCGAAGAACATTTTCATCGGAGGCGGTCTTGAGTGGTGAAGAGGACATTTTCATCTGGAAATTCGGAGATCCGGCCACTTGTTTCTTCTACAGGGTAGTCAGCGAGGTAATTAGAGACGGCTCTTCCTTTAACGGCTTTCTGCGTGACGTACACGATATCGAACTCGATTAGGAGCATCAACCATCGGGCCATTCGGCTGGATAAGGAGGGTTTCTCAAGCAGGTATTTGATGGGATCCATTCGGGATACAAGTTTAATGGGGAAGGCGAGCATGTAATGTCGTAACTTTTGGTTGACCCAGACAAGTGCGACACATACTTTTTCCAAAGCAGTGTAGTTGACCTCGTACCCGTCCAACTTGCGATTGGCGTAATAGATGGGTCTTTCTTTGTCGGAGTCTTCAAGGTACTGGGCTAGCAAAGCCCCGGTTGCAGTGTCAGTTATGGTTAGGTATAAGAGCAAGGGGAGACTAGGCTGTGGTGGCATAGAAGTGGAGGTTGGGTTAGGTACTGTTTGATTCGATTAAAAGCTTCTTGGTAGGCCTCATTCCAAACCTTGGTTTAATCCTTTCGGAGGAGCTTGAAGATTGGTTCACAGATGGAGGTTAGCTGGCTGATGAACCGGCTGATATATTGTAATTTCCCAAGGAAACCTTGGACTTCCTTCTTTGTTCGGGGAGGTGGCATCTCAAGTATGGCCTTCATCTTGGCGGGATCTGCTTCTATCCCCTTCTCACTGACCATGAATCCTAAGAGTTTTCCTTTTGTAACACCGAAGACACATTTTTGTGGATTAAGTCGCATCTGATACTGCTGCAGTCGTTCGAAGAACTTTCGGAGAGCGGGAACATGACCTTCTCTAGTTTTGGACTTGATAATCATATCATCCACATAAACCTCAACCTCCTTGTGGATCAAATCGTGCAGGATAGTTGTGGAAGCCCTTTGATAGGTAGCCCCAGCATTCTTGAGACCGAATGGCATAACGGTGTAGCAAAAGATTCCCCATGGGGTGATTAATGCGGTTTTCTCTTGATGGTCGGGGTGCATCTTGATTTGGTTGTATCCGGCAAATTCGTCGACAAATGGCTTGAGAGCATGACTGTCTGTGTTCTCCACGATCATGTCGATGTTGGGTAGCGGATAATCATCCTTCGGAGAGGCTTTGTTTAAATCTCGATAATCTACACACATTCGAACCTTTCCTCCTGATTTTAGTACAGGTACAATGTTGGCTAGCCACGTGGGATATTCGATTACTCGAATGAAACCCACGTTCAACTGTTTGACCCCCTCTTCTTTGACCTTAAGCGACCATTCGGTGCGTAGTTTTCTTAATTTTTATTTAACTGGCTTGTAATCCGGGAGAGTGGGGATCTCGTGCTGAGCTATTTTGGGGTCGATGTCGGGCATATCATCATAGGACCATGCGAAGACATCCGTGAACTCCTTTAGCAATTCTTCGAGTTGTGCGCGCTCATGCTCGTCAAGGGTGGCCCCTATCCTAATCTCGCGCAGTTGGCTACTAGAACCGAGATTAATAACGACAGTCTCTTCTTCATTAACTTGAACGCGGTTATGTTGTTTATTATCAACCTTATTTAGATCAGTTAAGAATTGTTCATTTGCAAAATCATCATCATCAAAAGTTCGATTGGGATCTACACAATTAATGTAAGGCACAGCAAGATACTCAAAATCTTCGTTTATTTCATTGATAGGAAAAACAACATTGAGAACCTCATCAAAAGAGGTCTCGATTACATTTGAGCAAGGATGGACAACAGTAGATAAAACAGGGTAAACATTGGGGTTATGGGAGATTTCAACAGGTAGAGTTGGCGTAGCATGCCAGTTGAGCAGAGGTGTATCAACAGCTTTAATCAGACGGGATGGGTCCCTTGATGTAGTGCCTGAATGAACCATGCAGAGTGTCAGCCCCAGTATCTGCAAGTTGAAGGAATCTTCGGAATCAATTTCCTCAGTCTCTTTAGTATCTTTGATAAGAGGTGGTACCTGGTATTGGTAATTTTCGGCCCATGGGTAGTTGTCTTGGAAATAGATATCCATTCCAGGCTTTATCTTCTTGTCTGCGTGGTCATACCATGGTTCTGGAAAACCGCAAAAGGGGAAATCCTCACCCTCTTTAATGAATCGTCCATTTAAGGAATCACCTGAGATAGCTCGAACGTAGTCTAACCCTCTTTTTGATCGAGTCTGGCGGATCATTCTAAGCTCTGGTTCTGATGGTTGATATCCCAAGTCGCAAGGAGGGAAAGCTTTTTTCAGTTCGACAGGCTGAAGTATCCCATGTTGTCTTTGTCCTAGCCCCAGTCCGGGCATGAAGTGCATGTTTCTGAACATCTGAATCACATTGACATTTCCATGAGGGTCGTATTCTGGACAAACCCTTTCTTTGAAACCGTCCCCTGCCGGGAGTAAGGATGGTTCAACTTGGAAACCTGATAGGAGCATATCATTTGACCCATGCTGTATCTCAAGGATTGGACTGCCGGTGCTTGCACCCTCGGTGTTACCGTCGTCACCCAAGATGGTGATGACTCGCCCGTAGGCGAAGAACTTCAGTTTCTGATGGAATGAGGAAGAGACACCCTTTATACTGTGGAGCCAGGGTCGTCCGAGCAACAAATTAAAACAGGCCGGGATATCGATGACTTGGAATTCGACGACAGGGTTTATAGGTCCAACCCCTATTACAAGTTTTATGGATCCCATTACCTCACGACAGGTATTATCGTAGGCACGCACGGCAGAGGATGTTGGAGCGAGGTCACTTTCTTTCAGTCCTAAACATTTGAAGGTTCTCAGTGGGCAGACATTCAAAGCGGATCCGTTGTCAATGAGAGAAAGTGGTACCACCTTCCCCATAACTTCGACGGAGATGGTGAGTGCATGATTGTGATTTGGCCCAATTTTGGGGATTTCTTCTTCAGAAAAGGACAGCATTCGGGTGGAGGTCAAGGACCCGACCAGGTTCACCGCTTCTTCTGGCGTGGTAGAAGGAGGAACTATAGGTCCAACGAGTAATTTGATCAAAGCATTTATGTGTAATTGGGAAGATATGAAATTGATCGAGGATCTTGCTCTCCTCGAGGGTCATTTCTGGCATAGGAAGGTTTTCAACGCCCTTCCCCTTATCATTTACTGGTAGCGAGCTTGGAACTTGGTAATGTCTCCCAGATCTGGTCATGTGATTTACTGAAGAAGGGAAGAACTTAAATCCAGTTTCCTCATCAATCTCAGGTAGTTCTGCCACCTTATCTATTTCTCCGAGGAGTTCCTCAAATGATATCATCCCACATAAGTTAGATATCGGGCCATTTCCTCCTGAAGCTTGTTCTTCATTTAAAACTTCAAATTCTTCCCCTCATCCGGTGGCAACAATTATATTTTCCCTTGTGAAATCAATACATTCCATAACTTTAACGGCTTCTTCATATAGGTCTTCCCATTCTATGGGGATGTGTAAGGGTGAAGGGACCAGGTGCCCTTGCAGCTTCAAAGTGTCAAGTAACTCGGTGATACTGCAAATGTTGTTGGTTTGCCTGAATTCTTCCGTCTTGATCCGGACAACATCATCTAAGCAGATTTCGTCGGTTGGTACCACCCACCTATCTGATTCTTGGGCCCATTTCTGTGCTTCCAAAAACAACGTACTGAACCTCTGGCAGTCGATAATCATCTGTGAGGGCAATTTCAGCCCGAACTCTAGGAGTTGGTTTAACACCTCTGACAATTCCATACTTCCACTTTCAGAACAGGTCCGGACAGTGATGCACGCTCTGGTAAGGAGTGACAAAGCCTAATCAGCGGGGCTAGCAGGGTGTAGGAGGAAATATGGGCGAAGTTGAAGGGGTTTAGGAGGGTATAAGGCTGTGATTTGAGTTGATGGATCGAAATCTTGGTTTTCTTCCAAGAAGATGGCATTGGTGTGATTTAGGAGTGGGTTATGAGTAGTGTTTGGTTTAGGATTGGTTGGTGGGGCAATGGTACCCCGGTCAATGAGATATTGGATTATGTTTCGAAGGTGGAAGCATTGGTCGGTGGTATGGCCAGCTGTTTGGTGAAAGGCGCAATGAGCATCGGTCTTGAAATTTCTGGGAAGTGGATTGGGTAATGGACGTGGATCCAGGGGCTTTATAAGGTTTCGGCTTAACAGGGCTTGGTAAACTTTGGAGAGGGGAGCATGGAGCTCAGTGTATTCCCTTCGGACGGGGGCAGGGTAGCTTTCTGTTGCCCATGATGTGGTTGGTTGAGAGATATTGTTGATGGTTGAGACTGCGCAACTGACAGTCATATTTTTTGGGGGTGAACTATCCGGACACCTTCTTTGGTTCAACTTCTGTTTTGGCAAGACCCTCTTCGATTTCTACTCCTTCTTCTCTGAGAGCTCGAAAATGGGGGTAGTACTGTCCTCCCATGGTTGCTCGAACATGGGGCAAGAAATTCTTCTTCACTTTGCTGACTTGTTCTTCTTCAGATGGCCGATTAGTCATGGTAGCCGCTTTTTCCCTCCATCGGGCTATAAAGTTACTGACGGATTCTCCTGAGTTCTGTTTGAGCAACTCCAAATCACGGCAGGTGACCTCAATCTCTTTGTTGTATTTGTACTGTGACATGAATTCTCGGGCTACATCCTCCCAGCTACGGATTCTGGATTCCTCAAGAGATAATAACCATCGGAGATCACTGTCTTTCAAAGTTTGCTAAAATAATTGGGCCATCACCTCTTCGGAAGCCCCTAGTAGAGTCATGGAACGATGATAACTGCGAAGATGAACAATCGGGGGACCACTCCCTCCAAACTTCTCGATATTTGGCATCTTGAACTTCTCGAGTAACCTCGCTTTAGGATAAGGAGACATATGGGTGTAGTCCATGTAATTTCCAGAGATCCTGACTTGGTCAAACTTCTTGGTGAGCATTTTAAGATCTTCTTTGACTTTGTTCAACTCCTCCTCCTTTGGATCAACAACCATAGGTAAGTTAGCCATAGGTTGGGCGATGTTTGGCATTGGAAGCTGGGCAGGTGGTGGCCCTCTAGCTTGAGGGGCACGCGGAGCGTGCTGATATTCTTTCGGAACCCAGATGGGATCGGGTGGACCCATAGCGCGAGGGAACAGGGCCTCGGGCTCTTAAGGAATAGGGACTTGGTTTCGTTGCATTTCTCGGACCTCAGCTTGGAGGTTGTCAATCTTGGCCACGAGCTGAGCTAGGACCGTCGGCAGATCCGGTTGTATGACTAGTGCTTGATCTGTATTCTCCATGGAATATGGATGGATTCCAGACTCGAATGAAGTAGTAGAGGAACGGAAGAAACTCCGGGGTGATTTTACTGAAGACCTAAGCCAATAGGGAGCCAGGCCAAGGGCATACGATCAACCTGAGAAGGCGTTGGATGAGATTTATTTTTGAGAAAAGGGAAGGGACTATTTTTGGATTTTTGATAAAAAAAAGGAGAAATGTTTTTGGATTTTTGATAAAAAAAAAGGGAGAAATGTTTTTCGAGACGGAACTCAGCATGATTATTATGATTATTATGTTCTCACTTGTATTTAATTCTCCTAAATTCAATGCCGGACGGGACCCGATCCTGGAAAAGTGGGGTTTTAATATATGTAAAGCTACGGTTTGGACTTGTAACCAGGCTCGCAGACAGGGTCCCATTTTAAAAATGCACAAAAATTTTGGCGGAAGATCGACCCGGAATTTTGGCAGAGTTTCGGGTCAAAACTGGGAATCTAAAGTGCGTGTCCTAGGTTTGACACCTATATGTGGGTATGCAGTTGGTTGGGTGAATCGGAATGGGTTCGCCCCTTTGGCGTGACTTCCACGATATACGTCTTGCTCTTGTGGGCAATCGGTACGTGTGGACAAGCCATTTGATATACCTGAGTGTACGTGAATTGCCTCACCATATACCTCATGGGGACGGTACGTGTGAGAGAGAATTCGATATACTCGGCGTACGTGAACGAATTCCCTACGATATACCTCCCGTCATGACTTCGGTCAAGAGGTACGATGCGGGGGAACCGTTCGATATACGTCGAAGGTACTTGGCCAATGGGAGGTGAGAATCATATCGCTTAGGCTAACTGCGACCTGCCGGACCAGCGCCCATCATGAAGTGACCCTCCAGTTACTGGGTAAAATTTGGTCAATATCAATGCTCTTTGGTGATGTCGTGTGAATCATGCTGATTCTCTTATTAGTATTTTATGATGAGAATGCCTTTCTTGATTATTCCAAACCGGGAACAAAGCACAAGTACCTCAAAAGGTACACCAATTATGGATGGGTGATGCGTGCAACATGGGGATATACATGTGATCCTAGGTGCACGTGGTGTGAAGTGTACATGGAGAATTTTTCTACAAGTGTGTGAACATAAGCATAAGCATGGGATACACATATGAGAAAGGGGAACATGCAGATATGGGGGGGGAGCATAAACAAATATAGCATCCATGTAAATAGAGTCAAGCCCTCAAAATAAATAAAAATCCCCAGCAGAGTCGCCACTGTGGCCATCCCCGCCGATCCCAGCCGCGGAGGGAGGAGGAATCCTTCGGGTCCCGCGCGTCCCCTCTCGGGAGAGCGCTCCGATCGGCGTCGATTTTGTGAGGTGTGAAAAATGTAGAGAGATTCAGAGTCGCCAGTCTATTTTACTCAAAACAGACAAAAGAAAAAAAGGGGAAGCCACCCCGAAGGATGGATTCCAAAGACATACTGGTGCATGCGAAACCAAATGATTCAGAAAGGGTTTGGAGGCTTAGTTACGAAATGGGAAGGTGTTAGGCACCCATTCCTCCCTTTCGGTCTCTCATGGATATTTGTTATTTTCCTTTATGTTTCCCCCCGTGAGATGTGTGCATGTGTATATATATAGAATGGAGGTAGGAGTCCTCGACTTGTATCATGAAAGGATAAAGCGAGTCATCCGTAGGAAGATATAAAAGTAATATTAGAAAATTACGATTTACGCGGTTACCCCTACGTTGATCGCTATAAGGGAACGATAACGCATATGGAGTAATGCGTCACTAAGAATAAGTATATATATAATATAAGAAAAATGGATTTAGAAAATAGAAAATGAGAGAAAAAGTGAGAGAAAGGACTCGACTCTCGGGTTTTACCCCGAGACGCCTACGTAGCCTATAAAGGCATCAAAGTCCACGTAGTTCGCATACAAAGCAAAGGGGTGGGGTTTATCCTATAAATCCAAATGTGGGATCTCTTATTTGTAGGGGTGTGTGTGAGTAGAAAAAAGTGTTTTAGTTGTGGGAAAAGCGTGAAAAAATGTGAGAATCCCTTATTTGGAATTTATGAGCAAACCCTCTTTTTCTTATTTTTTGGGTTTTTTATTTATATGAAAATATGGGATGTGCAATAATACTATATAAAAAAAAGCATATTATGATGTGTGAGATGATATTAAAAAAAAAGGGCTAAGTAAGAAAACAAGTTATTGGGTATTCAAGAGAATTTAAGAGAGAGTTTGAGAAAGTTGGACCTTCTTGAAGATCTTGAGCTTGATCTTGAATGTTGGAGAGCAGCCCTTGAGCTTGGATGATGATGGAGAGTGGTTAATTCACCAAGTTTGATGAAAAGGATGATGAAAATTGGAGGTAAAAGAGGGATTTGGAAGTTGAAATCACGCTGCCTTCGAGAGAGGTTTCTGGGATTCGTTCAGAGAGATTTCTATCAGATCTGGGCTCCCTTTGCAAATGAGGCCAAGGCCTCCTTTTTATAGGCCCAGGGGCTGTCGATCGGACCTATCATGGCACTGCCTATCGGCAGGTGCCGATAGGCAGGATCTAGGACCTGCCATTTGGCAGTGCGCCTCAGGCTTTTTCGGATAATTGGCCGCCGCGGGCAAACCGTTGGTCAGAATTGTGCACGGGGCATACCATTGGAAAGGTAATTCAGATACCTTTAAAAGTCCTTTGAACCACTCCCGAGTTTGGGAGTTGACTTTGGGTTAAATGTGGTTTGGAAGTGTTTGTCGGTCCATTGGACGGGGAATCCTGCGGACGTAAACGGATCGTTCGTCCGCATTGTAAGTTTGAATCATGCACGGGGCATACCATTGGAAAGGTTAGGATATGTACTTCGACATTCCAAGGAGTTTGACCCGGTTTGGAGAGTTGACTTTGGTCAACCGGTCCCGGGAAGCGCTCGGTGTCTTCCAGGAGTCAAATGGATCGTTCGTCCGCATGGAAAGTTGGAATTGCGCATGGGATGGATCGTTGGAAAGTTTATTCAGTGCCCTTTGAAGATTCATTTAGCCTCGGTCGAGCTGAAGAGTTGACGTAGGTCAAACAGAGCCCGGGAGTGCCCGGTGGCCTCTGGGTCTAGTTTCGGACGCAAATGGCGCGTTCGTCCGCATGGTAAGTCGGAATCGCGCACGGGGTGAACCGTTGGAAACGGTATTCAGTGCCCTTAGAAGATTCATTGAGTCTCGATTGAGACGAGGAGTTTGACTTTTGAGTCAAACTGAGCCGGGGGGTGCCCGATGGCCTCCAGGTCAGTACTCAGGATGTGACCTGGGTTTCTAGTGATGAAGGGAGGTTCTAGGGACCTAAGGAGAGTTAAGGGGTAACAGAATGGGGTGTCTACACCTAGTGTTGGAGAAAAGACATGTTCGCAACTCTAAAAGGATGTTAACTTTCTTTGCTATACTTCCACTATTGAACCAAAGATTGTTAAAGAAGCCTTGTTAGATGAATATTGGGTCAATTCCATGTGAGAAGAATTAGACCAATTTGCTAATCAGAAAGTCTGGAATCTAATTCCTTTTCCCCAAGATGTTCATGTTATCAGTACTACATGGATCTTCAAGAACAATTATGGTAAATATGTTGTCGTTTTAAGGACAAAGAAACACTAATGGCTCAAGGATACACGCAAGTTAAAGGTGTAGATTTTGACGAGTCTTTTTCCCCCACTATTGGGCTTGAATTAGTTAATTTTTTTGGCCAGACATATCATGTGCCTTCGACTTTAAGTTCTATAAAATGGACATCAAAAGTTACTTTCTTAATTTAGTCTCTAATAAGAAGTCTATGTATCACACCTTATGGACTTTGAGGATCCTAAATTCCCAACACACATTTATCACCTCAAAAAGGCTTTGTATGGCCTTAGACAAACACCTAGATCTTGGTAGAAACTTACCTCATATCTTGTGGAAAAAGGGTTTCAAATGATAAATAGCGGATAATATATTATTTTTGCTATCTTATGTGAAAGACTATACAGTGGACCAAGTGTAATCATTGTATTCTCTAGTACAAGTGGTAGGTAAGCCTTTAAAACTGGATGCTTCAACAACGCCTGTTAATAGGCCAAGCGTTCCTAGGTTTTGTGTCGATTCATATCTTTTTAAGACTAACATAAAAGTGTTAGGATAGGCTATGAAGACAATGGGTATTGACATGACATAAATTATATGAATATACTTGAATACTGTAAAAATTATTTTAAACTTGTCCATAATAAATCTATGTGTATTTTTAATGCTCAGGTGAATCAAAAAGTGGTGGACAAAGAGAGAGAAATAATGAATGAAGAGGGGAATAATACAATTATTGAAAGCATTCTAAAGAGACCTACACTAAGTCAGGATCACACTGAGAACATTAAAGTGGGTGGAGTTGATACAAGCATTGGAGATTAGGGTTATAATAAAGAAGGATAGATCCAACAAGTTAAGAAGACTTCCAATAAGAATAAAAAAATGTCCATAAAAGATAAGTCTAGAGTGAATACAACTGGAGTTGATAAATTAATTGAAGACTAGTGTTATGAAAAGGATGGAACGACGCATCAAATTGAGGAGACTACCAAAAATAAGATAGAATTGGACATCAAAGATAAGGTTAGAGTGAATCTAGCAGTTATTCAGGAGCATATTGATAAAATAAAGTCAATAACTATTGATAAAGATGATACCAAGGTGGTTGAAAACACAAATTTATGCCCAAGAGCCACATAACTGGTAGAGAAGGAATATTTTTATCTTTATGATAATTTACCTTTGTTTTATTCTAAAGATTATGGTGATAGGCATGTTCCATTTATGGAAGATTACATTTGTTTTCAAAATAATGTAATGGGACTTTAAAGAATAAGATTACGAAAAAGGAGTGGTAATAATTGTATTCTCTGGCACAAGTGGTAGGTAAGCCTTTAAAACTGGATGCTTCAACAATCGCTGTTAATAGGCCAAGCGTTCCTAGGTTTTGTGTCGATTTATATATTTTTAAGACTAACCTAAAAGTGTTAGGATAGGCTATGAAGACAATGGGTATTGGCATGAGATAAATTATATGAATATACTTGAATACTATAAAAAGTATTTTAAACTTGTCCATAATAAATCTAAGTGTATTTTTAATGCTCATGTGAATCAAAAAGTGGTGGACAAAGGGAGAGAAACAATGAATGAAGAGAGGCATAATACAATTATTGAAAGCATTCTAAAGAGACCTAGACTAAGTCAGGATCACACTGAGAACATTAACCAAGAGTAATCATTGTATTCTCTGGCAAAAGTGGTAGGTAAGCCTTTAAAACTGGATGCTTCAACAACGACTATTAATAGGACAAGCGTTCATAGGGTTTGTGTTGATTTATATTTTTTAAGACTAACATAAAAGTGTTAGTATAGGCTATGAATACAATGGGTATTAGCATGAGATAAATTATATGAATATACTTGAATACTATAAAAAGTATTTTAAGCTTGTCCATAATAAATCTAAGTGTATTTTTAATGCTTAGGTGAATCAAAAAGTGGTGCACAAATCGAGAAAAATAATGAATGAAGAGGGGAATAATACAATTATTGAAAGCATTCTAAAGAGACCTAGAATAAGTCAGGATCACACTGAGAACATTAATGTGGGTGGAGTTGATACAAGCATTGAAGCTAGGGTCATAATAAATAAGGAGAGATCCAACAAGTTAAGAAGACTTCCAATAAGAATTAAAAAATGTCCATAAAAGATAAGTTTAGAGTGAATACAACTGGAGTTGATAGAATAATTGAAGACTAGTGTTATGAAAAGGATGGAACGACCCATCAAATTGAGGAGACTACCAATAATAAGATAGAATTGGACATCAAAGATAAGGTTAGAGTGAATCTAGAAGTTATTCAGGAGCAGATTGATAAAATAAAGTCAATCACTATTGAGAAAGATGATACCAAGGTGGTTGAAAACACAAATTTATCCCAAAGAGCCACAGAACTAGTAGAGAAGGAATATTTTTATCTTTATGATAATTTACCTTTGTTTTATTCTAAAGATTGTGGTGATAGACATGTTCCATTTATGGAAGATTACATTTGTTTTCAAAATAATTTAATGGGACTTTAGAGAATAATATTACGAAAAAGGAGTGGTAATAATTGTATTCTCTGGCACAAGTGGTAGGTAAGCCTTTAAAACTGGATGCTTCAACAATCACTGTTAATAGGCTAAGTGTTCCTAGGTATTGTGTCGATTTATATATTTTTAAGACTAACCTAAAAGTGTTAGGATAGGCTATGAAGATAATAGGTATTGGCATGAGATGAATTATATGAATATACTTGAATAATGTAAAAAGTATTTTAAACTTGTCCATAATAAATCTAAGTGTATTTTTAATGCTCATGTGAATCAAAAAGTGGTGGACAAAGGGAGAGAAACAATGAATGAAGAGGGGCATAATAGAATTATTGAAAGCATTCTAAAGAGACCTAGACTAAGTCAGGATCACACTGAGAACATTAACCAAGTGTAATCATTGTATTCTCTGGCACAAGTGGTAGGTAAGCCTTTAAAACTGGATGCTTCAACAATGACTGTTAATAGGCCAAGCGTTCATAGGGTTTGTGTCGATTTATATCTTTTTAAGACTAACATAAAAGTGTTAGGATAGGCTATGAATACAATGGGTATTAGCATGAGATAAATTATATGAATATGCTTCAATACTGTAAAAAGTATTTTAAACTTGTCCATAATAAATCTAAAAGTGTATTTTTAATGCTCAGGTGAATCAAAAAGTGGTGGAAAAGGGAGAGAAATAATGAATGAAGAGGGGAATACAATTATTGAAAGCATTCTAAAGAGACCTAGAATAAGTCAAGATCACACTGAGAACATTAAAGTGGGTGGAGTTGATACAAGCATTGGAGATTAGGGTTATAATAAAGAAGGAGAGATCCAACAAGTTAAGAATACTTCCAATAAGAATAAAAAAATGTCCATAAAAGATAAGTCTAGAGTGAATACAACTGGAGTTGATAGAATAATTGAAGACTACTGTTATGAAAAGGATGGAACGACCCATCAAATTGAGGAGACTACCAATAATAAGATAGAATTGGACATCAAAGATAAGGTTAGAGTGAATCTAGCAGTTATTCAGGATCATATTGACAAAATAAAGTCAATCACTATTGAGAAAGATGATACCAAGTTGGTTGAAAACACAAATTTATCCCCAAGAGACACAAAAATGGTAGTGAAGTAATATTTTTATCTTTATGATAATTTACCTTTGTTTTATTCAAAAGATTGTGGTGATAGACATGTTCCATTTATGGAAGATTACATTTTTCTTTCAAAATAATTTAATGTGACTTTAGAGAATAGGATCATGAAAAAGGAGGAAGAGGAGGTGAGTATTTCGAAATAAGTCTCTAGCCATAAAATTAATGCAATGGAAAAGTCAAATGGAGTTCCAAAAGGAGTCAAAGTTCAAGATCTTATATTTAAGAGAGTCATGAGATTAGGCCAAAAGAAGAGTAATAGCTTATCCTCTTATATCCATCCATGATTAATAGTCTTATATGGAATGTTAGGGGAGTGGGGAATAAATCTACTAAAAGAAGGCTTAATAAGTTTTGCATAACTCCCAAGTTGCCTTTAATAGTATTACTAAAACATATGGTAGATGCAAAAATGATGGAAGATTTAAGAAGAGTTCTTTAATTTGAAGTTTATGGAGAAAATTGCAACAATGAAATTTGGTGGTTTTGGAGAATTTTAATGGATTGGCAAATGACTAAAGATGGAGAGCAGAGTGCTCTTATAAAGTCGAGAATCCCATGATTTTAACTTTTATATATGTAAATATGGTATATGCAAAATGTTATAGGAGTGGGGCTGTTATTATGGGAGGAAACTCATCAAAACTCAATTTAGGTATCTATAGATCGATTATTAGTTATTGGTGATTTTAATATAGTTGTGGATAGTTTATAATATGTATGAGGTAATGTGATTATTTAATTAGATGTCTTGGATTTTAATACTTGTATAATAAATGCTGGTATTATTCATGTTGGATATGAGAAATCCAAATTTACCTGGTTTAACAATAGGGAGCAAAACCTAATTTGGGAAAGGTTAGACAAAGGGCTTATAAACCAAGCGTGGTTATCTAAATTTCACCAAACATCATTGAAACATTTGAATAAAAAAATTCTCTGATCACTCTCCACTGCTGGCTTCTATTCAAATTAGGAATGAAAATGGTCCAAGAATTTTTAAATTTCAAAATATGTGATGTGGTCATAAAGATTGTTCAAAACTCTTGGGAAGAAGCTACTGAAGGGACTAGTTTGAATAGGTTCTCTTATAATCCTAGAAGAGCGAGCCAGGCTTTACAGAAGTGGAACATAGATAATTTCAAAAAAATCTTTCAAGAAGTAGCCAACTTGGAGGATTCATTTTTGAAGTATGAAGTGGAATATGCAAAAGATCCGAGTCATCAAAAAAGAGATAAAGTGTTTGCTACTATGGCCAATCTTACTTGAGATTATCATGTGATGAGCAATACTAGAGCCAAAAATCTAAGGCGAAGTGGATAAAAGATGGGGATAAAAACATCAAAGAAAAATCATTTAGTTGTCAATAACTCTAGGAGCCATATGTGGATTCATAAAATCAAAAGAAAATCATGTGATTGGATTGAATATCCTACAGGGATGAAAAGGTGAACTTGTGAGCTATTATGAGAAGTCGTTGTAAGAAGAAGTAAAAGAAGAGGGTGATGAACTATTTGAAGTTATTCCTAAGATTGTTACTGATGGTATTCGTGAAGATATCTCTTTTATTTATGAAGAGGAGGAAACTTTTGAAGTTGTAAAGAATCTTAACTCAAATAGTGTTTCTAGGGTGGATAGCTTTAATGGCTTTTTATATATGAAGTGTTGGGAGACTATTAAAGAGTAGCTGATGTTCAAGACTTTTTCTTTGGTAAAGAGATTCCTAAAAGTTGGAGTTCAAATCATATTTGTTTGATCCCTAAGACTAAAAATCCAAAAACTTATAAAGTCTTTAGATCAATAAGTCCATGTAAATTTTGATATAAAGTTATACCCAAAATTTTAGCTACCGGAATTTCTTCTATGATTCCCTCAATTTGTCTCTCCTTTTCAAGATGGATTTATCCAAAGAAAGAATACACTAGATAATATTTTATTGGGTCGGGAAATGGTTCTCTTGTTGGTTAGGAAGACTGTTGGGACGAATGTTGTCATTAAATTGGATATGACAAAAGCTTATGATAGGGGGTCTTAGTGGTTTCTTATTCAAACCCTGATAGATTTTAGTTTTGTATAGATTTTCGTTGACATTGTGTGGATAAGAATTTCCTCAACTTGGTTCTCAGTTGTAGTTAATGGTCAACCTGCTAGATTTTTCAAGTCCTCTAAAGGATTAAAACAAGGATATCCATTATCTCTAAGTTTATTTGTGGTTGTTGTATAGGTTCTAAGTATGGCTCTTCATTCTCTTATGATAAATGGTACTATAGGATCTTTCTCTTATCCTAGAGTTTGTCATATTGGTATCCATCTTAGCTTTGTAGATGACATATTCATTTTCACTAATGGTTCCAAAAGAATATTAGATAAGTTGATGGAATTTTTGCACAAATATGAAGGGGTTTTTGTCCAATTGATCAACTTAGCTAAAAGTAATTTACTAGTGGGGACAAAGTTTGTGGAAAAAGGAAATATATTATTGAATCAACTATTAGATTGATAAATTTTAATCTTTCTATTAAATACTTGGGATGCCCATTATTTAAAAAGTTATTTATTTTTAAGGATTGGTGGAGTTAATTAGATGCAACGTTCAAGGACACAAATCAAATTTTTTATCTTATAGTGGTAGACTTGTACTCATTAAATCTGTGTTGAACTCTATACCGATATACACCTTATCAACTTTATCTCCTCCTAAGTCTATTTCAAATATAGAATTGATAAAATGTTCAGTGAATTTTTTGGGGGGGATCTAACAAGAAATTTGGCAATAAATATTAATGGCTTAAATGGAGAGACTTGTAATTTCCTATTCAGGGGGGAAGCCTGGGGATTAGAAGTGTAGAGGATGTGTCTAAGGCTATTACTATGAAAACTTCTGGGAAATTCAAAGTGGATTGAAGAATTTGGTATAATTTTACGAGGGAAAAATATAGAAAGTCTTTAGTAGAAAACGGATAAATGGCTATTAAAAAAATTCAGTTTGCTTGGGATAATGTGGAACAGTTTTCAAAACTTATTGAAGATGATATAATCTGGTCTCTATTTGAAGATGGCATTTTGGTTTTAAGATTTATATTGAGTCTGTTAAACAAAGTAGACATGTATTTGTGGTAGCTAAATCAGCTTGGAGTCCTCAATTGCCTACCAAAATGTCAATCTTCATGGGGAGATGTCTTAATAATGTGGTTCCATTAGAGAATAATGTGAAGAGATTAGGAGTGAGGCTTGCTTTTATATCGATGTTGTCACAACTACTTTGAAGATCTGAACCACCTATTCATCATTGGTCATGTTGCTATAATTGTTTGAAATTTCTTTAGGGGTTTCATAGGTATAAAGATGAACTTTATAACTTTTAAAAGCTATACAAATTAACCGGTGACTCGAAAACTCAAATAATTCAATTATAAGTTCCTGATTTAAGTGCTTTCGATTACTAATATTTGGGTGATTTGGAAGAGTATAGAAAAGGCAGTTTATGAAAGCATTTATATGAAAAGTAATACTATTATTCCTCAAAAAGTTTGAAGTAATTAGGAGTGAAGAGCTTATAAACCTGTTTTCACTGAAGAAATCTAAAATTAATGCCACAGATATGAAGTTTATCACAGATCAAAAGCCAATAAGAAACCGAATAAAACTTAACACTGGTAGAAAATCTAAAGGAAATCTTGGAGAATGTGGTTATGGTGGTATTCTTATAAATGAAAGTGGTTCCTTCCCATGGGTATTTTTAGACTATGGTGGTTTTAATACTAATAATGTTGTAAAGGCTTTGGCTATTAGAGATGGTCTAAGACTTTGTAAGGAGAGGAATATCGTTAAAGTTGATATAGAATCAAACTCTAAGATTTTGGTGGACATCTTCACAAACAAAGTTTTTAAAATCCCTTAGAGAATCAAAAACACTGTCAAAGATATCAATCAAATCACTGGGATATGGATATAAATTTTCTTCATTTTTTTAGAGAAACAAACACTGTTGCAAATAATTCGGCTAATTATTGAGTTAGAAGTGAACAAAACTCAATATTTAATGTTTTTAGGACCTTCCTCAAAATTCTAAATTTTTTGCAAGGTTAGATGAAAGGAGCATGCAAAATTTGAGGATCAATAAGGGATATTGATTACTATAGGATTTGTTTTTATCTTAGTTTATTATTTTTAATGCTTTTCTTTAGTTTTCTTCTCTTGCGATTGATGTATTATCGGTTATTTATAAAACTCTCTTTTTGTTTATGTTATCTAGTTGTAATGCCACATTGGGATGTATATTCTCCATTTCTATGATCCAATAAACTTAGGGGTACTGTTCCCCCCCCCCCCCCCCCCCCCCCAACAAAAAAAAGAAAATAAAAAAGATAACATTTTTTTAGCTCCACAAATAATAAACATGCTCAAGACTTTTCTTCTTTAATGTAAAATGAATTTGAGATGTCAATTGGATAGTGAAATTTTCATTTACCAATATAAGTATGTTAAGGACCTTGTGAAGAAACTTAACACTCGATCTTCTAAACACAAACGCCCTCCCATGAGTGTTTCTATTAAGCTTGAAACACATGTCAATGGAAAGGGTGTGGACGAAGCTCTTTATCTTAGTATGATAGGTAGTTTCTTATACATCATGGCTAGTCATTCTGATATATCCTTTAGTGTAGAAGTTTGTTATCTCTACCAATCCTGTCCAAAATAGTCCCATTTAAAAGTAGCTAAAAATCATTAAATATATTAACGAAACTAAGGACTTTGGTATTTCATATCCTAGGGATACTAATACTTTTACTTATCAGCTTATTCGCGTTT
Source organism: Sambucus nigra (assembly GCA_949130495.1). Classification (NCBI taxonomy): domain Eukaryota; kingdom Viridiplantae; phylum Streptophyta; class Magnoliopsida; order Dipsacales; family Adoxaceae; genus Sambucus; species Sambucus nigra. The sequence goes on along the minus strand of OX422211.1, from coordinate 644,527,436 downwards.
TCATTGGGCAGTTAATGTTGAAGGTAGGAAGAGTACATCCCGTGAGTGCTTCCATCTTGGAAGTTCTTTAATTTCTTGGCATGTCAAGAAGAAAAGTTGTGTATCATTTTCCACGGACAAATTGAAATATATTACGAAGAGAAGTTTTTATGCGCAATTGTTGTGTATGATACAAATATTAACAGACTATAGTATTGATCAAGATTGAATTATTATTTATTGTGACAATACTAGTGCCTTTGATATTTCTAAAAATCACAATAAACATTCTATAACAAAGCTTATAAACTTACTCCATCATATCAATAGAGATATCGTTTAAGAAAGGTTGTCTCTTTAAACCGTGTTTCTACTGTACTTCAATTAGCAGATATTTTGATAAAACCTCTTTATGTTCATCATTGGTTATTTTCACGTTGATTGAATGTTTTATAACATGTTTAAGATTTTGTGCTCTTTATAGTGTTGCATTTTTATATCTTTTTTTAATATTGTCTTTATATAAGAGTAGGCGATATTTCTTGTTATAAAAAGATTTTTTAGAAACAATCATTCATATTATCTAAATGATATACTCCTTGCCATATCTTGTATATCAAATGGTCATTTTTTTATTACTTTTCCTTTTATTTGGATAATGTGATCTTTTATGTTTCATAAGATAAGTTCCTATTTTCTATTAAAGTCTTATAAATTTTGAGGAACTTTTTATTGAGAACATGTGCTCATATTTTATTGTGCTTTACACCACACTACACATTGATTCGGTGCCACTTTATGGGGGATGACAAAGTTATAAGATCTTTCACAAACGGATCAGAGTTTTCAGTATTTTGTGAAAGAGTGTCCATTATCCTAAAAATGTGTATGTTTGATATTTTTTCATGATTTGAAGGAGTTGGAGAACCTGGGTGTTAAATAAAAATCAAAAAACAAGGTGTGATTAGGGATGCAACATTAGGAAGATAGAGTTGACACTATTGGAAATAGCTCCCCGCCTTTTGTTAAGAGCAAAAGTCCCCATATACAAAAATAATTGTGAAAAAAGCGATGTTTCAAAGATTTATATCCATCCAAAATTGAGTGACATAAAGGATGTGAAAAAAAAAGGTTTTAACCATATGTAAGTATTTGTCTCGTGGTCAGCGAGGGTTGTGTTTTATAGATGTATTGAGGGGCTGGGTACCGTTCCCCTAGACGATGTAGCAGGCAATGTGAATGTCAATGTTTTGATCTTGCGTTCAGTTTTTTAAATCAAATGTATTTCAACCAAAAAGGATTTTTCATAATGACAACATAATTAATATAAGATCACACTTCACTATCTTCTCTCTAATGTACTTGGGATTAAAACAATCACTTAACACAGTATGAGATATGTTACAAGGAATATACCATGCATGAACTATACCAACATGCTCAAGAAACACAATGAAGATCATAACCAAGGAAATGCATACCAAAAGCTATTCAAATTTGACTTAATGTTTGCATCAAACCCTAGATCTCAAGCCTCAAGTATTGTTCAGACATCAACCAAGCAACTTTAACCAAATCACAACTTATGGTGATCAAACTCATGCCAGAATCACATCACAAGCCCACAATTATTGATTCAAGCACGTCAAGGAATTCTCAAAAATCCTAATGATTCTTACTTTATTTTATTGTACTTTAGGAGACATTGTATAAAAGTAAAGTAATATGTTTTATCTTATATATAATCGAAACATACTCACCTAAATCTACCTCAGGGCTATGCAATTCTTCCATAAAGCATGGCCCTAAACCTAACACCCTTTTACAATAAACTTGGGGGGTTTAGTCGACTAAAAGTAGTTTTTCCAGCTAAACCTTTTGATAAATAACTAAACCTAACCAACCTACAAACCAAAAGGAGTTATTGATACCAAAAATTATCCTGCTACGTAGACCAATCTTGTATGAACACACGTCATCCATCTGGGCATTAGTCCAAGTTAGCTAAAGCGATTCACAGACCAATCGAAGGAATGCCGACCAACAAGTTAAAGAAGCCCGACCAACACCAGGAAGATCGGCCAACAATGACAATAAATCGTCAACAGTAGTATACTTTATTAACATTATGCAAATGTAAATGCCTACATTATAAATGCATTCCCTTTTTTAATATTCTAACTCTAGTACACCCTCAAAGGGCAATTCATTGTAAACCCTACACCCAAGGAACATAAACCACGAGGAAAGAGGCACTTGAACGAAGAAATACACAACAGTGGGCGTAGGTTTTTCTTCAGCCAAACCACTTTAAAAATCCTTTGTCTCTTTTACTCATTTCTATCTGTGATCAATTAATTAGGTCAATCTAGTTTTTTACAATAACAGATTGGCGTCGCCTGTGGGAACGTCTTTGCAATCGTTCTCATTCATTCAAACACCTAAATGTAACGATGGCATTACTCCTGTCCCTTCTGCCCCACCAATAACGAATGAATTAATGGGAATTCTAGCCAGTATTATAAGAGGCCAAGAGGCCATGCAGGACACCATCAGGCAAATCATGCAAACTCTTCAGGAAGGAGCACCTGCTCTCTCTACTAGTGGAAATATGCCACCACCACCACTAAGAATTGGTAGGCGAAGTTAGTCAAGAACTACAGGGGACACATCCTATCGTCCAGGATCAAATTCACTATCCATGGTGTTAGAATATTTCAATACAAAGTCCTACTCTCCAGAAAGGCTAAGCGCCTTAGAAAGGCTAAGCCAAGCTTATCCCTTTGATCATTTTGGACCCAGGGGGAACAAAAATGTTCATAAGGCAATGTTAAGAAACACTCGATCTAATCGAAGGGAAGGGTCAGCCCAATCTAGATCAGATGCCCGACGTACTGCTCGGATCGAATAATAATCCCAAGAGAAGAGTTCAACAAAAAACAGGATAGCAATGCACAAGTCTGATGCTGGTAACATCGCTTTGAAAGGTTTTATCCATAGATTGGAGGATAGGCTAGGAAAGATGGCTAAGGCCAAAAACCCACTACAAAGAATCTTTATAAAAGGATCTCCCTTTGTGCAAGCAATTGTGGATTTCCCCATTCCAACAAAGTTCAAAGATCCAGCAATCACACCCAAATATGATGGTAAAACTGATCCAATCCTCCATATAGAATAATACCAAGCATCAGTTGATATTTATGCAGTTCCTGACGAAATGAGGTGTAGAGCATTCTATGGAACAATTATTAGATCTGCTGGTACAATAGCCTTCCTCGGGGATTGATTTCCAACTTCCACCAGTTGATCAAGCTATTTATTAGCAACTTTTATTTTGGAGCCAAGCCTGTAAAAAGGGTAGTACATTTGCTTAGTGTACGATAGAAGGAAGGAGAGAGCACCAGGGACTACATCACCCGTTTTAATATTGAAAAGCTGGAGGTTATGGATTATGAAGACAAAACTATTATAACATCCCTAATGAGTGGTTTTCTCCCTGAGAAGCTCTATTATACACTTACTAAAGATCCCCCAAAGACCATAGCAAAATTGATGGCCAAAGAAACCAAAATTATGAATATCGAGGAAGCAATGGCAGCCAAGAGGAGCTCGGGGGTAAAAGTTGAGGGAAAAAATGATAAGAAGGATCACAAAGATTCCAAGGAGCAAAAGGAATCAAAAGATAAAAGAATTATAGAAAAGCTCAAGAAGTATCACGACTACACTCCACTCACCATGGGCATTCATCATGTCTTGGAGGAGATTAAACATAATAAAGATGTGAGTTGGCCTGATAAGTTGAGGTGCTTCCCTACCAAGAGGGACAAAACTAAGTATTATGAGTTCCATAGAGACCATGTTCACATGACGGGTCATTGAATTGCCTTTCAAAATGAAATTAAACTCTCATCCGAAGAGAAACTGAAGAAGTTTGAGGTAGTGCCCTCTAGTGTTCATCATTACTTAAAATTCCTAACTAACTTTGGCGTAGGAATTGTGAAGGGCGATCAGAAAGTAGCCCGGGAATGCTACTACTCATTAGCCGAGCAGGAAGATCTGCAAGAAATTAAGAGGAAAACCACTACTTACTAAGTGGATACCTCTGAGCCTGATAAAGAATTTGAGATTGAAACCTTAGATCCTAGGGAGGAGACAGAGCTGGTAAAAGGTCTGATTGTAGAGGCAACAAAAAGCATAGTGTTTGATGAAGACAAACCAGAGCGAACTACTCAAGTTGGAAAAACGCTGGATCCTGTTCTTAAACAGGAATTAGTGAGCTTCCTTAGACGGAGAAAACACTTGTTCGCCTGGATTCATGAAGATATACTAGGGATTGATCCTAACTTCCTTTTCCATGAGCTCAATGGTAATAAAGAAGTCAAGACAGTAAGAAAAGGCGAAGAGTGTTCAGCCCTGGGAAGAACCAAGCCATACAAGAGGAAGTTAAAAAGCTTCAGAAAGAAGCCTTCATTGACGAGGTGAAATATCCAGATTGGTTGGCCAATGTTGTTATGGTAAAAAAGAAAAATAATAAATGGAGGATGCGTGTAGACTTCACAGATCTTAGCAAAGTATGCCCAAAGGATCATTTTCCTTTGCCCCGAATAGATAAGCTTGTGGATGCTACCTCAGGACATGAGTTACTTAGTTTTATGGATGCTTATTCTGGTTATAATCAGATCAAAATGAAGCCTAAAGATAGGGAAATCGCTTCTTTCATTACTCCCTGAGGAACTTATTATTATAATGTTATGCCTTTTCGTTTAAAAAATACAGGTGATCCATATCAAAGGCTGGTGAACAAGGTCTTTGAGGAAAAAATAGGCAAAAATATGGAAGTATATAAGGATGATATGCTTATAAAGAGAAAAAAAGCGTTTGACTATATTGCCAACCTCAGCCAAACTTTTGATCAACTTAAAAACCATTAGATGAGATTAAACCCGACCAAATGCGTCTTTAGAGTACAGGAAGGAATGTTCCTCGGGTATATAGTAAATTAGAGGGGAATTGAAGCAAACCCATACAAGATTAAGGCATTACTTGAGATGCAGTCTCCGACTCTGAACAGGTTTGTGTCCCTAGCTACAGATAAATGCCTACCATTTTTCAAAGTACTCAGAAAGAGTTTTGAATGGAACGAAGAATATGATAAAGCTTTTTCGGAGTTGAAGAAGTATTTGGGGTCACCTCCACTACTTTCCCGACCAATTATAGGGGGAAATTGTACCTGTACTTAGCTGTTTCTGAATCAGACGTGAGCTCTTCTTTGATCAGAGAGGATAATGGAATTTAAAATCCTATTTACTACACTAGTAAAGATTTTTGAGGACTAGAAATCAGGTACCCTTGCCTAGAAAAGTCGGCACTAGTGTTGATTGAAGCATCTAGACGCAAGAAGCCCTATTTTTAAGTCCATACGATAGTAGTGTACACTGATATGCCACTAAGGCAGGCATTACACAAGCCAGAGAAGTCTGGTAGATTAATGTATTGGGCAGTGGAATGGGGGGAGTATGACATTATCTATGAACCAAGGTCTTCTCTAAAAGTCCAATCAGTAGCGAATTTCATAGTTGAATTCACGTACCCCGAGGTGCCCGAGCAATAAAAGCAGCAGGCCGAGTAAGGATCAGGAGAAAATAAAATGAAAGAAATTGTTGAAAGTCAAACTCTCGAGGTACTTTTACCAGAAGAGGCCGTTGCTGACCTACCAGATTCCTCTTCCCGAACAAAGGATATGTCACAAAAGTGTGAGGAAGATAGGAGAAAAACATTCCACTATGGAATTTTGACAGACCAAGAATTTGACAACAATCTCCCAGTATGTAAGTTGATGGATCATCTTGTGCAACAGGCAGTGGAGCAAGTATAATACTTAAATCTCCCATATGCTCTTGCTTGACTAGATTTAGCAACCAGAGTTGAACTCTGATGAACTATTCCTATTGAGATTTTGGGCAATAGGAGTATAGATTAAGATTTGATGATAAATTTTATTGCTATAGACATGGGGCTATCTTGGATAGATCCCATCAGAGCATATATTGTAGAAAGAACCTTGCCAACAAACATAGTTGAAGCCAAAAAGTTTAAGTATAAAGCCTCCAGATATGTGTTAGACAAAGGAGTTTTGTAAAGGAGAGGATTGACAATCAATTTGTAGCGTTGCGTTCATCCATCAGAGGTCCCATACCTGATTCAAGAAGTGCATGATGGATCTCGTGGAGCTCACATAGCAGGAAGAACACTTTTACAGCGAATAAGTACTCAAGGATACTACTGGCCGATGATGGGAGAAGATTATGCAGCTTTTGCTAAAAAGTGTAATAAGTGACAAATGTATTCCAGCATTCGCAAGACTCCATAAACTACTCTCACACTAATAACTTCACCTTGTCCATTTGCCATGTGGGGTATAGACTTGGACGGGCCATTGCCAACCACCCAAGGAAGATTCAAGTACTTGGTTGTTGTAGTGGACTACTTTACAAAGTGGGTTGAGGCAGAGCCATTGATAGACATGCCTTATGAGAAGGTCTACCAATTCATTTATATGAACATCATTTGCAGATATGGGCTGCCTTATGCCTTCATCACCGACCATGGAACGCAGTTTGACAACGAGGAATTTGCAGCTTATTGTGCTCAGTACAACATCCAAAAATTACACTCTGCTCCAGGACACCCTCAGAGTAATAGGCAAACTGAAGTTACAAATAGGACTCTGATAAATGGATTGAAGAAAAGGCTTGACGATGCAAAGGTAAACTGGATCAACGGGCTACACGCTGTTTATTGGCATACCGAAAGATCGCAAGGACGACAACTAGAGAATCCCCATACAAGCTAGCATTTGGGACTAAAGCACCCATACCTGATGAGTTGGGTCTTCCATACCATAGAGTTTTAAACTTAACTCTCCTGTGAGTGAACTAAGGTGAAGGTTTGATTTGGATATGCTTGAAGAAGTATGAGAAGACGTTGCTCTGAGAAATGCAGCTTATAAACAGCGAACAACACGATTTTATAATAAAAGGATGAAGCCGACCAACTTAAAGGAAGGCGGTTATGTGCTAAAGAAGGTGCTCTAGAAAAATGATAAACTTGAGGCAAATTGGCATGGGCCCTATCATATTTCTGCAGTCATTAGACCGGGAACTTACAGGATTAAGACTTTGGAGGGGGAAGAATTCAAGAATCCATGGCACGCTGATCATCTTAGAAAATATTACCAGTAATATAATCAAGTGTACTCAGTTCAATATCAATTTCTAGTATCAATAAAATAATCATTCCTCTAATTTCTGTTTTTCCAAATTTTTTGGGAGTACTAGTGTTATGCACTACCTATCTATATACTTCTGAAAAAGCTTAAAAGTTTCTAGAAAAACTTTTAAATGATTTTTGGCTCACGCAATAAGTTGCTCGGCATGAGCAAAACTTGATCGGTAGCAAACCAAATAGGTTATTATGACCTCAAGATGGTCAACAAGTATAAGGAGAAAATAAGATCTTTATCTTATTGGGCAAAGTGTAGGAAGAACGTTGCGAAGATTCCTCAAGAGGAATATTGGCACATATTCCACATACGCCTGGTCACACCATTGGTAACTAATACAGAAAACCTAAGCATTTAGGTGTGTTAGTAAAACCTTTGGAGACACATGGGTAACTAGCTCTAAATTTAGATTCTAATCTAAGTATGTTAGTCTAACCTATGTATTCATTGGTTATTGATACTAAATTCAGATTTTAATCTAAGTGTGTCAATAGAACTAATGAAAGAAAAGAAATCATTCACATCAAGAAAATAGTCACAAGATAAGTTAATCAAATACTTTTTCATTAATTTGAATCATGATTACATATCTGTGTTTACAAAAGAAATATAGGACATTATTCTAAAGGGGGCGTTTCCCCTCAGCTTTGGAAACTGGATACATACTAGCTGGAGGATTTTCTAAAGTATAAGGAGAATTGATAAAATTAAAGTCTTGAAGCATTCTCCTATTGGTACTGCTTGGCCGATCTAGCAAATGAGGAGGTCAGATGATTTCCATCTCGTCGTACAACCCATAGTCTCTTAGATATTTAGAAATTAAGGCTTGGGGAATTTTGTTGACAGGAATCTAGTTAACATCCAGTCTTAATGGAGGATCTTAAAGGTCTAACAACCTATGATCATACTATTTCTAGAAGGACTATTTTCTTCAACTTTCAACACTGTTAGACAATTGGTCCAACCCTATTTGGAGCCTTCATTCTGGGTCTATTTAAGCCTAGCATCAAAATGCCCCAAAGCTTCATTATACCTTTTCATCCAGATCTCTCTAGGTTGCTTATGAAACTGGAAGGTCATCCTCTCAACTTGATGATGCAATTTTTTCATCACTCCATCTTTAACTTGCAGTTGAGAAGACTGAGTGGCGAGTTGCTCGGATTGAGTTTGAAGCTTCTGGGACATCTCAGTAAGGCCTTGGTTTTTGGCCTTAAGCTGGGAAACTTGATTGGCAAGATTTTTTTGAGTCCTAGCCTTATATGTGGTTCCTCGGCTAGGTCTAATTCTTGCTCGGGAAGAAGATATAGACTTAGTCTTTTTCACGGCTTCCAATTCTTCTATTAATCTGGCAATTTTAACCTCCAAGAAAGAATGACCTTCGTCGATAGTGGAAATAGAAGTAGAAGAATACTTCAAAGCATTTATCTCATCTCTTAAATTATTATTCTCCTCCTCCAATAGCTTGGCAATGGCTCTGGCTTCCTCTACTTCACGGTTGAGCAAAAATTCTTGTCTTTGAAAGTGAGAAGAAATTTTTTCCAAATTTTGTTCAAAGCCCCAACCTTCACTTAAGGACTTTTACTTCTTCTCGTAGTCAGCATGCAAAAGAGCCTTGACCTCTTTATGGTCCTCTTGTGGCTCTTCAATCATTTTGTAGTAGGCAACATAGTTGGCCACTATCCGATCAAGAAGGCATTTCAAATGAAGATAGGCTTCCTTGGCTTGCTCAGACACACCTTCCCGAGAAACTTCAGTAGATCTTCCTCAGCCGAAGATAAATGACCAACTTTAAAAAGTTTATTGTATCTCTGGAGTAGCTCAGAGTCAGTAGAGGAGAAATGTTCCAGTTTATCCATGAACTATTAAAAGAAAGAAGAATATTCAATCAACGACAAAGTATAAAGTATGAAGAAAAGATAAGCAAAAGAGGAAGAAAATTTCTTTTCATTGATAAATCATTAAGTACAATTACATCAATAAAAAGAAAAGAATAATTACAAGTACAGAAGAAAATAAAAACAAAAGTTACTCAGACAAATCTACACCTTCTTCACGTCTAGGGTTGGTTCAGCAGAAGTAGAAGCAGGAGCAGGCAAAGGTAGATGGCTGTTAGTTGGAGGAGAAAAGGAGTCAGCAACTTAATGTTGATCGATAGAATTCAACATCATCAAGGATTCACTTAAACCCCCATCATCTTCAATCTCCTCATCCATGTCAGGAGGAGCCCCTGGCTTATATTTGAGTAAGAGTTTAGAATCTTGATGTGTGCCGATCTCCACCAGGGCTGCCGACCATCCATCATTAAAGCATTTATTCTTTGCAAATTCAATTTGCAAAGAAGCAGCCCCAATGGCTTTGTCCCAGCCCTTGTTGAAGCTAACTTCCCTGGATTTAGCTCTTTTTTCCCTCTAAAAAACACACAAACCCTTCTCGGCATCCAAATCTTTTTGTGGCTTGGTGATTTTGGCTTTTTCAGCATCCAATTCATTTTGTAGATCAACAACTTGTCCCCGAGAAGCCACTGCATCTCCTTATGTAACTTTTATTTTTTCCTCCCATTTCTTGTGCTCATTGGCTAGTGCCTATTGGGAGTCAAGCACTGACTTCTTAAGCTCATCAAAACTTCTTCAACCTCTTATGCAGAAGAACGCAAAGCATCATCTTTCTCCAACATGTTGTTTAAGTCAACAAGAAACTACAAAAAGAAAACAAGGTATGTTAGTGTCAGAAATATCCTAAAAGAGATAAAGAAGGCAAAAGAAATTACCAAAGTTAGGCTTTGAGCAGCCCTTTCACAACTTTTTGATCGGGGTAGTGTAACTACAATACCTCTATGGTCTGGCAAAGTACCAGACTTTATTAATTGTCTGGCTAAACCAAGTCCAAGATCCACTAGTGAGCCAGAAAAAGATAAATCAACCAACTCTTGTTAGTCGGTGTTGGCTGAGGACCCTTCTGCCAGCCTAGGAGGGAGTCCTCTTTTCAGCCTCTTGAGCTAACGTTCGTTATCTTTCTCAGCAGGAATCTTCTTCCCAACATCGCCCTTATTAGATGGGGGCTTCTTCCCAAGGTCCTCCTTATTTGATGGGGGATTCTTCCTAGCATCCTCTTTATTTTAGACTCCATTAGAAGCTTGTTTGAGAAGCCAGTACCAACTATGTCACCCAAAATATTGGGAAACTTTCCCTTTCCCATGGCAGCAGTAAGAGGTAGGTCTGAAGCTAAAGAAGAAGAAATAACAACATGTTCACCATTGTCAGATGCAATGGCAGAGGATGTGGAGATGGGGTTTTGGTCAAGGTTGATTAAAAGAGAGGGTGCAACTACAATTGGGCGAGCAACAAAATAAGGTGATGGTATTTCTATACTGCATCAAGTAAGAAGTTGATCTAGTATGCTCTTCACCAACTTACTGATGAATGCCCTAAATGAACTTCAACTCTTTAAGGTTGATGTCAATCTCCTTGGGACACTTTCTCTTTCGATCAACTGCAATTAAAAGTCAACGAAGTATACATCAATATTAGCAGTTAGAATAAAATTCAAAGAAAAGTAAGTAAACAAATGCAACCTATCCCATTTTCACTTGGCGGGCACTTATGCCCCTGGTACTCAGCATTACTAGTCAAAGGAGCATGTTGCCAATTTTTAACAACTACTCCATGCTCGAAGTAATATCTATTGGAGTCAGGAAGGTTAACTACTAATGCTTTGTTCACAGCCCTAGTTTTCAAGCAGAAAGTGGTATCCCTAATACCCACTTATAGCAGAAGATATTTTTTGGGATCCCTAGATGAGTCCCATGGAGTTAGTTTAATCTATATACTCCATTAACTATCGTCCAGGTATTGGGGGCTACCCTAGCTAGAACGATATCAAAATACTGTCAAAATTCAAGACAAAATGGGTTTAGGGAAAAGGTAAACCCACATTCAGTATTAAAAATAGAGGAAAACCAGTGACCCTCAACTAATGAAAAAAGATCAGCTGGCAAACTTGGATGCTCTAGTTCTACCCATGAAGGAATATTCTATTAATTTTTGAACTCATCAAGAGAAGTAACAGGATAAATCATGATTGATGAAGAAGAAAACGACAAAGGAAAAAGATTCTTATAGAACTTAACGATTCACCAAGAACTAAAGAACGGAGATCGATCGCACAAGAGAGAGAAAGTTTGAAGACACGACGGCAGGAAAAAAACTCAAAAAGTTTAAGGTAAGAGACGACCGTGACACTTCCAGCCCTTATAGGTTCCTTTAAAAATTGGAAAGGTAATGATTAAAAAGAAACGTCGATTGAACTATTGGCGACTAAATATAGAAAAGACCTATTTGCCCAAAAACGATGTGACACCCCGACTAATAAAATACCGGGAGATTTGTCATATACCAAATTAAAACAGGAATCCCAGTTGGATCATCCTTAGCATCTCTGTCGAAAACATTTTAAAACTTACTAACCACCTAGTATTCCAAAAGTTGGTGCCAATTTTAACTTTTTAATTAAACAAAACAGTACATGCGAAATTAAATAAAAACCATTCACACAATTGAATGAAAATAAACTGAATCATAATTTAACAATTTGCCGAATAAACCATCGGCCACTAAAGTGAAATAATCCAAAAAAAATATCCAACACCTGAATAAAATACATCTGAAAACTGTACTGAGAAGTCTGGGAGACAAGCCCTAAATAAAACTGAAATTGATACAAGATTCTTACTCTAGGAATGAATGAATGATGCGTCTAATACAAACTCCTGCTAGCATCCACATATGTCGCAGCTCCGTATCGCTGGAATAGAATATCAATCCTGGCGTCCCCGTGGCTGGACACCTAAAAGGTTTTGAAAATAGTTTTATAACAAGGTTTAGAACCCAAAACATTTTGAAAATATTTAGTAAGTGAATTAACTGCAGTAATTTAAAATGCATGAATGCGCTTCATATTTAAGTTAGTGTCGCACTCCCTTGTGGACATTCTCACCCCTCCACTAATGTGCACACATAACGGTTACCTTAACCCCACCTAGTTACACTATCCCGTCCAACTAGTCCCGGTATAACCTCCCCTTGCCATACTACTCTAACGTGAGTATAATGATTCTTGAATTATAATTTATATCACAATTAACTTAATTAATTCCTCTTAAACAGTAGCATATAACCATGTCACAAGTTATATAAAGTAAATACATCACACACTGTATTATTACCCGCATATAATATTTTCTACCATTATATACGTACCTTTACCACAACATCCACACATATAACATACGTATATCCATCCCTTCGAGTATACCCTCGTCGGATGATTTCCTCTAAAATGCGATCTCACTAGGTGTGCTCACAAAACCTAGTTCCCCAAGTTGGAATCGCACACCAACTTGGCCCAAAATATAAACGTAGTGGAGGCGGTCATATTCCTTCCCTGAAAGTGAGATAAATCCCTCACCCATATATACCGGACGCTATGACCCGGGGGATATACTCTCCCTACTCCTCAAGCTAGGGGATTCACCCACACCGCGCATCCTCCCTTGATAGCACTAGAGTACATAAATTTAATAAATATCTAGTCACTGATATTTAATATTACACACAATATATACACGTATATATATACTATCACTACACCGTATATATATAAGATAAACCCCGACTTTACCCTGTACTCAAAATGTCGTACACTGCCTGTAATTTCCTGAGTCTGTGGCCCGACTCAATATAATTAATTTTCTCACTTAATAATTTATCATCTTCCCGGGTCTATGGTCCGACTCTAATATAATTTATTCACGCCTCAATTAATATAATACTTCCCCTGAGTCTATGGTCCGACTCTAATTAAATTAATTAACACACCCATTAATTTAGTACCTACCCGAGTCTACAATCCGACTCTAATTAAATTAATTAACGCACCCATTAATTTAGTACCTACCCGAGTCTACAATCCGACTCTCATTAAATTAATTAACACACCCATTAATTTAATACCTACCCAAGTCTACAATCCGACTCTAATTAAATTAATTAAAACACCCATTAATTTAGTACCTACCCGAGTCTACAATCCGACTCTCATTAAATTAATTAACACACCCATTAATTTAAGGGGTTTTTACCAATTAGTCCCGTTTATTAAGTATGTAGTTCAATAGGTCCTAACATCTTTTTTTGTTCCATCAGGTCCCATGAAATAAAAATTTTGTTCCAATAGGTCCCATTTGTAAACATAAAGTGAATATTCATTGTATGCACAAATGGGACCTATTAAGAAAAAAATATTGTGATAGGACCTAATAGGAAATATTCCCTTTAAACGGGACTTAATAAGAAGATCCCCTTAATTTAATACCTACTCAAGTCTACATTCCGACTCTCATTAAATTAATTAACACACCCATTAATTTAATACCTACTCGAGTCTACAATCCGACACTTATTTAATTAATTTACACATTAATTAATCAACACAATTTCGAGTTTGTGGTCCGACTCTAACATAATTAATTTACACATTAATTAATTCATACCAAACTGAGTCTGTGGTCCGATTCTCATTTAATTAATTTACACATTAATTAATAAATACCCTTCCCGAGTCTACAATCCGACTCTAAATTAATTAATTACAACATCAATTAATTTAATACTTTTCCGAGTCTACTTTCCGACTCTACTTTCATTAATTATCACATCCATTAATTTAATAACTTGGTATCACCCAACCATTATCCCCGGACTCACTTACTTGGCCCGTAACTTAATATTTCTCGAGTCTATGTTCCGACTCCAAATTAATTACTCTCTCTCAATAATTAATTTAATACTTTGGTGTCACTTAACCAACATACCCGGTCTCGCTCACTTGGTCCATTTTACATGTAATAATTTCATTCCCACATATTCGCCCATAATGTGTTGCACATTCATCTCCACAATTTCCTAATTTTATTTACCTATAATTACGAACATTCCCGGACTCGCCCACTTGGTCCATAATTAAATTGAATATGTTTCACCCAAAACTCTTACTTTAAGTCCCAACTCTTAACTTAATTGGTAAATCCCGAATGGCTATCTTTGAGCCACTAACTATTAAACTCTTTATAATTTTTCACCCATTTGAAATTATACCCAAAAATCCAAACAGAAAATGAGGGCATATATAACACCCAACCTGACCTGCCAGAATTTCGCCATCGTCGATCGATCGATAGCCCTCGATCGATCGATCGATCGATCGTCGCCTGGCAGTTCTTTTTCCCGACGAAAATTTCCACCATTAACAAGCTTTAAATCTCTGATTTTCCCTTCCATCCTTGAGTAAACATAACAAAATTTTTAAACCCCTTTATTAAACTAATTTATAAGAGGGATATAACCATAACTAACCTTTAGCCCCACCACAATTCATTTACTCATGAATTGGGTTTTTCCATAAATTTCCATAAAATTTGTTCTACAATTCAAATTCCAGATTTAAACACCACCCTTCTATATTCCGGGTTTCTCATTCAAATCAAATATCTATACTCAGAGATACATAATACACCTAAGTTCTTACCTTGAATCTCATTCAAAGGTTCCATGAACAAAACCCCATTTTTGTACCCCATTTATCCCCAAAATGAATTTTGATTTACACATCACTATGATATGAATTGATTATCATCAATTTAGAAATCACAACAGTTAACCACTTGCTTGGAATTGTTCGTAGTGTCTGATCCGTTGGTATAGTCCCTTAATTTGGCTCCAAAATCCCCAATTTGGCTCTTGATTTGCTTTCCCCTAATTTCCTCTCAAACCCTAGGTTTAGAGGTGTGTTAACTGTCATTCCCTAATCTCTCAATAAGGTTAAAAACACTAAATCCCATTTTTGGCCATGTGGGCCTAATTAAAAAGGCCCAACTCACCCTGTGTGGGCCCGGCTATGCCCAAAATTATCCCGAGACCCAATTACCACCCTCGGGTACTCTTTTCTAACTATCTCGACCCATCTGGACGCAACCGCACGCTCGGAATTGTCATCCGAAATACTTTCTGACATTTCCAAATTTTGATTCCAAAATTTGACACACATTAATTCGAATAATTAAACCTAAAGTCGCCAATTATAATTAATTCGGCTCACTCAAATAAATTCTCCAACTCATGAATTTAAGTTTCTCCAATTTAAATATTTTTATTACTCCCAAAAATAATTAAATATTAAATACTCAAAATTACGGGGTGTTACATACTCCCCCCCTTACAAAGGAATTTTGTCCTCGAAATTAAGATGAGGGTAATGTTCCAAGCTACGCATATTACTCTCTAGTCATGTGCCTCTAAGCTCGCTATATCTATCCCATCCGCTTCTAACCATACGTTACACAAGTATGCATTTAGATTAACCAGGGCGCCCATACACCCTATACCCGTGCTTAACTGCACAAAATTTGCCTTAATTAACCCGGGTACCCATACACCCTATCCCCGTGCTTAACCGCACAAAATTACCCGACTATGCTATTCGTAACTCGTAACATAACTTCGATCCCATAGTCATATCACATACATACATATATATATATATATATACTACCAGGGGTACCCAACCCATGTACTAGCGTCCAAACATCTCCCCACAAAATACTTGTCTCAAAACACAAAAGTATATAAGCTTACTCTCATGTTACCAAAGACAACATAAAATACCGCGCCCTTACTATCACTAGTCCTTGCGCAAAATAAACCCAGAGCTATCTCTCTTTGCTCAAACATAAATCTAACCACCCTAATTCACTTCAGTAAAAACCCCTACTTACCGGGATAAAATGTGAGAACACAAGACCTCACTATGTGCTATCACACCACGCAATACAACATATATACACACATATATATAGGCTATACGACCTCTCAGGTTATACCTAGTACCAAACATATCCTGGTGTCGCGAACACCAAA
The DNA here is from genome assembly GCA_949130495.1 of Sambucus nigra. Classification (NCBI taxonomy): domain Eukaryota; kingdom Viridiplantae; phylum Streptophyta; class Magnoliopsida; order Dipsacales; family Adoxaceae; genus Sambucus; species Sambucus nigra. Next base: position 644,511,206 of record OX422211.1, on the reverse strand, counting down.
ACTTAACACCACTATCCACAATAGTTAAATTCCATCGCTATCCAGCCGATATTTAGGAAAATATTATTAACCCTACTCCCATAATTCTCAAAAGTAGTAACTCCTCGCATAATTCAAACCTTCACTCAGTGTAAACCTCCACCCTCCCGTGAAGAACAATAAGGAACTTCGCTACCCCACGAAAAGTTTATCCACACACTATGGCTGCTACAGCCAACGCACCCCCTAAATTCGACTCACCCGCGAATTCTAGTGAAAAATAAGTCTTATTTTATGACATCCTCTTTGTCACTCAAAAATATACCCCATGCCCATAGGTTAAAATAATTACCTCCGTACCCCAATTACAATGGCTGATCCTCGGGTTCCGGAGCATCTTCTCCCTGCCCGAATGCGCCCATGACTTGCTTTAGTGGCTGTACATCCAGGACCACGTCCTGTAGTTGAACCCTGCCTCGCTTAAGACAAACTCTCTTCATGTGTCTCGCTTTCCCCACAAACGAAACACCTTCAAATACATTCACCCTTCCACTGGTCCCTTCCATGCCGACCTTGTTGGAATTCCTGGCCATCCTGCCGATAGCCGCCAGTTCTAAATCACTTGGCATGATTTTCCTGCCAAAAATCCTGCCCATGATCGCCCCCAGTCTACTGCTGGGATACCCCACTAGTATTATTCCCTCCTGCCTTATCCGACTGGCTAGTTACCACTCCCCTCCTGCTTTCTTTCGCGTGAAAGAAATATTCTCGATCGTGCCGAAGTGTTGCGTTAACGACATCAGTATAATCTACTAATGCGAAATTTCCAATTAAATGTTGTCTGATTCTCCAGACTAACCCATCCACAAACTTTACTTTCTTTCTCTTTTCCCTTCTTACCTCATCCGGTACAAAATTTTGCCAACGAGTGAATTCTTCCTCGTAATCGGCCACTGAACGGTCCCTCTAAGTCACCTAACAAAATTTTCTCCTCGTTTCGATCTCAATCGCTGGAGGAAAATACTTGCGATCGAACCGCACCCAAAACTTTGCAATGGCTAGTGTGTCCCTTTCCTCAACTGTGGTGATCGACTCCCACCACTGTAGCGCTGCTCCCACTAAACTAAAGTGGTTAGCATTTGCTTCCGCACCTCATCGCCTCCCATGCGTAGGTGACTCTGGATATCTCTCTTCCTTGACACTTTAGCACAACATCTGAACCCCCTCGCAACTCTGGTGGGTTCCCAATAAAAATAACCTCTCTTTCTTGCTTCCACCCCGACGACCCCGTGTGAGTCTAAACATCCGGTGCCACTAACACTTGTGGCTGATCCCGTGGAAAGTACCCGGCCATTGCGACTACTGTCATCTCAATCGCCTGCGCCACTAGTTTAGTTACCGGTGCTGCCAAAATCATCTCGGGAAGTTGCTGCGGTAACTCTTGCTCCTGACGAGCCTCCCAGTCTCATCTCCCCCTGCTGCTCTAGCTGCTCCCTCTCCTGGGCGACATCTGGAATGAGAATCGAATTTGTATGAGTTCACTCTCAAATATAACTTTCGCAGAAGAACGTACATGCAAATACATATGAGAATACAACAATCCTATAATTGGTCTCTACATCAAAGATTGCTAAGCCGAAACGTGAAAAGCCGCACAGATCCTAAGGACACTAGAACCTGATGCTCTGATACCATATATGACACCCCGCCTAATAAAATACCGGGTGATCAGTCCTATAACAAATTAAAACAGGAATCCCAGTTGGATCATCCTTAGCATTACTATCGAAAACATTTTAGAACTTACTAACCACCTAGTATTCCAAAAGTTGGGGCCAATTTTAACTTTTTAATTAAACAAAACAGTACATGAGAAATTAAATAAAAACCATTCACACAATTGAATGAAAATAAACTGAATCATAATTTAACAATTTGCCGAATAAACAATCGGCCACTAAAGTGAAATAATCCAAAACAAATATCCAACACCTGAATAAAATACATCTGAAAACTGTACTTCGAAGTCTGGGCGACAAGTCCTAAATAAAACTGAAACTGATACAAGATTCCTACTCTAAGAATGAACGAATGATGCGTCTAATCCAAACTCCTGCTAGCACCACATATGCCGCAGCACCGTATCGCTGTAATAGAATATCAATCCTGGCGTCCCTATGGCTGGACACCTAAAAGGTTTTGAAAATAGTTTTATAGAAAGGGTTAGAACCCAAAATTTTTTGAAAATATTTAGCAAGTTAATTAACTGCAGTAATTTAAAATGCAAGAATGCACTTCATATTTAAGTTAGTGTCGCACTCCCTTGTGGACATTCTCACCCCTCCACTAATGTGCACACCTAACGGTTACCTTAACCCCACCTAGTTACATTATCCCGTCCAACTAGTCCCGATATAACCTCCCCTTGCCATACTACTCTAACACGAGTACAATGATTCTTGAATTATAAGTAATATCACAATTAACTTAATTAATTCCTCTTAAATAGTAGCATATAACCGTGTCACAAGTTATATAAAGTAAATACATCACACACTATATTATTACCCATATATAATATTTTCTACCGTTATATACGTACCTTTACCACAACATCCACACATGTAACATACGTATATCCATCCCTTCGAGTATACCCTCGCCGGATGATTTCCACTAAAATGCTATCTCACTAGGTGTGCTCACAAAACCTATTTCCCCAAGTTGGAATCGCACACCAACTTCGGCCAAAATATAAACGTAGTGGAGGCGGTCATATTCCTTCCCTGAAAGTGAGATAAATCCCTCACCCATATATAACGGACGCTATGACCTGGGGATATACCCGCCCTACTCCTCAAGCTAGGGGATTCACCCACACCGCGCAACCTCCCTTGGTAGCACTAGAGTACATAAATTTAATAAATATCTAGTCACTGATATTTAATATTACACACAATATATACACGTATATACATACTATCACTCCACCGTATATATATAAGATAAACCCCGGCTTTACCGTGTACTCAAAATCCCGTACACTGCCTGTAATTTCCTGAGTCTGTGGCCCGACTCAATATAATTAATTTTCTCACTTAATAATTTATCATCTTCCCGAGTCTATGGTCCGACTCTAATATAATTTATTCACGCCTCAATTAATATAATACTTCCCCCGAGTCTAAGGTCCGACTCTAATTAAATTAATTAACACACCCATTAATTTAATACCTCCCCGAGTCTAACAATCTGACTCTCATTAAATTAATTAACACACCCATTAATTTAATACCTACCCGAGTCTACAATCCGACTCTAATTAAATTAATTAACACACCCATTAATTTAGTACCTACCCGAGTGTACAATCCGACTCTCGTTAAATTAATTAACTCACCCATTTATTTAATACCTACCCGAGTCTACAATCCGACTCTAATTAAATTAATTAACACACCCATTAATTTAGTACCTACCCGAGTCTACAATCCGACTCTCAATAAATTAATTAAAACACCCATTAATTTAATACCTACCCGAGTGTACAATCCGACTCTTATTTAATTAATTTACACATTAATTAGTCAACACATTTTCGAGTCTATGGTCAGACTCTAATATAATTAATTTACACATTAATTAATTCATATCAAACTGAGTCTGTGGTCTGACTCTCATTTAATTAATTTACACATTAATTAATAAATACCAAGGTTCTAAAAAACGCGGGGCGTGGTCGAGGCGTGGAGGCCAAGCCTTAAGCCTTAGAAGCCTAGGCGAGCCTTGGCGTGAAAAGGCGTGAAAAGGCGTTTAGGCCTTCTTAATATATTTTAATATTTGTAACCATAAAAAGGCTATTAAAATACGAAAATTGTACATATCATAAAAATATGTCTGAATATATGCAAATTAAAATACTATTTGATTGTTTTGGATGATATAATGGTCCGGTTAGTAAAAAAATTCTTTAAAATGCGATATCATTTCACTAAAGCATTGTTGTTTTTAGAAAAAAAGTGCGCTTTAAGGGTTTTACCAAGAATAAGGCGTAAAAAACTTAAGGCGGGGCGTTTCTCTCAAGCCTTAAGCCTAGGCGTGCCTAGGCGGAGCCTAGGCGGGTTTTTTAGAACAGTGATAAATACCCTTCCCGAGTCTACAATCCGACTCTAAATTAATTAATTACAACATCAATTAATTTAATACTTTTCCGAGTCTAGTTTCCGACTCTACTTTCATTAATTATCACATCCATTAATTTATTAACTTGGTGTCACCCAACCATTATCCCCGGACTCACTTACTTGGCCCGTAACTTAATATTTTTCGAGTCTATGTTCCGACTCCAAATTAATTACTCTCTCTCAATAATTAATTTAATACTTTGGTGTCACTTAACCAACATACCCGGACTCGCTCACTTGGTCCATTTTACATTTAATAATTTCATTCCCACATATTCGCCCATAATGTGTTGCACATTCATCTCCACAATTTCCTAATTATATTTACCTATAATTACCAACATACCCGGACTCGCCCACTTGGTCCATAATTAAATTGAATATGTTTCACCCAAAATTTTTACTTTAAGTCCCAACTCTTAACTTAATTGGTCAATTCCGAATGGCTATCTTTGAGTCACTAGCTATTAAACTCTTTATAATTTTCACCCATTTGAAATTATACCCAAAAATCCAAACAGAAAATGAGGGCATATATAACACCCAACCTGACCTGCCAGAATTTTGCCATCGTCGATCGATCGATCGTCCCTGGCAGTTCTTCTTCCCCACAAAAATTTCCACCATTAACAAGTTTTCAAGCTCTGATTTTCCCTTCCATCCTTGACCAAACATAACAAAATTTTTAAACCCCTTTATTAAACTAATTTACAACAGGGATATAACCATAACTAACCTTTATCCCCACCACAATTCATTTACTCACGAATTGGGGTTTTCCATAAATTTCTATGAACTTTGTTCTACAATTGAAATTCCAAATTTATATACCACCCTTATATATTCCGGGATTCTCATTCAAATCAGATATCTATACTCAGAGATACATAATACACCTAAGTTCTTACCTTAAATCTCATTCGAAGGTTCCATGAACAAAAACCCCATTTTTGTACCCATTTATCCCCAAAACGAATTTTGATTTACACATTTACTATGATATAAATTGAGTATCATCAATTTAGAAATCACAACAGTTAACCACTTGCCTGGAATTATTCGTAGTGTCTGATCCGTTGGTGTAGTCCCTTAATTTGTCTCCAAAATCCCCAATTTGGCTCTTGATTTGCTTTTCCCCAATTTCCTCTCAAACCCTAGGTTTAGAGGTGTGTTGACTATCGTTCCCTAATCTCTCAATTAGGTTAAAAATACTAAATCTCGTTTTTGGCCATGTGCGCCTAATTAAAAAGGCCCAACTCACCCTGTGTGGCCCCGGCTATGCCCAAAATTACCCCGAGACCCAATTACCACCCTCGGGTACTCTTTTCTGACTATCTCGACCCATCCGTACGCAACCGCGCGCTCGGAATTTCCATCCGAAATACTTTCTGACATTTCCAAATTTCAACCCCAAAATGGGACACACATTAATTCGAATAATTAAACCTAAAGTCGCCAATTATAATTAATTCGGCTCACTCAAATAAATTCTCCAACTCATGAATTTAAGTTTCTCCATTTTAAATATTTTTATTACTCCCAAAAATAATTAAATATTAAATTCTCAAAATTATGGGGTGTTACGAACGATTCACTAAAGTTGTGGATAATTACAAAAATACCATCCACATTATGCGCCGATAGTTGAAGTCAATAGTTTTACAAGTATGGTAAGTCGGTAACCGACCAAGCTTCAAAATTACTGCTCGAGCAACTTTAAGGGCTAAATGTTCCGTACTCTTGTAAAAATCTCAAGCATGAAACATTGGGTGCTTCTGTTGATACCAAAAATTATCCTTCTACGTGGACCAATCTTGTATGAACATGCGTCATCCATCTGGGCATTAGTCCAAGTCAACAAAGGCGATTTACCGACCAACTAAATGAATGCCGACCAACAGGTTAAAGAAGCCCAACCAACACCAGAAAGACCGACCAACAATGACACCAAATCGTCAACAATTGTATACTTTATTAACATTCTACAGATGTAAATGCCCGCATTATAAAGGCATTCCATCCTTTAATATTCCAATTCTGATACACCCTAAAAGGGCTATAAATACATTGTAAACCCTACAACCAAGGGACATGAACTACGAGGCAAGAGGCCCTTGAACAAAGCAATACACAACAGTGGATGTAGGTTTTTCTTTCAGCTGAACCACTTTAAAAATCCTTTGTCTCTTTTACTCATTTTTATCAGTGATCAATTATTTAGGTCAATCTAGTTTTTTGCATTAAGAGGAGTTTTACTCGACTAAATTTTCTAGAATTTCAAAGGTCATATTTGGTCAAACTTCTCAATCTTTTATTATAATACACAATCATTACCAACCCTTTTTTGCATCCTAACATTATAAATATACGTTAGAACCTTCATCTCAAATCACCAAGTCTCAACTCAATTTTGTGTCTTCCTACCTGAGATTTTTAAGAGAGAAACCAAGTTCCTAAACCCCTTTCCAATTATGTGACATTAAACCCAAATCTCCATTGTATCCAAAACTTTATTGAAGTAAAGCTTCAGACTTCATAACCATTATATCCAAGTTACAAGAAATCAAAACCCTTTTCATCCAACCCTAAACCCATTTATGATTCGTGCTTTATAATGCTAGAAATTATGTATTTCTAGAGAGATAAATTTCCACCCACCTTACAAGATTGTTGTTAATAACCAAACCCAACAAACTCAAAAGCCCACGTGTGTTTCAAAAAGAACTCAAAATCCCACTTGTGTTTCAAACCCAACAAACTATTGGGTTTAAATAAAAAATTATATAGTTTAATCACAAAAAGAGCTCTAGAAAGGCTTCCAAATAAATACATCCCGACATCTCTTTTTATAGGAAAAGTTGTTACTAGGAGATAGGGATAAAAGATTGTATTTAATATGTTTTAAAAAATAAAAACTCGTGTTAAAGTGGGTTTATTTTTAAAAAATAGAAATTTGGGGATATGATTTTATCATATACCCAAGCTTCACGTTATATGAGTTGTATTGGGTCACAAATATCACGTGTTACCCTCAATAAAACCTGATGCCACATTTTCCAAATCTTTCCTTAAGACTGAAAAATACAAAGAGTCTTCTTCACCACAAGTGAAGAAAATTTCAAAGTTTCCCAGGGATACGATTCCTCATGTTGCGTTTAAAATTACATTTCGTCACGAAAATTAATTATTAAGGGATTTTTTTTCTTCAAGCTTCTAAAGTAGGCGTTGATGCAAAAAACTAGAATAGATATAATTCTTCAATCACAGATAACTATGAGTAAGTAAAAGAAAGAGAGAAAAGGTTTTTAAAGTGGTTCGACTATGTCGAAAAGCATACGTCCACTGTGCTTCTTATTTCCTTGTGTTTGCCTTTCAATTACTTGCCCTTCATGAAGGGATTACAATGTATTTATAGCCCATTAGGGAGACAAAGAGATGGAATTTTAAAGGATGGAATGCCTTTATAAATTAGGCATTTACATTAGGACATATTGTCCATAATGTTTCTGGCCGTTGGCATTTTGCTGATAAAGTTAGTCGGGCTTCCTGGTGTTAGTCGGGCTTCCTGTATACTGGTCTGCATTATAGGCCTTGGTCGGTGGTTATGCCTTGCTGACTAGGATTATTTCCATAGGGGATGACACGTGTCTATTTCTGATTGGTCCACAAAAGTGGGTAAATTTTGGTATCAATAAAAGCCCCCAATGTTCCATGCTTGATGCTTGCTTGAAAGTATGGAGCATTTAGTTCTAGTAATAGCTCGGACTACATTTCTGATGCTTGGTCAGTTGCCGACTTTCCATACTTATAAAATTATTAGATTTGCTGATAGTGTGTACTACTGATGGCATTTTTTATAAATATCCAAAATTATAATGAATCGTCTTGGGGCATATACGTCTTTTTCTGCTTAGTCGCCAAAATTCCAATCGTCGTTTCACTTTAATAATTAGCTTCATCAGTTTTCGAGGAAATCCCGATCATCTCTTACCTCAAACCTTCTAAGTTTTTGTTGCAAATTCTTGAGATTTCGTGCGATCATTCTTCTTGTCTTCTAGTTCCTGCTAAATCCTTAAGTTTTTGTAAGAATTCTTTCTCTTTTTTGTTTTCTCCATATTGAATCATAGTTTACTCGATTTTTTCTCTAGACGAATTTAGGAACTAATGGAATATGCCTAATTGGGTGGATTTAGAACTCCCTAGTCCTCCTGTAAATCTTTTTTCTTTATCTGAGGGTCACTAGATTCCTTCCATATTTATTGCTGAGTGTGGGTTTAGTTTTCCCCCAAATCGGTTTTGTCTGAAATGTTGTCAATATTTCGATATAGTCCCTACTAGGGTAGGCCCTAATACTTAGAGGGTTATCAATTGTGTTCATAGGCTCAATCAACTCCATGGGAACCATATAAGCATTCTCGTAATCATGTTTTGTTATAAGTGGGTCACTAGTGACAGTACTTATTATTTAATATTTGGGTTGTAAATAGAGCTTTAGTTGTTAACCTTCCTGACTCCAATAAGGATTACTTCGACCATGGAGTGATTGACAAAAATTGGCAATATGTACCCCTAACGGGGGTGAAGTGTAAAATGGGCCAAAGTTCCCTCAGGAGGGTCATGGGATAGTTTGTTTTAATTCTCATGTGACTTTATTAACAATTTTCTGTTGTAATACTAATGGAGATTGTTCTTTCTTTGTTTTTAATTGTAGCTGACCAAAAAATAAAGTGTCCTGAGGAGAGTGAGGTTAAGCTTACTGAACATAAATTTCTTTGGGGTATTTACCAAAAGATTGGGTAAGAGCATATTAGGTCAGCCTCTTACTTGTTGAATTATAAGAATTCCACAACTTCCTTGTTGCTCGTCCTATCCCTGTTGTTCCTTTTCTTCTCATCAACCTAGATCAAGACCCAATTTCCACTTCCTTGACAACTGCATCTGACAGTGGTTAATTTACTTCAGGCCCTTCTTTATCCTTGGACTCTAACCTTCCTCTTTTTACTACTATGGGAAAGAGGAAATTCCCCAATATAATGGGAGATGTTGTTGCCCATGGCTCCACCAAATCTGCTACTAATGGGGCCACTAATAAAGAAGATGTTGGGAAGAAGCCCCCAGCTAAGAAGGGTGAGGATTCCCTTCTCAACCGTCTAAAAAAAGTCTTCCTTCTAGACTTGCTGAAGGAACTGCTGGTACTGCCGACCAACAAAACTTGGTCGATTTTCGTGTTGTTGATACTAACTCTCTTGTATCCATAAGTCATGTCTTAGCCAGGTAATTGATAAGGTCTGGTACTTTACCAAATCATAGGGGTGTTGCCTCTGCCATGCCCCATTTGAAAATTTCTAAAAGGGTTGCTTAAAGCCTTGCCTTGGTAAGAACTCTTACTTTTTTATACTTGTACTTTTTCAGTGATTTCTTGTACTAATTTGGCCTTTCTTTTTGAAGTTCATGGTTTATTTCAACTAGATATTGGAGAAGGATGATGCACTTCATTCTTCTTCAAATGACGTAAAAGAGTCTTTTAAATGCCTGAAGAAGTCCTTACTTGACTCCCAACAAGCTTTGGAAAATGAGAAGCAATCTTGGGAGAACAAAATAAAAGTTTTTGAGGGAGCTCAAAAGAAGGCTAAAGATGAGGTTGTTGCAGCTCAGGGGCAAGTCTCTGAGTTGAAGAAGAGCTTGGTTGCTGAGAAGGCCAAAAGGGTGAAGTCTAGGGAAGCCTCTTCAATAAAGGATGAAAGAAAGCCATTGCAGCTGCTTCTGTCCAGATTGAATATGTGAAGAAGAAGTGCTACAAGGATGGCTGGTCGGTTTCACTTACTGAGGTCAGTACTCCTCAAGAGTCTGAACTCTTCCTCAGACATGACCCTGCTTCCCCACCAAACTTGAATGAGGAATTTGAAAATGACGTAGGGTCAGGGGATTCCCCCCTTGTTCTGGAGTCTCCTACCGACCAATTACAGACAGTTTTTGAGTCTTCTCTCCCACCTATCTCCGAGCAAATCACTCCACCTATTCCTTCCCTTAATCAAGATGGAGTTATTACTGATAGGGAGAAGGTGTAGATTTATTCGACAATCAACTCTTTCCTTTTTTGTCTTTACTACTTTTTTTTATTCCAATGTACTTGTATTTTTTCTGTATATCAATGAAAATGAGTATTTACTTCACATGCTCTTATCACCTCTTGATTGCGGCTTTATGCTATTTGTTCTGTTGTTGATTGGATATCTCTTTATTCTTATAGTTCATGGAAAAAATGGAACAACTATCTTCCAATAATTCAAATCTACTCAAGCGCTGCAATATTTTGTTCAAGGTTGGTCATATGACTTTGTCCGAGGAAGATTTATCAAATTTGCTCGAGGGTGATGTTACTGATCAAGCTAAAGATCCGTACATTTATCTCAAGTTTCTTCTTGATCAGGTTGTGGCCAATAACGTGGCTTACTTTGAAATGATTGAAGAACTTTATAAATTACATAATGAATCTAAGGCTCTCCTTCACGTTGATTATGAGGCTAAGTACAAGGCCTTAAGTGAAGCTCGGGGTTTTGAGGATAAATTAGAGAAGCACATTTTTGCTTTTAGAAAGAAGGAATTCTTGCTCAAGTGTGAGGTTGACGAAGATAGAGCCATTACCAAGTTATTGGAGGAATAAAATAACAAGTTAACGAGTGAACTAAACTCCTTGAATGTTCCTTCTACAACTATTGCTGCTGATGAAGGAGTTTCATTTTTGGAAACTGAAAATGCTAGCCTGAGGGAGGAATTAAAACTTAAAAAAAAAATTAAACCTGCTTCCTCCTCCCGATCAAAAGCCAGATCTGGCTGAGCTACGATTGATGAGGGTAGGAATCAATAGAGGCTTGAAAATTAGGCTGTACAAATAAAGGCCAAGAACTTAGTCATTACAGAGATATCTCAAAAGATCCAAATCCAGGTTGAGCAACTTTTAACATAGTCTTCTCAAGTGCAGGCTAAAGATGGAGTATTGAAGAAACTGCAACACCAAGTTAAGATAATAACTTTCCAATTTCAAAAATATCCCAAGAAGATTTGGATGGAAGGATATAATGAAGTTCTTGGGCGTTTTGATGACCGCTTTAGTCAGGCTCAACGTGAAGGTTACAATTGGGGCTGGACAAATTGCCTGACGGTTATGAAGGTTGACAAGGACAGCAAACTATGGTACTTGGTTGATTTAGGGCTTTTGGAGTGTCAGGACCCTCCCTTTAAACTGGATTTCAGTTGGATCCCTGTTAATTTGATTCCTCAGTGCTTGATCTCTAAATACTTAGGATATTATGGCCTATACGATGAGCTAGAAATAGTTCGGCCTCCTCATCTATTAAATACTCTGAGCAGCAGCAATAGGATAATGCTTCAAGATTTCAACTTCATTAACTCCCCATACACATTGGATGATCCTCCAACAGGCATGGAACCAGCACCGAGCTCCTCAAAAGCTGAAGGAAAGTGCCTAGTAGGATAATTTATTCATGTATTGCATTTGTAAATAATATTTACATGTCCTCATCATTTATATAAATGAAAGGCATTTGATTAACTTATCTTGTTAATATTTGGATGCTTGAATGGATTCTTTGTTGCATTAGTTCTACTGATACACTTAGATATTTTCCTAAATTTAGTACCAGTTACTAATGAGATTATCATAGGTTCTCCTAATATACTTAGATTTATGTATTTTAGTATCAACTACCATTGATGTGTCCATAGGTTCTACCAGCGCACCTAGATTTAAATCTGTAGGGGGAGTCCCCACCAAAGAATGATTAACCTAATTAATCCATTGTTTGACAGACAAAGGCAGAAGGTAAAGATCGTCCGAGCGAGTTCTCTCGAAGGACCTACCTCGAATATTCTCCACAGACGTGACTCGAAGTATCTCTCTCGAAGACTCTCCGCGAACATGGTTCGAAGAATCCTACTCATAGATCAAAGTCACTCGAATGAAAATAGCTTGTAATATGAAACATAATGAATTGTATCATGTACTTTATCTTATGTTATATATTGAGTGAGGTTGTTTGGTACTCGCAAGGGACCATGCCTGGTAGGGCATGGGAAGGCTAACATGCCCTATTGAACAACCTCCTACTGGAAACCTCACAGGGACATGGTTTGAAGTATTGGGAGCAAGTAAATGTTGAGAATATAGTTACCAACCCTCTTGGAACACTTAGGCAAAACATCATCTAGTATACGCGGTTGCTCGAGCCACCTACGGTCGAGCTACCATAACTTCCACTCATTTGAGCAAACCTCCTCGAGGTACCTCAATCTTGTAAGCTTGGCTTGAAGAGAGTTCTTTACCAATAGATATAAAGCTAAAAACTTGAGCTACATATCATCCGAGCAACCTCAAACCAAACACTAGCTCGTTTGACTGATGTGATCACACACCTAGTGGGGTCACTGTTCACCCACTTTCTGACATCATCATGACTGGCATTTAGGGAATCAAAATTACAACACTCAAGTAGGTTTATCCTTAGGATCGCAGGCCTAGTCTACCAAATCTGACCCTTTAGCCGTTCAAAGATAAACCCCTAAGCTGCCACGTCATGTCCCTCATTAATGCCCACCATGATTTCAACTAGTAAAGCAGTTTCTCGCCAAATTATAAGATCCCATGAATTTAATGAAATATCTCCCACATTAATGGGGGGTACTTGTGCATTTAATGCAGTTAATCACATTGAATACCAGCAAGATTACTCGAGTAACCTTGCCTTCATATAAATAGACCAACTAAATAGTTTACAGAAAAAAAAAATAGTCTGAACCTATAATTTCTACCCAACTTCCTTCATATATGAGAGCTCCCGTGAGGACATTACTCCCACGCTCATTTAATATACATATCATTGAGCATTACCTGATCTTGAAGTTCCTACATTTCCTTTATTGTGCCCAGAGTACTTGTTCTTTCTCCCTCCGACCAAGCTACTTACTGGTCCCATCTATTTATTATACCTGTTGCGTATTGATGGTGTAGACATATCATTTAATATAAGTCTGAATATTGGATCGCATTGCCTCTTATTCACGTGATCCATTGTCATTATTTAATACTGTATAGACTGTTAATCCCGATATTAATTAGGGGTTACGCCTCACTTGGCATCTTACATTTGGCAACTCCGCTGGGGAGGTATTCTCTTTTAAAAAGATGCCAGAGGATAATACCACTAGGATCATTGACTTTGACACCATACAACGTGAGGAGGAGGCAAACCTCTCCATATTACCTGAGGGAGTGAGAGTAGCACGAACGGAGCTTAGTACATCCACTAATGGTGTGACGAAAATGACGGGTGTACAGGTAGGAATAGGCCCGGCACAAATGAAGGGGCTCATGGGTTTGTTCGTAGAGTTCATCAAGACTCTAGCGGCCCAGGTGATGCTGTGAGTCCCTATGGGAGTAATCTCTTTCACGATGCCACTAGTAGGAATATCTTCTCCTAATGTTATAGGAGGTGTTGTTGCGCCCACTTTCAGCGGTGGTCTCCCCACTGCTCCACCAACCTTTGAAAGTGTTCTCGCCACTACAGTCCCGCCTTTGACGATAGGGGTGACAGTGCAAGATTGGGGAATGAATTCAGTAACCCAGGCCATAACTAGTGGCATGGAGAAAAAACACCACCTGCTCCAGCAGCGCCAGCGGTGGCGACAATGCAACCAACTAGTTCTTCACTGGTAGCCTTGGAGGAAATGAAGAAAGAGCTGATGAAGTTCATAGCAGTGTCTAAAGGGGGAGATAACTCTTTGGTGTATGATAACTTCCTTACTCCATATCCAGAGGCATATAACAACGAACCCTACCCAGTAGGGTATATTCCACCAATCTTTGAGAAGTACACGGGGATATGTGAAAACCCTAACGAACACGTGAAGAGATTTATTGAAATCCTTGGGACCCATTGCAACGATAAAAAGTTGAGGTTGAGGGAATTTTCCAAGTCCCTGATAGAGAAAGAATACACGTGGTATTCTCACCTAGCCCCAAGCAGCGTGGCCTCCTCGGAGGAACTGTATGTTTTGTTTCGTACAAAAGTTCTTTTTGGCTAAAGATGAGTTTACACTCACGCAGCTAGCACATGAGAAGTAGAAGCTAGAGGAAGATGTTGTGGCCTATATTAGGAGGTTTCGCAAACGTGACCTAGACCTAATAGAGGAAAATCGAGAGGATAAACTTTTGCAAGTTTGTGCATAAGGGTTGTTGCCCGAATATATTTTTCACTTGATCAATAAAACATGTGAGGGTACGTTCACAGCGTTTTTGAAGGCGGCTAGGAATATCGCCCTACTGGTCATGTCCGTATTACCCCCACCTACCTTGTCAAGCTTGTTGCTAAGGCCAGTGGTTGCCTCGGGGAAGGGAGTACCCTCGAGGGTTAATTATGCAGATGATTGGAGTAAGGAGGAAAGCAGTGGCGGTCGAGGAGGCAAAAGAGGTAGAGGTAACAAGAGAAGGTTTGAAGGCGAGGAAGATCCCCCCGAGCTACCATGAACAGTGGAATAAGCCTTGAACCTATATGATCTCATGGTTCGGGACAACGTCTATAGGACAGTCAACGTCAGCACAACACAACTTCCCCGAGAAGACAGAAAGAAACCTCATTATTGTGGACTTCATAATAGAGTGAATCACTCAACCAAGGTGTGTTTCTCGTTGAAAACGTTGATTGATCATCATGTAAATAATGGAGACATCCAGCTGCCATAAGCTAATGTGAACGATAATCCTTTACCAGCTCACGGGGCCCATATGGCCAGCGCTTTTGATGAAGAGGCTAAACGACTAATTAGAGGGTAGTGGTTCGAAGATAATAATTTTGAAGAATCTCTGGAGGAATTCACCTTCGATCTAGCTCAGATCCAATTGGAGTATGAGACGGAGAAAGAAGATGAACAAGAAAGAGAAGAGTATAACCCCATCGGGGGACTAAGTAGGCAGATGGAAGCCTGCTCTCTGGAGGTAGTAAATGCAGTGATAGCCTACGATGAGGCTACATATAGATATGTAGAAGAAGTTTATGAGCTATAAGAGTAACAAACAGACCCATGGATCGGATGCACGGCAGTTGGTCACTCACCAAAGTTCGGTTGGTTTTTTGATCAGGTTGGGCTCCCCGAGCACTCGCGACTGGAAGTTACGCGAGCCATCTTAAAAATTACAAAGAAGAATATGGCGTTGCACCTGAAATGGAAAGGGCCTATGAACAAGCTCGTAAGAAGATACCTCATTGAAGTCATGTTCTCAGAAGCTGACAAACTGTTCAGGTGCCCCCATAACAGACCTTTGTATGATACGATGTTCGTAAATGATTGTGTTTTCTCTCGTGTCCTATTGGATGGGGGGAGTATACATCAACATTATGCCTATTGGGTCCTTTTACGCCACTTGCCTGCGAAGACAAGGATAGTACCACATTCATTGGCAGTATCGGGGTATGACAATCAATCGTCAAAATCTGTGGGGTATGTCAATATAGGCATCACAATGGGGAATATCACCTCCCACATCAAATTTCATATCATGAACTGCGAGCCATCGTACCAACTTCTAGTTAGTAGGGTATGGATGCACAACCATGGGCAGGTACCCTCTACCTATCATCAGTTCGCTAAGGCGAACGTAAAAGGTGAGGAGGTAGTGATTCGAGCATCCAAGAATCCCTTCGCAAAGGAGGAAGATCATATGGTGGACACTGCCTTTTACACAGATCTAACAAAATAAGACACGACAAAGTTAATATATACCGGGGGAAGAAGGGTCACAACCACCTGAGAGAGGGTGGAGCGCCCTCTCAAACGGTGGTGGATTACAAAGAAGAGCGTGATTTAGATGCAACAAGGCCCCCTAGTCTATCGAGACAGCTCTGGGACCGAATGACCCCGTGCATTTATCCAATTAATCACCAAGTCCAGACTCAGAGTGTTCCCAGTAGGCATACTGTGAGAGAGTTGGGTGATAATCACCGGAAAGCGTCCCTTTAAAGAAGAGTCCTCTCAATAGTGTAAGAAGGTAGTTTTGCCTAATGGCAGAATTATATACAAGTTATGAAGGTGAGAGCGGGCAGCAGAAAGTTTAGATGACGAGGCTGATCCGGTTTATGAATATTTTCTGGTGGATAACGAGGGGTAGTGTTTGGCGATTGATAATTATGGAGTCCAGGAGTTTGTAGGAGAAATAGAAGAGGAACCTGAGTACATGAAGGACAGACCCAGGCCACAGATCCAAGAATTAGAGAAAATAGACTTGGCCAAGGAAGGTGATGATCGTAATCCTATCTTTATCTCGAAGGACCTGTAAGGGGCGCCTCGAGAGGAGTTGATCAAGTTGCTTCTAGAGTTCAAAGATGTCTTCGCGTGGAAGTACACCGAAATGCCTGGGGTAAACAAGGTGGTGAGCTGCCATAAGTTAAATGTTTTGCCATCAGTCATCCAAGTAAAGCAGGCCACCAGAATGTATAAGGCAGAATTGGACCTGAAGATCAAAGAGGAAGTCTAAAGACTACTTACAGCCGGCTTCATAGTCCCAATTAGGGGTGTGCAAAAAAACCGACCGGCTCGAAAATCAAACCGAACTGAAACCGGCGATTTTTTTAGCCCGATTTTGTCTGCAGTTTAAGGATTTAAAAAACCGACCATATCGGTTCGGTTTGCGATTTAGACCTAAAAAATCAATTTAAACCGAACCGAATCGACATTAATATTAATATTAAAAACCCTTAAATAATTTCTATTTTCATATCCAAAATCCATTAACCGATCTTAAAAACTGACCAAATATGAAAATTGGCCTAAAAAAACCTCCCAAAACTGAAAATCGATCAAAACCGAACCAAACCGAAACTGATGTGAACAGAAACTGGCAGTTTTTTCCATCATCGGTTCGGTTTCGGTCTGACTTTTTTCAAAATCGAACCGATCGGTTGGGTTTGAATTGCGTTCCAAAACCGAATCAAACCGACCCATGCACACCCCTAGTCCTAAGCCAACACCCGATTTGGCTTTTTAGTATTGTGCCTGTGGGAAAGAAAGATAAGAACCAAATTAGAATCTTCGTGGACTTTAGGGACCTGAATCGGGCATGCCCGAAAGATAAATTTCCACTACCTTCCATAGATAGCTTGATCGACGCAACTAAGGGCCATGAGATGTATAGCTTCATGGATGGTTATGTGGAGTACAACCAGATAAAGATGGATCCGGTCGATGCGAAGAAGACTACCTTATGAACGCCTTTGGGTAATTTCATGTACACAGTTATTCCTTTTGGGTTGAAGAACACGGGAGCCACTTATCAAAGGACAATGATGGATATTTTCCACGATATTTTCTACAAGACCGTGGAATTTTATGTTGATGATCTGGTAATCAAATCCAAGAAGGAGGGGGGCCACTTGGATGACTTGAGAAGAGTGTTCACTCAATGCAGGAAATACAAACTAAAGATGACCCCCCTCAAATGCTCATTTGGGGTGACAAGCGAGAAGTTCCCGGGGTTTGTTATAAACTGGTAACGGGTCCAGATGGACTTGGATAAATGTCGGACCATTCTTGATAGGTCGAGACCAAAGTCAGCAAGAGAGCTAAAAAAATTCCTAGGTAAAGTTTCCTACTTAAGGAGGTTTGTTCTAGGGGTAGCCAAGGTAACGCACCCGCTGATGGAGTTTCTAAGAAAAGGCGTGAAGTTAGCATGGGAACCGATGCACCAGGATGCCATGGATAAGCTGAAAGCACTCCTTACTTACCCTTAGACGATGATCCCCCTAAAGGCAAGTATCCCTTTACGTTTATATCTTACATAAACTTAATAATCTATTCGTGCACTGTTGGCCCAGGAGATGGATGGTGTAAAAAAACCTGTTTATTACTTGAGTATAATTATACATGGGCCTAGGTCCAGATATACTAGTTTTGAGAGACATTGTTTAGCCCTTGTATTTGTAGCACAAAAACTTAGGCACTACCTATTGTCATTCACAGTCCATATTTTCACTAGATGTGATCCCATAAAAGTTTTGCTTGCTAGAACTGTACTAATAGGCAGGGTATCCTGATGGTTTTTAATCCTCTCAAAGTATGATCTCAAGTGCGTGGTTCCTCGAGCTATTAAAAGCTAAGCTTATGATGATTTGCTGGCCATCCTACCATCGGGAATGTTTGATCCACCAGTGGAGGAGCTCTCGGGTGATGATCTTAAAGCCAACTTCATAGGATCCAGCCTAGATGAGTGGAGCATGGAGTTTGACGTATCCTTAATCGAAAAAAAAGGGGGAGCTAGGGTCATTCTGAAAAAGAACGGTGAAGAGATTCGATTATCCTACAAGCTAGAATTTGAATGTTCGAATAATGAAGTTGAATATGAAGCGCTAGTATTGGGGCTACTCAAGGCCCTTAGAAGAGGTATCCAACTACAAACAATAAAAGGGCACTCCAACTTGGTGGTGAAACAGGTAACCGATGAATTTTCTTTTAAGCACATGAGTCTGGAGCCTTACCGAACGATCATACAACGGTTACTCGGGTTGTTTAAAGTGGTAAAAATTAGAATACATCCCTGAACGATGAATTGGCATGCCGATGCTTATGCTACCATCACCCAGAAGATTTCCTTTGAATGGGAGTCAACAGTCATTCCAATCACAAAGAAGACATCTCCCTCGAACGTATCGGAGATGTTACTCACAGATGAAAAATATGATTGGAGAGGGAAAATTAAAAAGAAATTGGAAATAGGCGAAGGCCCACTAAACCTAGTTAATCTGGAGAAGTATTTTATTACCAGGGGAAACTTATATTATAAAAATAAAGGGGGCTGGTTATCCAGATGTGTAGACCCTGAAGAATCTAAGAAGGGATCGACCAAAGTACACGAAGACAACTGTGAGACCACTGAGATCCCCTTGTACAGAAGGATCCAACGGGCAGGGTATTTTTGGCCGTCGATGAAGCAAGACCTCGCGATGATATAAAGAAATTGTGTAAAATGTTATCTATTCTACCGGGTAGCAAAATGTAATTTCATCGATCAACCCCAAGATTAGAGGCGTCGTATATGGACCTACTGGTAGATGGGGTTATCCTAACACACAAAGAAGATGCCACGAAGGTGAAAAGATGAGCAAGCAGATATTTTATCCAAGAATGGCTATTTTATCAATGAGGTTATCATGACAGGCCTATAAGATGCATCAGAGGGGAAGAGGTTGAATAAGTGTTGAAGCAAGCCCACGAGTTGGGACACATCGAAGGAGCCAAGCTCTACAATCAATTCATGAATCTAGGATATTACTAGCCTACAATGGAGAAAGACTCAGCTAAGTTTGTTCGTAAATGCAAGGCTTGTCAACTGCACGAAAATATGATCCACACTCATGTGGTGGATTTGCACTCCCTTTCTATGCATTTCCCATTTCACATGTGGGCGTTCGATCTAGTAGGGGCAATAAACCCTTCTTCAAGAGGAAAGATTTGAATATTGGTTTCCACTAAATGTTTCACCATATGGGCAGAGGCCATACCACTCAAAAGGGCCACAATGGGGTAATGCCCCAATTTATAAAAGAGTACATCATCTGCCAATTCGATATATCGAAGGTGTTTCTATCAGATAATGGCACCCCTTTTATAAATAGTGAAGTAAACATACTAACAGACAAATACTCCATCATCCATCACAAGTCTACAGCAGTATACCCAAAATGTAACGGGCAGGTAGAGGCCACTAGCAAGACTTTGGTGAATATTTTGGCAAAAATGTTAGAGGATTTATCGAGCACATGGGATGAAAAAATCCTCGAAATACTATGGACCTATCGAACAACAAAGAGAAAACTGATGGGGTATACTCCATTTTCCTTAGTTTTGGGGGAAGAAGTTGTTCTGCCAGTTGAGCTCAAAGTACCCTATGCTTGTTACAACTTATAAAGTTCCATGTTCCCTCATAGCCGACACGTCTAACTTGAAGCGCTAGAAGAGCATCAGGACAACGCAGTGAGGCACTTTGAGATGTATAGAAAACAATTGTCCAGATCGTATGACTAGATGGTGAGGGAAAGGAAATTCAAAGAAGGGTACCTGGTTCTAAAAGCATGCACGAGGCACATCAGGGGTTTGTCATTGCCCAAGTTTGAAGCCAATTGGGAAGGACCGTACATCGTTTGAGCAGCTCATGATTTGGGTTATTGCGAGATATCCAAAGTGGAAGATGATGTTACCTTCAAGCTAAACAATAAGTGGCTGAAAACCTATCATGTTTAAATGTATGTTTTGCCCATACTTCAGTCTATTGCATCGCGTTTTGCTAATACTTGTTTGAGAAAATGTCCCTCGTTTAACATAGTGTGAAGTAATGTTTATGTTGAAAAGCTTGACCCATTATTCTTTTGTGTTAGTTATTTTCCTAATTTTGCATGGTGTGACTTACATTAACGTAATAGATCAGCCGACATTCAAACAAAATGTAAAGGAAGAAACATCAAGTGCAATAAACTTTATTTAAATAGATAAGTGTTGTGATTATAGGCCAAAGAAGTCCAAAACAACAAACTAGGGGGCATCCAAAAAAGGAAATCAAACAAAGATTGCTAGGGGCTACCCATCATAAAATGAAGGTTGGTCGAGCCAAGAAAACGATGGTGATGCTGAGGAAGAATTTGCTCAAGGCTACTCTGGTCAAAGATAAGGTCGGCCAAATCCTTTTGACGAAGCTCCATTATTTGTCGAACATTCTCTAAGTTTTTCAACTTCTTGATAAGCTCAGCCTCTGCCCAAATAACAGCTTCACGAGCCTCCTGGACCTCCTGCTTAGATATAATCATCTCGGTCTCAAGACTTATAAGCTCCTCTAAAATGGCCACCTGCGAACGATAAGAACTCTACATCCGGTGACAGAGAGCAGGTAGGTCAGCCTTTTTGAAGTCATGCAGTAGCGTCACCAACCAAGACAATAAGAAACCATCATTAATAAGCACGTTAACCTTCCCCAATAATGACTTGATTGTATCAAAACTGAGTGACCCTAGAGGGGTATTGAGGATCTCCTCCAAAATAATAGTGAGCCCGAGCAGGTGAAAAGCTATCATCCCAAGGATAGGTTGAAGACTGCGAGAAGTGAAAGTTGAAGGAAAACGGGCTAAGAGTTGCTCAATCAAAGAACGGGGCCCTCAGTCAGTATATGGGGGAAATTGGCCAAGGTCTACCTTACAACCACTCCAGGGGCTGCCTCAGGGGGGGTGTGCACTAAAAACTCTATCACTTGTAGAAGGGAGTCTCGTGTGCTAAGTACTGTCACTTTCATGGACCCTATAAGCAACCACCTCGCTCACTTTACCAATATTAGGAACCATTCCTTGAACCTTCATGGTGGGGGACCCGTCTAGAGATGCAAACTCAGCCAAGGTGCTCTCCTGCATAATTACATAAGCGATAGGCTTAGCTCCTGGGTCACGTACCGCAGGTTGTTTGACTTCCACCTGAAATACAAGAATTTTCCAAGTCAGGAAACAAACAAACATATTGTCTTACAAATATAAATTCTAAGACCAGTATGACTTGGTCCGCCTAACCCATGGTTAAGGGAGATTCTAAGACCAAAATGACTTGGCCCGCCTGACCCTCGATTATGGGATATTCTAAGATCAATATGACTTGGACCGCCTGACCCTCGGTTATGGGATATTTTAAGACCAATATGGCTTGGCCCGCATGACCCTCGGTTATGGGAGATTTTAAGACCAATATGACTTGGCCTGCCTGACCCTCGATTATTGGAGATTTTAATACCAATGTGACTTGGCCCGCCTTACCCTCGGTTATGGGAGATTCTATACCAATATGACTTGGCAAACTAACAAAGTTTAAACGCAGAAGATACATAGAAGAAATAAAGGCATACCTCTGGATGTTCAGTGAACTGGCGAGTAGCCATTTCTACTACATCTTCTTCCTTAACCAAAACAGGTGCCACCAAAAGATGTTCTTGGGGGGCAATCACATCCCCCTACTTTAGCAACCTCCTCCCGTTTCCCTTCTCCTTGTCCCACAGCAGCAACTTTGACTCTCTCCTGACTGTGTATTGAGGTCCCAAAAAGGGTAACAAGAACCTAGACATAATAGGGGGTGGGGACTAAAGGACCAATGGGTTCAAGTAAAGATATATGCAAAGCACAATGGAGAGAAAGTTAGAATAGCAAGACAAAAGTACAAAGAGACTAACACAACAAAAGGAATAAGCTTACCATGGATAACGGAACAACATGAGCGGGGGACGTAGGTACAGATTCAATAATACTTGCATTAGGAGCACGTTCCCCAAGACCAGCCTGCTGGAAACAAAAAAGAAGGGTCAAGCAAATAGCCACTACTGGATTTAGTTGAAGTATTAGAAATAACTGTCACGAGGGGGAAATGTGAGGTTACCTGCGAAGCTGTAGGGGAAGCTATCTCTTTCGGTGCAATTTCCTTCGAAGCAGGTAAAACTTCGATTGACTTTGCTAATAAACGGTCTTCCTCAACATCATCGCGCGAACCACCTCGCGTAACAACCTGGAAAAAAGGGGGACAGTTGGAGCAAGCTACAGTCACCATTATAAGGCAAAAGTAAGAGAAGTTAAAGGCTTAAAAGGAGAATAACATACATACCTCTTATTCTTCCAAAACATCCTTCAAAACCTCATAATCTCGGGGAGATGAAGCCGGATTAGAAGGAGAAACCATTCTTCTCAACCTGCACCTGCGAACAAGGACAAACCCTTCTTCCTCTTCTTCTTCTTCTTCTTCTTCTTCTTCTTCTTCTTACTATTCTTATTCCTCCTTCTCTTCTTCTTCATCATCTCCCTCATCATCATCATCATCATCATCATCATCATTATCATTATCATCACCACCTTCACCAATAGATGCATATCTTTCAGATTACTCTTCTTCGCTTACCTCGCCTGATTCCTCCAACACAAGTTTGATTGGACTAACCAACTTTCGCTTCTATCTACCTTCGAAAATTGGGGGAACATAGGAAAACCCACAAGAGGCCATCTGGGCTAACATAAAAGCCCTATCCTCCTCAGTAAAATTCACCCAATCTGCCTAAGTTGGTCAAATATCGAGCTGACTTGTAGGGTAATCTTGGGTTCAGGAGTTTGGATTGGAGAGACCTGATGGGTAATTTTAAGTTTCTTTGTTGGGGTTTTCCTAATGGCCCTCATATACACTCCAGTTGAAGTAGCACGGGAAGTGTCAGCCCCTCGCTAGGCCTAAAAGAACTAGGGGCAATGGCAACTGCCTCGACCGCAACATAAGGTTGAGCAACTTTCTTCCTCTTCACTATTGCTTGATCTACGGGGGAAAGTGGAGGCAGCTCGGAGAGAATAGAATTGTTGGTCGTACTCAGAGGGAACATTGAGTTGAAGGTAGTATAATTTCTCAAACCCAACTCCATGGGAGGATACCTTTCAACCTCAAGATAACGATGTTCCTTAAGAATATTACTCTAGAAATGGCCAAGCCAGTTATGCCAGAATATGGCAAGGTACATTATTGACCAACCTCCTCGAGCAACCTTACTTGGTATGATAAGGTTGGCGGGGTAATTTGCGCAAAGGTTAACAACAGTTGGGGTAAGGAAATTACTACATGCAAAGGAGAAATTAGTGGGTTTTTCTCGAGTGAAATGAATCAACATGGGGTTTCCTTGATCATAGATAAACTACATGGATATGTAGTGTGGACAGTAGATGGAGTAAAAAGAAGACCATTCCGTGTAAGAAGTAAAATAAGAAGGGATTAACAATAGGGGGACATCATTGGAGGGGAAATTTCTAGCCAGCGCCTCATCAATGGGGATGATGGGACACTCCTCCTCCGTGAATAAATGATTGGAAAATAATTGGTACACCCCAATGTAAGGGTGAGGTGATAACCTTTTAGCTCTGTCAATCAAAGATATACGAGGTTTCTTGGAACTCTTGTGGTTCCAACAGTAAATTCGGGGGACTCTGATGGGCGTCGGGGAATAGTTTGGAAAATGGGCATTTAAGAAAGCTGTCAATAATACGTGGTTCGCATAGTTGGAGACATCAAACCTTTCGATGCTCCTGGCTGAGTCTGCTGCTACTCGGTCCAACCAATTGTACAACGAACTAAGTGTAATAGCTGTGAGAGGGAGTTTCACACCATTGGCCATGCAAACAGCTATATTAATCAAGTCCTTTCTTGGGAAATCGTGGGGCTTGCTCGGGAGGAAGATATTTGATAGAATCACCCAGATATAACCAACAAGATCAATCTGAGAATCATACCCTTTTCCAGCCAAGGGTTACTCGAATACCTGCTTCCCGCGAGGGTTTTCTTTCGCTACCTAGCATGCCTTGATCACTACCTTATCCTCATTGAAATAAAAGTACCTGATTACCCTCGAATAGGTACACTTGTTGTTCATCACCATACAGTCTTTCATAACTGCCTCCAACTCAAACCTTAATAGTTTCTCCTTGCTAGAAATAGCTTCCTCAAAGAACATGTCAAAACATGTCGCCTCCAACCCCATCAGCTCACAGACATCTTCAAGGGTAATGGTAAACTCACCCCAAGAGGTCACAAAGGTGTGTGACCTATGACTCCAGCGGGACATGAGTAACTGGAGGGCGGTATTGTTCTTTGCAAGGGTGAGGTCACCGAGCCAACTGGTGCACGATAAGCTAATCAGAGCAAATTGTACACAGTATTTGGAATGTATATGGTCGGTCCAAGGACCTAAACCTTCACAAGCACCAAAGGAGGCCTCAAACTCCACTTTTGAGAATGGGAAATATCCGCGTTCAATATGGAATCTGGTGACAACGATAGTAGGGATGTAGGCAAAGTCCTTAGCATCGTTACCTTCCTCCATCAGTAACTTCGCATTTTCCATCGACGCAAGTTCGTCGGGGAAATTTTTAGGATTTGGCCAAAAGAGATCGAGTTCCCCAAAGTATAGGGCACGCTGGTAATGCGGCCACTGGTTCTGGCGTGCCTGAGTCTTAGGGGAAGCTCCCATTACAGACTGGGTCCTCTTTACAATGGGTGCCATGAAGCAAGTTTAGAAGGAAAAAGAAAGAGAGTGAGTTAAAGGAAAGGAAGCTAAAGGGAAAGACAAAAGTCTGCTCTCACAAAAGCTCACTTTGAAAATGAAAAACCCAAAGGTGGAAATATGGGATGAGGATATACCCCTTTTATAGGGGAAACACAAGCCCCAACAGGTAGCAAAAAAATGATGGTTGGAGAAGCGCAATAATGATCGAATCAACTTGCGTGACCAACACGCGCGCATAACGGCGAAGTTCAAGAGTTGGAATGTTGTCGTTTCAGGAAGAGACGCGCGAATGATGTCGCGGAGGGAACACGCGCTTACCCTAACATCGCCACGTGTTACATATAGAAGCACAAATGACAACCTCATTAAATAAGACATGCTTAGAGTCTTTTCAATCTTGTGGGAGATGAAGCTCTTTGGGGAAAATTTAAATAAACCCCTTTACGTCCCCCAAAGTATCTGCCACACGTAATTATGAAGTCCCACTAGAATAAAATGGTGTTACCATTAATATTAGAAGATATTTAAAGCAGAGGAGGTAGTTCGAAAGACAAAGCAAGAACGAACAAATTGTCGTTTCTTATAAATCAAGTGCCCAGGGATATTAGATACTCGTTGCAGGAAAAGATTGAAGACCAACGAAGGGTTTCGTACAGATATTTCTTCATGCAATAAATAAATATCTCTACGAAGGAGAAAATATAGGGGGAGTCCCCACCAAAGAATTATTAACTTAGTTAATCCATTGTTGGATAGACAAAGGATGAAGGTAAATGTAGAATCACTACAGCGAAAATATTGCACTTCTCAAATAAAATCCAATTTTAATTAATCCCAAATTTTAGTTAAACCCTAAAACATTCATCTAGATGATTTATCCAATAAAATATAGCATGCAGGATAAAATAAACAATTTCAGGAAAAATCCTCCAAAGGGGCAAAACCTTTTATTTCACTATAATTTGTAAGAAAACGGCTTACACGGATTACAATGAAATAGGGTGACATACGAAATACCCGCAGGTGTCGGTTTCGATGTCTCGGCTGGAACTTTCCCTTTCCAGGAGGGCAGTAGTGAAGAAGAGAAACGACTTCTCTACAAGATGTGAACTTTATAAGGACTCCCTCCACAATAGCACGCAACTGTCGGTTGTAGAGTTCTCCCCACAAAGTATAAACAGTAGCAAGGTGTGTTCTT
The DNA here is from genome assembly GCA_949130495.1 of Sambucus nigra. Classification (NCBI taxonomy): domain Eukaryota; kingdom Viridiplantae; phylum Streptophyta; class Magnoliopsida; order Dipsacales; family Adoxaceae; genus Sambucus; species Sambucus nigra. Next base: position 644,484,730 of record OX422211.1, on the reverse strand, counting down.
CAACACCAAAATAATTCACTAAAGCATATGGGAGTTTTGTGAATTGAAAACAAAGAAGGATTAAACCCTAAAAGAAGAAGTCAAAAGGATTCTGCAGTTTCGCAGTTTTCTGTCTGTTAAAAACTATGGACTTCTTAATGAAAACGGACTCATTTAATGAGTATTTATATAAAAACGCACCGCCTCGAAATTTGAGATCGTTTGAACTATATCTAACGACATGCTATGTCATTTGAACGACAATTGCAGGTCGTTCGAACGACCTATCAAGTAAGATTCCACACGGGCCGATAGAAAATTTCGATACGAACGCGTGGCCGCTAGTTTTGTATCATTCTGATTTTTTATGAATTAGTTATGATTTTTCTACGAAAAGGTGTCCGAAAACAAAATGTTTAGAAAAATATTTTGTAAAAAATATCCCAAAAGCTCTAAGTGAAAAGTTAAGGTATTTAAAACATAACCTTACCAAAGTAAACTTCACGGAGTCTTGAGTGATGAAGAACTTGAGTAATTTGGATCCGTCTTTGATGTAGATGTCTCTTGAATGCTCTTCAACGGTGTATCGGTATATGACATAACAAATTGATAACGGACCAATGAAAATATGTCCTTACAAATCTCCCCTTATGTCTATGCTGGTACATACATAAAAATCAGAATTATCAAAAACTAAATTGCCTATACAAATCTACCCTCCCATGAATAAATTTGCAAGACTTCAAAACTGTTCTTCAATCATCTTCGTTAAATCTCAAAGCTTTTCTCATCAGGGTGTGCAACATATCAATCTTCAATTTTGTACCTACACACATGAGATAAAGCAAAAACCTTCGTGACGCATCTAGTTTGAAATGATATAAGAATAAAGCATTAGTAATCAAATCTCCCCATAATGCAAAAACTCCCCCCATAACATGATAATTCTTTCTCCCCCTTTTCATGATGTCCCCAAATAGACAGATAAGAAGAAACAATCAAAACATGGAGTGTCACGATAAAATGCATAGCAAACAAGGATCAAACTACGGGCATGCAAAGGGACATCTCAAAAAACTCACAAACTATTTTTGGATTTTTCAATTTTTCATACAAAAATAAGATACCACTTTGAAAAAAATATGATACAAAAATCACACCATGGATTTAAACTCAAACAACCAAGTCATGGAAATGTAATGAATTGGTGTGAACACATTCGATAGGTAAATAAACTCAATCAATCATATGTGCATGATGCATACGTGTACTCCTAACGAATGAGCATCAAAAGTATCCTTAGGTGTAAAAATTTCTTGAATTTAAATGACATCGTCTTATACAAATCAACAAATTAAAGTCAAATGATTTCCACACCAATAGCGTCCAAAACTATTTAGTGCCGTTTCGAGAAATTTTCAAAGGACGTGCAAACCCATTGATATATCCATCCAAAACTCCCTCATATATAATAATGCAATTCTTTATATCTGAAGAGGTACTAAATTCTCAACTTAGAGAAAACCTATTGGCCCAAATTTTTGGCATATTTCATCTTTTTATAGCCTTAATTTTTTTGTGTGTGGGCTCTTTTCAAACGGTGGTTTTCACGACGTGATTATTATTCACTCGCAGCCCTTTCCCGTGCCACTCATAATTTTTTAAAACTAAACAAATTCCTCACGGGCAATGGTTTTTACATGCACTACTTTTATTACTCTCATATTATTGCACTTGGTTCGTTTTAAGGACAGGATTGAGATGAAAACACCCAACCAACAGGTGATAAGTTAAGCACAATAATCAAACAAATCCGTGCATGTGTGCAATAAAGCAAAATATGAGTCAAACAAGTAGAAAGTGACACTTAATTACATCTTAATGACTCCAAACATTATAAAGCACATGGATGAATTGACCTATTGTCTCAAAACACTATCAAATAGTCACATGGATAAATGGAATGAAATTGTGACTCGATCATCCTAAGTGTTCATCCATAAAAGGTGTAAACAAAATACAAAAATCTTTTTGGATTTTCAAAAAATTTATCAAAATAAAATCTTTTTGTATTTTTTCAAAATTTTCAAACAAAAAAATATAACTACAAAATGATACAACCAGCAATAGGCATATAATATCGATATGCGCAACATCATATGCTAGCAAAAAGCAATCACACAAGAGAATCTACAATGAAAGCAGATGTGATAAACGTGTAATGCAATGTTTATCAAATAAGCATGGGAACTACGAATAACTGCATATAAACTGTTCCAAAAGCAACCAGCAGTACCAAAAACCTAAGCATATGACACAGGATACTGAAACAGAGGAACAGGAGAAAAACTAGACAGGTTGCTCAAACGACTTAGCCTGTCGCTCGAACGATAAGGCATGTCACGAGAAGCGACTTCGCGCGAGAAAAGATGTCGTTCAAACGACGTACAGTTCTCGCTCGAACGATAAAACCAAAATTTCACAGTTTGACCAGAAAGTCATACAGTTTTTCCAAGTACAAAAATTTTGTGAAAATAGAAGCTGTAAAGTGCAAACAGATCCAAAACAGTGCTAAAACAGTAGCGAAACACACAAATGCAACAAATAAATCAATGTGCGCTACGTCAAAGTGAGTCCTAACACAAGAAGGAATATACCATGATGCAACGCTAGTGTATGATAAACATCTAACACAATCAACCAAAAGATCTCACATGGGGTGAATCACGTGCAAGTAAATGAGAATCATGAACAAAAAGACCATAAGCCTCTAAATCCGATTTCCTAACCCAAATCGATGTGTAACGAGGTGTGGGGATTTTGGGAACCGGTGTGACTTTCTCTTTATGTTTCCTAGGTTCATTCAAGAGCTTATAGTAGAAACGCCTAAGATGGCCTTGCCTACCGCAATGTGTGCAAGTATAAATCGGGTAGTGAGTGTTACCTAAAGGCGGCCTTCTCCTCAAATTCCTAGGTGGTGCTCTCATCAATTTCCTAGGTGGCGCTCTCTGAATTTGCCTAGGTAGCTCTCTCCTAATGATCCTAGGAGGCACTCTCACGATGTTCCTAGGGGGCTCTTTCCTAACAACCTTAGGTGCATCTTTCTTAACAATCCTAGGAGGCACTCTCACACGTGTGGGAATGGGTGCACCATATTTTTCAAAACCAATCCCACCCCTATCCTTTTTAATCTTGATAGTGCCTAAAATCTTATCAAGTTTTTCAGACCTAGACTCCAAATCAAATTTCACCTTACTCGAATCTCTCAAACTTTTCTCAAGTTCATCTATCCTAGATTCAAGTAAGCGCCTAGACTCCTCAAACTCAAGAAGCTCCTTTTTCATAGCTTCCATCACGCCTCAAAGATCATCTCTCTCACCCTCGACATATCCCAGCTTCTCTCTCAAAATTTTCTCTCGTACCCTAAGTTCTTCAACTAAAACATCATTATTTTTTAAGGCACAATCTTTCAATTGAGCTTCAAGTTTCAACTTTGCCTTTTTGTCTTTAAACATTCAAAATACAAATTATTGTAGGCAACTTGTAACTCACTCAATTCTTCTTCTTCCTCCTCACTTTTTTCACCCTCACTCTCATCACTAATCACACGGATGGGAAGCTCTCGCCTAGAAGCATAAAAGACTTCTTCTTCCGAATCACTATCACTAAGGGTAGAAACATGAGAAATCGGTTTATTCAATTTCTTCTTTAAATTTGTGGTACACTCATCTAACGTGTGACCAACACCCTCGCAATAAGCACACCTCTCAGAATCGTTTTCAACAGAAGATTTAAAAACAAGAGTTCATGTGAATTTTCCAATTAACTTTTTCAATAATTTGACATCGAAGATCATCAAAACCATCAAAAGCCATTTTTGTACAAAATCAGGATCAAAACACAATAACTTAGTGCAACAGGCTCTGATACCAATTTGTAGAATCGCTACAGCGGAAATATTGCGGCTTCTCAAATAAAATCCAATTTTAATTAATCCCAAATTTTAGTTAAACCCTAAAACATGCATCTAAATGATTTATTCAATAAAATAAAGCATGCAGGATATAACAAACAATTTCAAGAAAAATCCCCCAAAGGGGCAAAACATTTTATTTCACTATAATTTGTAAGAAAACGGCTTACACGGATTATAATGAAATAGGGTGACATACGAAATACCCGCAAGTGTCAGTTTCGATGTCTCGGTTGGAACTTTCCCTTTTCAGGAGGGCAGCAGTGAAGAAGAGAAACGGCTTCTCCACAAGATGTGAACTTTATAAGGACTCCCTCCATAATAGCAAACAGCTGTCGGTTGTAGAGTTCTCCCCACAAAGTATAAATAGTAGCAAGGTGTTTTCTTCAACACCAAAACAATTCACTAAAACATATGGGAGTTTTGTGAATTGAAAACAAAGAGGGATTAAACCCTAAAAGAAGAAGCCAAAAGGATTCTGCAGTTTCGTAGTTTTCTGTCTGTCAAAAAACTGTGGACTTCTTAATGAAAATGAACTCATTTAATAAGTATTTATATAAAAACGCACTGCCTCGAAACTCGATCTCGTTCGAACGACATCTAACGACATGCTATGTTGTTTGAACGACAATTGCAGGTCGTTCGAATGACATATCAAGCGAGATTCCACACGGGCCAATAAAAAATTTCGATACGAACGCGTGGCCGCTAGTTTTGTATCATTCTGATTTTTTATAAATTAGTTATGATTTTTCTACGAAAAGGTGTCCGAAAATAAAATCTTTAGAAAAATATTTTGTAAAAAATATCCCAAAAGCTCTAAGTGAAAAGTTAAGGTATTTAAAACATAACCTTACCAAAGTAAACTTCGCGGAGTCTTGAATGATGAAGAACTTGAGTAATTCGGATCCGTCTTTGATGTAGATGTCTCTTGAATGTTCTTCGACGGTGTATCGGTATATGACATAACAAATTGATAACGGACCTATGAAAATATGTCCTTATAGTAAAGATCATTCGAGCGAGTACACTCGAAGGACCTACCTAGAAGATTCTCCATAAACGTGACTCGAAGGTTCTCTCTAGGAGACTCTCCACGGACATGGTTCTAAGAATCCTACTCGTAGTTCAAAGTCACTCGAATGACAATAGCTTGAAATATGAAACCGAATGAATTGTATCATGTACGTTATCTTATGTTATATATTGAGTGAGGTTGTTTGGTACCCATGAAGGACCATGTCTGGCAAGGCGTGGGAGGGATAACATACCCTATTAAATAACCTCCTCCTGCGAACCTCGCAGGGACATGGTTTGGAGGATTGAGAGCAAGGCAACGTTGAGAATATAGTTACCAACCCTCTTGGAACACTAAGTCAAAACTTCATCTAGTATATGCGATTTCTCGATACACCTACAGCCGAGATACCATAACATCCACTCATTCGAGCGAACCTCCTCGAGGTACCTCAATCTTGCAACCTTGGCTTAAAGATAGTTCTTTACCAATAGATGGAAAGCTAAACACTCGAGCTACCTATCAGTCGAGAAACCTTAAACCAAACACTATCTCATTTGACTGATGTGACCACACACCTAGTGGGATCATTGTTAACCCACTTTCTGACGTCATCAAGACTGGCATTTAGGGACTTGAAATTATAGTACTCAAGTGGATTCATCCTTAGGATGGTAGGCCTAGTCTACCAAATCTAACCCCTTAGTCGTTCTAAAATAAGCACCTAAGCTACCACATCACGTCCCTCATTAATGCCCACCATGCTTCCAACTGGTAAAGCAGTTTCTCGCCAAATTAGAAGATCCCATGCATTTAATGCAATATCTCCCACATTATTGGGGGGGGGTACTTGTGCATTCAATGAGGTTAATCATGTTGAACACCAGCAAGGTTAGTCGAGTAACCTTGTCTTCATATAAATAGACCAACTGAATAGTTTACAGAGAAAAAAGAGAAAACAATCTGAACCTAGAATTGTTGCCCAACTTATTTCATACACGAGAGCTCCCGTGAGGACAATACTCCCACACCCATTTAATACCCATATCATTGAGCAATAACTGAGCTTGAAGTCCATGCCTTGCCTTTATTGTGCCGAGAGTGCTTGCTCTTTCTCCGACCAAGCTACCTGTTAGTCCTATCTATTTATTATACATGTTACGTATTTATGGTGCAGACATATCATTTAATATAAGTTTGAATCTTGAATCTGATTGCCTCTTATTCACCTGTATCCATTGTCATTATTTATGTAAGAAGTGTGCTGCAGCGGAATAAAAACGACTTCTTAAATAAATCCAATTTTAATTGTGAGTCAACCAAACCAGTTTTAATAAAACCCAAGTTTTAATTTAGTCCTAACACATGCATCTGAGTGATATGAAATCATAAACCAATAAGCATGCAAAGGAAACCAATATCACGAAAAATCCCCGAAGGGCAAAACCTTTTTATTTCCAATATAATTTGTAAAATAACGGTTTACATGGATTATAATGAAAATACAAGTAACATAAGAAATACCCGCAGGTGTCAGTTCGTAGTCGTCGATAATGGATCCACACGCAACAAACCCACAAGAACAGAAGTCTTATCTTCAGCCCAGGATCACCGCAGCACTCCCTATGAATTTCAGTCCAAATTAGCAAAGAATCTTCACGCTGCAAGATCCTTAATTACACGAAGTCATATGATGTAGATTTACCCACTCTACAAGATCAAGATCAGCAAGATCGTATTTTGGGTTCTAAAATAATTCACTAAAGGATTGGAATGTTTTGTGAATTGAAAAACAAGATTTTAAACCCTAAAATTGAAGAAGACAAAGTATTCTGCTGTTAGCAGATTGCTGGTATCGAAAATCGTCAGGTCTTCTTCATCAAAACGAAATGATTAAATGCGCTTTATATAAAAAAATTTGAGTCGACGTGTCGTTCGAACGAGATCCCATATCGTTCGAATGAAATCTGATGTCGTTCGAACCAGATCTCATGTCGTTCGAACCAGAAAATTCGCGAAAAATAAATTTAATTTTTTATTTCAAAAATTCTTCTTTTAATCTTGGAAAATTTATTTTGACGAAAAACAACACCTCAGCACTTGGAAAATATTTTAGAAAAATATTTAAACCTCTTTTTAAAAATTATCCCAACACTTTTAAGTGAACCGTAAAGAGACTTAAATACTTTCTCACCCAAATGAACCTTGCAGGGGCTTGAATGTTGAAGAAGCTTGATATTCGAATCCGTCTCGATGCATATATGATCTTGAACAATCTTCAACGATTGTAGCGGTATACAACATACTTAATTGATGACAGACATTTATAAAATCATGTCCTTACAAATCTCCCCTATGTCTATGCCAGTACAAATGAAAAATAATTTGAATTATCAAATCAAAATGCCTATACAAATCTAATACCTTCCTATGAACCCAAAAGTGAAAAGGTGCTTGAAATGCAAGTCTTTGAACTTTTCTTCAAAAGTCTTCAACATCAAAACTTTAAATATTTAAGCTTTTCTCATCAGGGTGTGCAATCTAGTAATCATTATCAATTCTTCGTACCTACACACATGAGACAAAGAAAATACCTTCGTGACGCATCGAGTTTGAAATTATAAAAGAATAAGTCAATCAGTATAGTCAAATCTCCCCCATAATGTAAAACTCCCCCATAATTCGTTCTCCCCCTTTTTATTTGACCGAAATAAACGTGGGAACGAATAAACAAAAGATAGCATGGAGTTGTCACGACAAGCAAATCAAACTACGCGCATGTAAAGGAAATACTTAGGAATCCACAAACTATGTTTGATTTTGCAATTTTTTTCATACAAAAATAATTTACAAAAATCACACCATGGATAACATTAAGACAGCCAAATCATGGATATGGAATGAATGGATGTGAACAAATTTGATAGGAAAATCAACTCAACCATGTCATATGTGCACGATGCATATGTGTACTCCTATCTATTGAAAATCAAAAATATCCTTAGGTGTAAAATTGTTGAATTTAGATGATATCAACTAAATCAAATCAACAAATCAAAGTCGAAGTTATTTTCACACCAATAACGTCCAAAACAATTTGGTGTCGTTTCGAGAACTTTTCGAAGGACGTGCAAACCCATTGATTAATTTCCAACCAAACTCCCTCATATGTAATAAAGCAATTTGTATATCTAATGAGGTACTAAATTCTCAACTTAGAGAAAACCTATTGGCCCAAATTTTGGCATATATCATCTTTTTATTGCCTTAATTTTTTTTCGAGCGGGTTCTTGTCAAACGGTGGCTTTCACGCAGAGTCAATTTTACACTTTCGTAGCCCTTTCCCGTGCACTCATTATTTTTTCATATTTAAACAAATTCCTCATGGGCAATGGTTTTTACATGCACTACTTTTATTACTCTCGTATTATTGCACTTGGTTTGTTTTAAGGACAGGATTGAGATGAAAATACTCGACCAACATGTGATAGACAAGTACAATATCCAACCAAATTCGTGCATGTGTGCATTAAAGGAAATAATGAGTCAAACATGTAGGAAGTATAAACTAATAACATCTCAATGACTCCAAACATTGTAAAGCACACGGATGACATGATATATTGTCTCAAAACACTATCAAATTGTCACATGTATAAATATAATGAAATTGTGACTCGGTCATCCTAAATGTCCATTCATATACGATGTAAAACAAAATACCAAACTCTTTTTGACTTTTTCAAATTTTCTTAAAAAAAGAAAATCTTTTTGAATATTTCAAAATATATCAAAAAATAAGAACCATAAATGCACACATGGTACACACAAGCAATAGACATAATATCGGCATGAGCATCATCCTATGCTAGCAAACAATAAATCACATAAAGAATAATCAATCTAAGCAGGTGTGATTAAACGAACAAAGTAGTGTTAGCAATTAAGCATTAAAATCAAGAATGACTGCATATAAACTATCAGAAGCAACCCAACAATACCAAATAATGTAACCAAAGAACACAGGGTACTACAAAAAGAATGGTCAAAGTCAACTAGGTCGCTCGAACGAGACTGACTCTCGTTCAAATGACATATCATCTTTGTGCGAGACCAAAAATCTCTCGAACGAAAACTTATCTCGTTTCAACGAGAAAAATAAATTTTCACAGTTCCCCAGAAAGTTAAACAGTGTTGCCCAGTTAAAAAATTTCCAGAAAAGAGTACCTAGAAGGTGATGACAAATCCAAAACAGTGCTAAAACAGTATTTTAAACAATGCAAACTTACAACAAAGTGACTCATAACACTAGTAAGAGTATACCAAGGGGCACAACTAGCATATGACAAATAACAAACACTTTCAACCAAACGATCTTACATGGGGTGAATCACGTGCAAGCAAACGAGAGTCATGAACAATTAGACCATAAGCCTCTAAATCCGATTTCCTAACCCAAACAGATTTGTAATAACAAGTGGGGGTTTGAGGAATCGAATTTATTCTTTTATTAACCTTCCTTGGTCCTTTTAAAAGTTTGTAATAGAAATGCCTAAGTTAACCTTGCTTACCGCAATGTGTGCAAGTGTAAACTGGGCGGTGAATGTTACCAAAAGGCGGCCCTCTCCTCAAATTCCTAGATGCCTCTCGCACGATGTTCCTAGTTGGCTCTCGCTTGACAACCCTTAGTGTATCTCTCTTAACAACCATAGGTGCCTCTCCTAACAACCCAAGGAGTCTCTCTCACACGTGTGGGGTTGACTTTGGGAATGGGTGAGACACTCTCATCGAAGCCTATACCACCCCTATCCTCCTTATTTTGGACAGTCCCTAAAATTTTATCTAACTTTTTTTATCGAGACTCCAAATCAAATTTTACCTTGCTTGATTCTCTAAAAATCTTCTCAAGATCACCTATGCTCGACTCGAGTAAACGTCTAGAATCCTCAAACTCTAAAAGTTCCTTTTTCATTGCCTCCATCACCCCTCGAAAACTATCTCTCTCTCCCTCGACATATCCTAGCTTCTCTTTCAAAATTTTCTCACATGCCCTAAGTTCTTCAATTAAAACATCATTATCATTTTTAAGGCATGCTCTTTCAATTGAGCTTTCAATTTTAAATTTTCTTTTTTTATTTTCAAAGCTTCAACATAAAGTTCATTGAAAGTTGTTTATAAGTTATGCTCATCTACACTTCCATCCTCACTCTCATCACCCTCACTATTATCAGTAATCACACGGGTGGGAAGCTCTCGCGTAGAAGCATAAAAACTTCTTCTTCCGAATCACTATCACTAAGGGTAGAAATATGATCTATCGATTTTTCAATTGCTTCCTTAAATTTGTGGGACACTCATCTATCGTGTGACTAACACCCTCACAACTCGAACACCTCTCAGAATCGTTTTCAATGGAAGATATAAAATAGGAGTTCGTGTGAGTTTTCCAATTATATTTTTCAAAAAGTTGACATCGAAAATCATCAAAAACACCAAAAGCCATTTTTAAGAAAAACAGGATCAAACACAATTTTTCGAAAGAACAAGATCAAACGCGATAAATTAGCATAACCCAATCTGATACCAATTTGTGAAGGTATGCAATTGATTTTAATAAAGATCTTACACCAATTTGTAAGAAGTTTGCTACAGCTGAATAAAAGAGACTTCTCAAATAAATCCAATTTTAATTGTGAGTCTACCAAACCAGTTTTAATGAAATCCAAGTTTTAATTCGATCCTAACACATACATCTAACTGATATGAAATCATAAACCAATATCCGAAAAAATTCCCGAAGGGCAAAACCTTTTTATTTCCACTATAATGTATAAAAGATTGATTTACACGGATTTTAATGAAAATACAAGTGAAATATGAAATACCCGCAGGTGTCGGTTTGTAGTCGTCAGCAATGGATCCACACGCAGCAAACCCACAAGAATTGCAGTCCCATCTTCATCCCAGGAACACCGCAGCACTCCCTATGAACCTCAGTCCAAATCAGCAAAAAATCTTCACGCAGCGAGATCCTCAATAACACGCAGCCATATGATGTAGATTTACCCTCTCTACAAGAGCAAGATCAGCAAGATCGTATTTTGGGTTCTGAAAAAATTCACTAAAGGATTGGGATGTTTAGTGAATTGAAAAACAAGATTTTAAACCCTAAAATTGAAGAAGAATAAATGTTCTGCTGTTAGAGATTACTGGTATCGAAATTCGTAAGGTCTCCTTCATCAAAACAAAATGATTTAACGCGATTATATAAAAAATTTGAATCGGTGTGTCATTCGAATGAGATCATCCCATGTCAATCGAACCAGCAAATTCGCGAAAAATAAATTTAATTTTTTATTTCAAAAATTCTTCTTTTAATCTTGGGAAATTCATTTTGAAGAAAAACAACGCCTCAACACTTATAAAATATTTTAGAAAAATAGTCAAACTCTTTTTAAAAATTATCCCAACACTTTTAAGTGAACCGTAAAGAGACTTAAATACTTTCTCACTGAAATGAACCTTGCAGAGGATTGAATGTTGAAGAAGCTTGATATTTGGATCCGTCTCGATGCATATATGATCTTGAACTATCTTCGACGGTTGTAGCGGTATACGACATACTTAATTGATAACAGACATTTATAAAATCATGTCCTTATAATTTAATACTGTATTGAGTGTTAATCCCTATCTTAATAAGGGGTTACGCCTCACTTGATACTATCTGTATTCAAAGAACCCACATCTTAAAAAATCTAATTTTAATACTAGTTATCGGTGCTATTGCCATAGGTTCTACTAATGCACCTAAATTTTTAGGTTTAGCATTAGTTACCAGTGGTGACGAGGCGCATGTGGAATGTGTGTCTACATTCCTATTCATGAATCTTCACAACTTTCTTCCTCCATTTTGCCCACTTCAGATAAAACTTCTTGATTTTCATACATAATTTTTCCCGAATTTGTCTTGATAATTATCTTGACCAAGTATTGAGGACTTAAAATCGTATCTTGACTTAGGTTTCTATACGTTGCCAATTAAGTATTGCTTGTTCTGACCAACTACTGAATGTCTTCTGACCAAGTATTTGTGGGTATGCATATCACCAGTACTCCCAAAAAATCAAAAAAATGGAAGAACTCAACATTTTATTGATACTGAAGCTAATTGATTACAAAGATTGTTCTTGTTATATTACTGGTAATACTTCCAAAGATGCTCGGCATGCCAAGGATTTTTGAATTCTTCCCCCTCCAGAGTTTCAAGTCTATTAGTTCCTGGTCGAAAAACTGCTGAAATACGATATGGTCCATGCCAGTTAGGTTCAAGTTTGTTGGTTTTCTGAATCACTTTCTTAAGTACATAATCCCATTCCTTTAAGTTGGTCATCTTCACCGTCTTGTTATAAAAGTGTGTTATTTGTTATTGATAGGTAGCAGTTCTGAAGGATACATCTTCGTGCACCTATTCCATTATGTCCAGGTCTAGCCTTCGCATCAAATCACTGATAGGAGAATTAAAGTCCAATACTCTATGAGTTGGCAAACCTATTTCAGCTGGTATGACTATTTCCATACCAAATTCTAGCATATATTGTGTTTCTCCAGTATCAGCTCTTGGAGTTGTTCGGTATGCCCATAAAACTGAGTGTAATTCATTTATCCAATTCCCTTTAGTATCATCAAGTCTCTTCTTCAACCCATTGAGCAAGGTCATGTTTGTCACCTCGGTCTGCACATTGCTTTGAGGATGACCTGGAGCAAAATGTAACTTCTGGATCTTGGATTGATCACAGTATGCTGCGAACTCCTCATTGTTAAACTAGGTACCATGGTCAGTAATAAAGGCATGTGGAAAGACATATCTGCAAATGATGTTTTTTAGATGAACTGATACACCTTTTCATAGGGCATATCCACTAATGGTTCTGCTTCAACCCATTTGGTGAAATAATCAACAGCTACAACAAAATACTTAAATCTTCCTCGGGTGGTTGGCAATGGCCCTACCAAGTCTATCCCCCAAATAGAAAATGGCCAAGGTGAAGTAAAAGGAGTTAAAGCTACATGTGGAGTTTTGAGAATATTGGAGAACTTTTGGTACTTGTCACACTTTTTTGCAAAGATCGTACAGTCTACCCTCATGGTCGGCCAGTAATACCCTTGAGTATTCATTCGATGTAGTAATGATCTTCCTTCCACATGAGCTCCACAAGATCCTTCATGAACTTATTCTATTAGATCTTTAACCTCTATTGGTTGAACACAGCGCTGCAAAGTAATTGTTAACCCTCTTTGATACATAACTCCTTTGTCTAACACGTACCTTGCCTCCTTATACTTAAGATTTTTGGCCTCAATTGGGTCTGCTGGCAGAATTCTTTCTTTAATATAAGCTCTGATGGGATCCATCCAGAATGGTCCCATGTCTACTGTAATGAAACTAATCATAAAATTTTCACCAATACTTCGATTGGCTAAAATTTCTATGGGAATGGTTCTCCTGAGATCAATTCTGGTTACTGATGCTAGCCGAGCAAGTGCATTATCTTAGTAATTCTCTAATCTTGGAATTCTACATATCTAAACAACGGGAAATTTTACTATAACTTCTAATGCCTTGGCTAGGTATCTTGTCATCAGTTCACCTTTGGCTCCATACAAATTCAAAATTTGATTCACCACCAACTGAGAATCACTATGTGTTATAACTTGCTCGACATTCAATGATTGGGCCAAACTCATTCCTACAATAAGAGCTTCACATTCTGCTTCATTATTTGAGTCCTGAAATTGGAATCGTAATGCCTACTCAATATCTATCCCATTAGGAGTGTTGAGTATAATAAATGTTCCACTTTCTATTGCACATGATGATCCATTTACATTCAAGTTCCATACTGGGATTTGACTGTCAAACCCTTGGTCTAATAATATCCCATGATGGAATACTTTATTCCTTTCCTCCTCATATCTCTTAGTCATCTCTTGCATCTTGGTTGATTATTTCGACAGGTTAGCAGCAACTTCTTCTGAGAAATCCCCTGTTGGGGTCTACTTGGGATGTTGGTCGGTGATGACTTCATTTGAGCTTTCCCCTATTGGAGTTTATTCAGCTCGTATTCTTTGTTGCTCGGGGACCTCAGGATAAGTGAATTATGTAATGAAGTCTACCACAGCTTAGCCATTTAATGAGGACCTTGACTCATATACAATATCGTACTCCCCCAATTATTCTGCCCAATACATTAATCTCCTAGAATTTTCACGTTTATGCAGAGCTTATCGAAGAGGCATGTCAGTGTATACCACAATGGTATGGGCTTGGAAGTAAGGTTTCATCTATCTGGATGCCTCAATCAACGGCAAAGCTAATTTCTCCAAATGTGGTTATCTAATTTCTGCTCCTCGAAAGGCTTTACTGGTGTAGTAGACTAGCTTATGAGCTCTATTATCTTCTCGTATCAAAGCAGAACTTACAGCTGACTCAGAGACGGCTAAGTATAAATATATTTTTTCTCCCAAAACTGGTCGGGAGAGTAATGGGGGTGATCCTAGATACTTATTCAACTTCATAAAAGCTTTCTCGCATTCCTCGTTCCATTCAAAAGTCTTCCTCGGTACTTTAAAGAATGGTAAACACTTATCTGTAGCTCGGGACATAAATTTGTTCAATGCTGTTACTCGCTCAGTAAGCCTTTATACCTCTTTTTTCCAGGTCGGGGACTGCATTTCAATCAACGCCTTGATTTTATCAGGGTTAGCCTTAATTCCCCTTTGATTCACTATGTACCCGAGAAACATGCCTTTTTAGACACTGAATACACACTTAGTCGGATTCAACTTCATCTGGTGCTTCCCTAGCTGATCAAAGGTTTGGTAGAGGTTGGCAACATAATCATATGCTTTTTCTCTCTTCGTCAACATGTCATCTACGTATACCTCCATGTTTTTGCCTATATGTTCCTCAAATACTTTGTTCACCAACCTCTGATAAGTAGCGCCTGCATTTTTTAAACCAAATGGCATAACATTATAGCAATAAGTTACTTAGGGAGTAATGAAAGAAGTGTTTTTCCTATCTTCAGGTTCATCTTTATCTAGTTATAACTAGAATATGCATCCATAAAACTCAATAGTTCATGCCCTGACGTAACATAACGAGTTGATCAATCCTAGGAAAAGGAAAGTGGTCATTTGGGCAAGCTTTATTCAAATCTTTGAAGTCCACACACATTCTCCATTTGTTTTTTTTACCATAACAACATTGGTCAACCAATCTGGATATTTCACATCTTCAATGAATGAGGCTTTTTGAAGCTTTTCAACCTCCTCCTTGATAGCCTAGTTCTTCTTGGGGCTAAATACTCTATGCCTTTGCTTCACTAGCTTGGCATCCTTATTGATGTTAAGCTCATGGTAGAGGAAATTGGGATCAATCCCAGGCATGTCCTCATGATTCCAAGTGAACTAGTGCTTTCTCTTTTTCAAGAACGTCACTAGCTCCTATTTATGAACAGGGTCTAGCGTTGTTCCTCTTTGAATAGTTTGTTCTGGCTTGTCATCATCCAGGATGATATTCTTCGTTGCCTCCACAATCTGACCTTTAACCAGTTATGTTTCTTCTCTTGGATCTAAGGTTTCCACCTCAGATTTTCTATTAGGCTCGGTAATGTCCACTTGGTAAGTGGTGGTCTTCTTCTTTATTTCTTCCAAATCCTCTTGCTCGGCATAGGACTAATAGCATTCTCGGGAAACTTTTTAATCACCCTTCACCACACCTACTCCAAAGTTGGTCAGGAACTTCAAACACTGATGGAATGTTGAAGGAACTGCTTCAAACTTCTTTAATCCTACTCTTACCATGATGACATTGTAGGCTGACTGCAAATTCTTATCCATCACAAAGAAATGAACTTTCTCAGTCCGACTAGCTGGCCAGGTGCCGAGCAACAGCTCCAGCTTGATTGTGCCCAAAGGATAAATGTTTTCACTAGAAAAATCGATCAAAGGCCTGTGGTACAAATCTAGTTAACTGAGCTTCAAATCCAGCTTTTGAAAACTGGAATAAAACATGATATGTACCGAGCTACCAATTATCAATTAACGCCCTGGAAACAATTGTATCTTAATATCTGAATTTGACCACCAGAGGGTCGTCATGGGGATAGAGAACTCCTAACAAGTCATTTTTGAAAAACCCAATAAATAATTTTTCTTTATTCACTTTCCTCGGCCTATCTTCTTTGGCTAGGTTGATCATCTGGATGTAAGAACAAGCTAGAGCCTCATTGAGGTAATCTTTCCTCTCAGTAGTGTGATCTCCTCCTACAACATCTCCACCTGTAATCATTTGACAATCAAAGGTACCAAAATTGAGTGTAAATACCTCATGTTATGGTTGCTTAGGATTTTTGGGGAAGTCGGGATCATCTTCAGGATTTCTTTTCTTCTCTTACCTGGGTTTACATGGAGATTTTGACCTACACCGAGCTTCTCTGTCATCCTGCCGATCAATAAACTTGTCCAGTTTTTCTCGTTGGATGAGGGTTTCTATCTCATTTTGTAGAGCAATATAACAATATGTAGCATGCCAATTGTCCTTTTATAGAGAAATACAATAATCTGTAGTATGCTCATGGTCCTTATGAAATTCACAGTATTTAAATGTATCCCTCTTCCCAATAGGTGCTCTTAGCTTCTCGGGCCAACGTTCCTCCTTGTTGTGCTTAATTTCCTCTAAAATATGGTGATTACCCATTGTTAATGGAGTGTAATTATTGTATTTCCTAAGCCTTCCATCAATTTTCTTTTGTCTTGAATCCTTCTGCTCCTTCTTTTCAGCTTTGCACTCAGACTTCATGCCCAAGCCTTATTTTGCTACCATGGCTTCCTCAACGTTCATTATCTTGGCTTCTTTAGCCATTAATTTAGTCATAGTCTTGGGAGGATCTTTGGCAAGATTGTAATAAAGTTTCTCGGGGAGCAGTCGACTCATGAGAGCTGTAATAGCTATTTTTTCTTCGTAATCAATGGCCTTCAACTTTTCATTATTGAAGCAAGTAATGTAGTCCCTTGTACTTTCTCCTACCCTCTGTCTCACACTTAGCAGGTGAGCTACTCTTTTTATAGGCTTGGATCCAAAGCAGAAGTTGCTAATAAACAGCTCGACAAGCTCATTAAAACTAGAAATTTAACCCCGAGGAAGGCCGTTGTACTAAATCTGAGCATGTGTTGTGATTATACCTGAGAATGCCCTTCATCTCATCTCATCAAGGGCAATATAAATATCAGTTATAGATTGATACTGCTCCATATGAAGAACAAGATATGTTTTCCCATCATACTTGGGAGTAACCACAGGAGCTTTGAACTTTGACGGAGTAGGAAAATCCACAATAGCTTGGATAAAAGGAGACCCTTTTCACAAAGCTTCGTTGCAAAGGGTTATTCACCTTTACCATCTCTCCCAACCTATCTTCTAATCGTTGAATAGATCCCTTCCATGAATTATTGCCAAAATCAGATTTATGAGTGGTAGGTCGACGATTGTGACCAACTGTTTGTGTTGAGCTCTCCTCCTGTAAGGTATGCTCGGTATAAATAGATCTTCGGGCGTCCGATCTAGATTAGGCTCAGCCCTCACGTTTATCGACTGGTCATCGAGTATTCTTTAATAATGCCGTGGGAACATTTCTATTCCCTCTAGGTCCCAGGAGATCAAAGGGAGATTCTCTTCTTAACCTTTCTAAAGCAGTTAATCTTTAGGAGTAAAGGATTGCTCATCATAAGGTTCTGAAGTTCTAAGAGAAGAACTTACTCCTGGGTTGTAAGACGTGTCTTTGGTAGTCCTAGATTGATTGTGACTGCTGGTTATTAGAGGTGGTGGTGGCATATTTCTATTCCTATGACTAGATAAGGCGGGAGATCCAAATTGTAGTGTTTGGGCCAATTGCCTGATCGTATCCTGCATAGCCTCCTGTCCTCTGGCAAGACTAACCAAGATTCCAGTCAGATTATTATTTGTTGGAGGAACATATGGAATAAGCGGATTGCCATCATTTCTGGCACTGGATTCAGGAATGTCGATCATTTTTTAATCAATGAACGAGAATGAAAACGTTTAGAAATACATTCCCACAGACGACGCCAATTTGTTGATGCAAAAAATTAGAATAAATCTAATTCTTTAATCACAGATAACTATGAGTAAGTAAAAGAAAGAGACAAAAGGTTTTTAAAGTGGTTCGGCTATGGACAAAAGCCTATGTCCACTTTTCTTCCTATTTCCTTGTGTTTGCCTTTCAACCACTTACCCTTGATGAAGGGATTATAACGTTTATATGGCCCAGTAGGGAGACAAAGAGATGGAATGTTAAAGGATGGAATGCCTTTATAAATTAGGCATTTACATTAGTACATACTGTCCATAATGTTTCTGGCTGTTGGCATTTTGCTGATAAAGTTGGTTGTCCTCCCTACTGTTGGTCGGGCTTCCTGTATGTTGGTCGGCATTCCAGGCATTGGTCGGTGGTTATGATTTTCTGACTAGGATTATTGCCATAGTAGATGACACATGTCTATTTCTGATTGGTCCACGTATGTGGGTAATTTTTGGTATCAATAGTAGGTAAGGATTATTCATCCAATGAAGTTTATTGTTGAAGTGTGATTTTAATGTCCATGTATAAAAATAAAAAACCATTTTCCCTAACATTTTCAAAATCAAAATGTGTTAACATGAATTTTAAAATTTTGGACAAGAATGACAAGACCAAAGCAAAGCCTGTGGATAAAACCACTGGGGAAAAAAATAAAGATTCTAAATTTTATGTTATCCATGTCATTTTTATAAGGAAAAATGTTTTATAATGGTATTTTCATAGAATGTGTTCTAGGCAAATGATCAGCAATTGGGGAATTATTTTCAAAATTGGCTTAAAACAAAACTAACACATTATTTTTGGGGACAGGATCAATTCTAGTGTTATAGGGAAGGGTTTGATCAGTATTAGGGAATTTTCTAGATTTTATAATGTCGTTTTAGTGGTTGGCATGAAAGCTATTTTACTTAACATAAGCCAAATGTGCATCAATCAACATAGCGTGCTTTTTACCATGAATGAATGTCAAGCGATTGACTCTAATAGTAAATGAATTTTGAAAGGCATGGCTATTACAAAAAATTTCTATACAATTAATGTGATTCTACATGTGGTTTGAAACAATGCCAAGAATAATCTAGTGGATTTTTGGCATAAAAGGTTAGGACACATAAATTTAGGAGATCTCAACAAACTTTCTAGGAATGAACTTTTTTATGGCCTACCTAATTTTAATTCAGCTTTATCCCGCATATGCGGTACTTGAAAATGGGAAAACAAATTTAAAATACACATAAAAAGTCAGATCTGGTTTTTACCTCATGTGTAGAGCTCTTGCACAAAGACCTCATGAGTTTAATGTGCATGAAGATCATATGAAGCAAGAAATATGGTCTAGTGAATATAGTTAACTTCTATATATTCACTTTTGTAGGAATTTATCCTCACAAGTCTAACACTAAGTACTTCTTCATCCACAAATGGAAAATGCTCTAAAATGATAAATCATACACTATCATTGGAGCCTGGAGTGACCATGGAAAGGAGTTTAAGGGAACCGGGATTACCGAATGGTGTGATGAAGTAGGGATACACCATGAGTTTTCAAACCCAAAAACATCGGAATAAATTGATAAATAATCTTAATTGGTGTATCAAGTCACATATCCTTTTAGGTTATGCTTCATATTTAGCACGGTTAAAATTGAGAAATAATTTTAACTGGTATACATTTATAGATCATTCGCGTAAAGCTCACTCTCACTATGAGATATGTCATACGAATTTAAAAAATATTTTCTTAAATAGTAACATGAAGTCAGATATATATTGATTTAGCTAAACAGTTTGTGTCCAATGATCAGAATGAGCCAAAAATGCTAGACCGACACAGATTTGCGACGTATAGCGGTGCGACACAGTGACGTGTCGCACTATGATTGGTTATTGCCTTATGAATGTGGGTCTGCGCCAGCGACACTAGCCAATATGTCGCACATCTTTGTCAACGTAGGACTCTAGAATGAGCTAAAAAAAGTCCATTTATAGTCTTCAGCAAGCTTCTAGCAACCGAAACATTATATTTCATGAAGCGATCAAATTGGATGGTTTCATTTAATGATGACAAACCATGTGTTTATAAAAGGTTGAAGGTAAAGACAATATTTTTTTATAGATCATGTATACGGATCGAATTACACATTAGGAATTCTGTAACTATTTCATCGTTTAGTCAAACTTCGGTTATAACGAATATTTCTCCATGAAATGCTATGGAGAGGCATCATATATTTTTTAGTGGTGCTATGCGTACAAAGCAACTCCACAAAGTATCCCCCAAAATTAATATTTTTTATGCCCTGGCGGGACCCATTCCACAAGACAACACTTAATACGGAGGTGAGAGAATATGTGGAATCCACGTCATATTTGGTGGAGGTTTTGGGGGGGGGGATGTACACGTATCATTATTCTATATTCTTAGGATAGATCTTTATTCCAATACATAAAAGTATGTTAGTATTATTATAATCTACATATATTTAGAATGTATTGAAGAAGATTGGCATGAATGACTTTAAGAAGGGTTTCTAATTGTTCAAGAATTTATTCAAACCCTCTAATCGAATGGCACCCAAGAGTCCTTTTTTTTAATTTAAAGTTTTTTTTAACAAAAGAACCATATATAAAAAAGGAAGTTAAGAAAAGCCCTTCACTGGTGGCTTACAAAGCAAGAAATAGAGAAATCGGATAAGAATCCTATTAAAAATCTAGTTTTAGCACCTTTGTAAGGTCTAACTTTAAAAGAAATTCTAACATCTTCATGAACCAAATCAATGATCTTGGAAGCTTTCATAATTTCCCCTTCAAATTCTCTTTTATTTCGTGAACATCAAATCCTCCAACAAAGAAAACAACGAATGATAATAGAAAGAAGAGCTTTGATGTTTTTCCCTCTTGAGCTTAACCACCGTGACATAAGATATCTTTTAAGAGATGAAAAATGAAAGGAGAATCCCATCAGTCCCGAGAAGTGATTCCAAACTATTTGAGCAATAGGGCTAGAACCAAACAAGTGATCATAATCTTCCTTAGATGAGATAGAGCGGCATCTACATTTGGAAGCAAGAAAGATGTGAAGTTTCTTCAAACTGGGGTCTAAAGGAATAGCATATTGTAATAACCGCCACATGAAAAATGAGACTTTTGGAGGAATTCTGGGGTTCCATATTAGAGAGTAGGAGAAGATATCCTTATGCATGAAGATAATCGATTCGGTCGTTGTGGTCG